>CM075941.1:45099742-45577448 GCA_038030265.1 Corythucha ciliata
AGAGATCAGGCCCTTCTCCGATCGTCCCTTTGGAGTGACAAAGAGCTTGGCCTGCCTGAGACCTGGTTGTCTAACCCAGTGTTCACGATGCCTCTCGTCCAACCACGCCTGCACCTGCCTCTTCGTGAAGGACTTCGTGACCCCGAGACTTGGCTCCGGGCCCACGTAAGGCATCTCTGATCCTCTCTTCGCGAGTTGATCAGCCATTTCATTCCCCTCAAACCCCTTGTGACCCGGCACCCACATCAAAGTAAGGCTGTTTGCCGTTGTAAGGCTCCTCCTGCCTTTATTATTATTTATTTATTGTTCTGGTGCGGTTGTGAGTGCTCGGGGTTCGGCTACGGCCAGTAGGAGGAAGACGACAAACAAAAAAACTAATTAGAGAAGGAGGAACAATATATGTATAATGTGGAGGAACAAAAATAAATAAAAAGATATCCTACCCTAACGGGGGGGGGGGGGAGAAATAATACACGAGTCTTCTTATAAACAAAGAGGGGGGGGGGATAAAAGAAAACATTCAGCGGTACTTATCGCTAGGGCGAGGGGAACTTAAACTAAAGTAACCAAAATAATAAATAAATAAAAAAAACGAATCTTAAGGTTCTTAGCCTAGGCGGGCAGACCCGGATAACCAAATCACAAAGTAAGGGAAAGGCGATACTTACAGTAGGCGGCAAAGAAATGACGGAAACGGGGATGACGATATGTCGAGGCTTGACGTCTTTCCGAGAACGACGAATGATTCACGTACTTTCGGTAGGTACATACACAGTGCCCCGAAGGGAACGACACGTGCACCCGGAAAAATAATTTGTGTCGAACGGCCACACTTCTTTCGGCCCCAGAAGAATTTGAAATGATATTTTTTTTTTCGACGAAGAAAGGAAAAGAAAAAAGAAAAGAAACACGCAAAACCACTATTGAGCTCAATTTCGAAAAAGGCAACGGTATTCCCTCGCGCTACGGAAGCCAAGGCGATATTGAAACAGGAGCCGGAGGGTGGGGTTACGCCCTATAGAAGTTAGTGTACGGGGTACAAACTCCACTTTCTTTCTTCTCTGTACCCATCCTATGATCACTATTAATTACGATGATTATTATTCTTATTTAATTGCGAGAGGAGGCGGTAGATACAAACACACTGTACAGGAAAACCGGGTCTCCGGTTACACCGTTGCCACAGGCCTGAGGGCTTCAAGACATCCCCAAACTAGCTTCGAGTTCACGACGCTTGAGCCTAGGGCTTTAAGAGCCGCCTGGCTGTCAGACAGGATAAAGATCTTCGCTTTCCGGAGACCCCTCTCACTAATCTTCCGCGCACAGGCTT
This sequence comes from Corythucha ciliata, assembly GCA_038030265.1. Taxonomy (NCBI): domain Eukaryota; kingdom Metazoa; phylum Arthropoda; class Insecta; order Hemiptera; family Tingidae; genus Corythucha; species Corythucha ciliata. Next base: position 45,101,073 of record CM075941.1, read on the forward strand.
CTATAGCATAGATCTCCGCCTGAAAGATGGTGGCGGTCGTCCCAAGGGACTCCCAATGCTGAAGCCTGGGGCCAAAGACCCCAATGCCAGCACCCCCATCCTTCACAGATCCATCAGTATACCATACTTGCGTGCCGGGCTTAAACCTCGGCAAACCCTTATCCCAAAGGTCGCGGTTGCCTATGTCGACCTTAAAGGGTTTCTCAAAATCCATCCTCACATGCATGAGATCCGTAACGACTTCAGCCGCCTCACTACATGCAACTTCCTCCAGAACACGCAAGTGCCCAACCTGGACACCCCGCTTCACGTACTCCGCCCGCAGCAGTCTCACCGCCGCCATATATGCGGTCGCCTGCACATGAAAGTGCAGGGGAGGCATGTCCAGTAACACCTCCATGGCTGCCGTCGGGCACGAATGCATAGCACCCGTTACTCCAAGACAGGCCTGGCGCTGCAACTTACTCAGCAAGGCCTGGACTGTCCCTTGTTTCGTCTTCTGCCACCATAGGAGTGAGCCATAGGTGACGATAGGCCTAACAACGGCTGTATACAGCCACAACACCATTTTTGGCTTTAGACCCCATGTTTTGCCAAACATTTTCCGACAAGCCCACAATGCGAACGTGGCCTTATTCAGCACCATCTTGATATGCGAGTTCCATTTGAGCCCCTGATCCAGGGTAACTCCAAGGTACTTGACTTCTTTTCCTACTTTCAACACTTCTCCATTCAGTCGAACTACCTTTAATGCCAGCTTCCTCCGCCAGGTAAACGCAACAAGGGTGGTCTTCTCAGGGTTAACCCTGAGACCATGCCTGCTGCACCATCGCTGCACTATGTTAAGGGCACCCTGCATCCTACTGGATATGGTATCATCAAATTTGCCCCTAACTAGAATCGCAAGGTCATCCGCGTAACCAACTACCTCATAACCCTGCTCCTTTAGGATAGCGAGAAGCTCGTCCACCACGAGCAACCAGAGCAAAGGAGAGAGCACACCCCCCTGGGGACACCCCCTTGAGGGCAACACGGAAACAGTTTCCCCTCCCAGCTCCGAAGTCACGACGCGGCATTCCAGCATCCCCTTGATCCATTTCACTGAAGATGGATCAACACCTCTGCTCCTTACTGCAGCCTCCATAGAGTCATAGGTGGTGTTATCAAAAGCACCACCTATGTCCAGGAAGCAGCCCAGCGCAGTTTCTTTCGCCTCCAGAGATTTCTCAACCTTACCCACCAGTTCGTTTAGGGCGGTCTCAGTAGACTTTCCCGCCTGGTAGGCATGCTGCCCCCTCTGGATTGGTTTAATTTTAAGGCAACCGTCCTTGATATCCAGGCCAATTACCTTTTCCATTGTTTTAAGGAGGAAGGACATGAGGCTTATGGGTCGGTACGCCTTTGCCTGGGCCGAGGAGTTTGCTCCCGACTTAGGAATGAACACAACCCTGACCTCCCTCCATGCCTTCGGTATATACGATAATGCATAACTTGCCCTAAATATCCTTCTGAGACGCGGCTCCAGGACCTCCAGGCCACGCTGTAACATGACCGGGAATATCCCGTCCGGCCCAGGGGATTTATAGGGCTTAAATGAGCCGATAGCCCATTTAATTTTCGCGGGCGTAAACAATTTCCCCGATGCGCTCCATATTGCATTATTTGCTGGCTGGCAGTCAGCCACCACTTCGCCCTGAACATCTGAGGCCCCTGCATCCCTGGAATCAGGAAAATGACTTCGCAGGAGGACCTCCAGGGTCTCTTTAGCGCTCTCGGTATACGCCCCATCTGCGACGGCTATCGCATATGGAATGAAGAAAAACAAAAGTTGATTCGTTCCAGAGATGTGATTTTCCAAGAAGAGCCACTGGTCGACGTTGAAGGTAGAGACAACTTTTTACACTTGAAAATACTTCAAGAAGATAAGAAAGAAGAAAGTTATCAAAGTACCAAAATTCAAGAAACGGAAAATATTCAGTTCTCTTCACATGAAAATTCGATAGAAGAATTCGACGTCACTCAAGAGAGAGAAGAAGAGAAAGATAGTGAAAGAGGCGGGATAGAGAAGGGCGTATCGGAGGGATACGCGTTGAGAGATCGTTCGACCCTAAAATTACCAGCTGCTGACGTTTATAGTTTTTATGAGCCTACAACTTTCAAAGAAGCAGTTCAAAGCAAAATTTCCAAAAAGTGGGAAGAAGCAATGGATAATGAAATGAACTCGCTTGAAGAAAATGAAACGTGCGGGAACTAGCAGATTTACCACCAGGAAAAAAGGCGATTCCGTGCAAATGGGTTTACAAAATTAAAACCAATGCCGCGGGTGAAATAGAAAAGTACAAGGCACGACTCGTCATCAAAGGATATTCACAAAGAAAGGGTGAAGATTATGACCAAATATTCAGCCTTGTTGCGAAGGCGGGAACGATTCGAGCAGTGCTGAGCGTAGCTGCAAGCGAAAACATGCATCTCACTCAATTTGATGTCTCAACAGCATTTCTATACGGAAACCTCGATAAAATGATCTACATGAGGCAACCTGAAGGCTTCTCCGACGGCACAAATAGAGTTTGCTGACTGAAAAAAAGTCTCTATGGGTTAAAACAGGCGCCTCGATGTTGGAACAAACAATTTGGCGATTATCTCATTCGACTTGGCTTCAAGAAAAATGAAGAAGATCCGTGCCTATTGATGAAAAACACTGAAGACGACAAAATTTTGATAGCTCTTTACGTCGATGATGGATTACTAGCAACCTCGAGCGCCACGGAGCTTTCGGATTTCTTGAATGACTTGAAAAAAGAATTCAAAATTACAAAAAAGCCAGCCTGTTATTTCTTGGGATTAGAATTGGAAAGAAAGGACGGATGCATCAAAGTGAGCCAAGCCTCGTACACAAGAAAAGTTCTTGAAAGGTTCGGGATGAATGACTGCTGTCCTGCTCCAACACCAATAATCAGGGAGACCGTTCCGGTATAGGAAGAAGAGACAGAAAAAGAAAATAAATTTCCCTGCAGAGAAGCTGTTGGAGCTCTCATGCACCTCATGGTAGGCACGCGGCCTGATATTGCCTATGCGATTAGCGTCGTTTCTTGAAAAATGGAAAATCCATCATGGGAAGACTGGGTTAAAGTCAAAAGAATACTTCGCTATCTAAAAGTCACGGTGACTAACGGAATTGTCTACAAACAAGACTGTCGAGGAGGGATTCTAGAGAGCTACAGTGACGCTGATCACGGTAGAGATGAAAGAACTGGCCGCTCGACTTCTGGAGTAGTTTGTCTATACGCAGGAGGAGCAGTTTCATGGTCAAGCCAGAGGCAAGCAACAGTGGCCATTTCAACAACCGAAGCTGAAATAGTCGCAGCGAGCGAAGCAGCTAGAGAAGTCGTTTGGCTCAAGAGACTACTTGGAGCCATCACTCGAATGGAAGCGATTCCTACCCTCTTCGTTGATAATGAAGCCGCGGTTCGACTATCGAACAATCCGGAGTTCCACAAACGAACAAAGCATATCAAGACGAGGCATTTCTTTGTGAGGGAGCTTGTTACAAACGGCGAAATTCAAGTAACTCGAATTTCAACTGAATCTCAAGTAGCCGATATTATGACCAAGCCTCTTCACGAACCCCGTCTTGACGACCTTTCTCGGAAAATGAGGTTAAACACTTCGTTGCCATGATGACAAAAAATAAAAAAAATAAAAATAAGAAGGGAGAGTGTTGAGACGGGAGTGAAACTTATACGTAAGAAAACCGAGGAACGAAGTTTAGTTTGGTCGCCATTCACGGGAAGCGCTAAATGTTTTTTAAATTACATTTTAAAGATACCCCGCGGCCCTCCTCTCCATAAATGTCAGTTGGGCGAATAAATTTGTGAAACTTTGCAATCCACTCCATTCACTCCAAGTTGACGCTGTCACTTTTGAGACATGTGCGAAGTTGAGCGAATTAAATTGTATTTTATTTTTTTTATTATTTCTTTTCCAATATATTGTTGTTCGGCAAAATGGGCCACGAAAAATGTATCGTTCCCGGATGTTCGTCGATGTATGAAGCTGGTGGCGTGATCGGTTTTTTTCGAATTCCAAAGGATGGCAGGTTCGCTGATTTTATTTTTCCAAAATTTAGACGACTCTAGACGGCAAGTTTGTTTGTGGTTTTACTAACGCGTACATTTATTTGTGTCTCTGAGAAGTCAAGTTTTAAAGAAATAAATGGGTATTCAAGCAATAATTTGGTTTTTCATTTATCTATTTCTGTGAAAATTCAAGGCTGGACTGGAAAATGTTAATCTCATACATTTTATTAGTGCATTTCATCATTTTTTAGTCGTTTTCCAGAAAAAAAATTGGATGATTCAATTTGAACTTGAAACATCTGAATACGAAAGTGAAAATTAAGGTAGACGGTAAAGGCGAATGGAGGAGTGGAAGGGGGTTCGGAAGTTCCCCCCGTACGTCGCATGGTCCACCGAAGGTTCGATCGCTATTCACTTGGATCGCCACCGTCGCTCGAAATCGGCCTCACTTTTTCCCTATTCAGATTCTCCTCTATAGAGTATTAAACCGCTCCCCGGTGTTGAGTAAAGTATTCTCATTTTTTTAATGACTTTTTTTTATTGTTCTACAACCCCCCCCCCTTTAGAGTTTTTTGAAGAATAAAAAAATGATAGAATAACATTTGACTAATAATACTTATTTCTCCCCAGTTCTCCCGTATACGGTATACGCCCCGCAATCTGGGGGTATACAGTGAATTCGCCGCTTTGCTCCTCGAGACTTTCGGATGTGCCTGATGCCTGCGCTTGATTTCAAGTCACTTGAGAAAGACGACTCGTATACACAATTGCGAGCCGAGCCAGAGTCAAACCGCTCGCGAGTGGCTCTTAACGGGCTCAAAAACGGGAGCACCGGCTCCGTCTCCTGTTGGTTTTGTTGGCTCGGATCTCACGAATGGCGTGGCTTTGGCTCTGCTGGCAACTCGTAAGTACATTTAGCGCTTAACGAGTTGAAGCTCTTTAAGAACACACCTCGCTTTCTTTAAGAATAATATAATTATACTTATTAATATTCTTATTAAATGTATTGACACCAGAAATGTCTGCTTTTTTCATTTATGCGTATTTAAACCCCTTCCGTCACACACCCAAAGCAGTTCTCTTCAGTTAGTTATTTAATCCTTCAAAGAACTGGATAATGATGGAAGGGCAAATGTTGAAAATTTGATGGATAAAATAATAAGATTCCGCTACGGAAAATAACTTATTAATATTAAACATCACGTTGAATAAACAGAACGTATAATCCAAGTCTCTCTCTAGCTCCCACACTTTCTTGCGAAAATGCTTTCCATTTTTCAAAGGTTCGCCTTTCCTAACTGTACCCCCTTCCCTTCCATGCGAGGTGTAAAACTGGAGGAAAACCCCTTTCGAAGGAAAATTCTTTAAATATTTAAAGCCGTTGATAAGAGTGAGATAGAGAATGAAATGGGACAATATTCGTTTTGTCTCTTGCCTTAAGCTCGAGGAAAGTTAGTGTTGCCTGCCGCTCTTTTGTTTTTAGGGTGATAGCGAAGGAAAATGTGTTATGAAAATGCGAAAAACGGGCAAGAGTGGGCGCAGTTGCCGTTCGCGCAAGACTCAAGAACGAGGCCAACGAAGCTGCCGTCCTAAAACAGGCGAGACCTTGTATAGTTGAAAACAACGAGACGACTGACGTTAAATTGCCAGTTTAACCTTCTGCCCCAAAACTGACAATTTAGCCCCATTTTGTACTGTTCAAAACAGCGAACTCTCAATTTAACACGAGAATCTGGATGATCAGTTCGAGTTCTGGTAGTTGAACTCCAAAACCAATAATCCAAGTCTAGAAACGAGTTTTTCCAATCTAGACTGCATATTACCATATTGATCTATTAAACGAGGTAGGTAAGTGTTTATCTTACAGTAAATTCAGCAATCCGCTTTTTCATTTTCTTTCTATGGCGTTGTGCAATGGGGTGGGGGATTTTGAAAAGCTGCAGTATAAACAGGAAATGTTAGTTTCAGTGAAGTTTGATTCTCGTCACATTAGTCTAAATTTTCAATTAAAATGAAGTATATTTTTTTACTGTACTCCTTCGCCCTCGTGAAAGGCTCGGACATAAGTTCGAAATATCCCGCCCCCACTGAAGGAGGCGACTCAAGCTTAACCTTTGCCGACGCCGTTGAACTCGACGCCAAAATCGTACCCTTCATCGCCGAGAGCATCGGCTGGAAGAAGTTCTGCGATAGAGTTCTCCGTTCAATGGAGAATAGCTTGTGGCACGTCGCTTTTTCCGCTATGTTGCCCGATGACCGCGAACCCGCCGAATACGCAGACCCACTCGACCGGAATTTAAGGGGTCCTCTTGAAGGCTGCGAACTCATGTTTAAACGTCTGTACAGTTTCGATTTCATTCTGTTGATTGAGAATGCTACGGTGATAGACCCGGGAACACTCATTCGTATTCGAAACGCGAGATACAACGCTAGGAACAACTACTGCTGCATCGCTATGGACAATATTGAAAAATTGGACTTGAATACGGGGCTGAACGAGTGCTGCCCGGAATTGGTTAGGAAAGTTAAAGAAGCGACCAAAAAGGAAAACAAATCGCCAAGTCAAAATCTTTTGTAACGTACGAGTACGTTACATAAGTGCAGGAATTCCTCAAATTCATTATCAAATTTCTTGCATTTTTTCTTAGTCAAGGACGAATCTTTCACAAGTTGGAATTCAACTTTTCTCGATGTCGCTCCTTCGCCTCATGTTTTGGACTCTAATTTGAATAAATTTCTCAGACTTTGAAATTGGTGCGTAATGAGAGTTACTGATGACAATATTGATAAATTAAATGTGTTAACCCCAAAGAAATTGTAGCATTAGACCTATTTCGCCCTATATTGTCTGGAAAGGCGCCTAATAGCATTGTGGGTCTGAGCAAAAACTCAAAGAGCCATAAATACCCCGTTCAAGCAGAGACGATCCAGTCGTCTCTGCTATAGAGAACCTATACGCAAAAGTACTGACAATATCCGCCTTATGTGGTCCTACGGAAAGGGGAGGACTTGTGATTGGCAGGCGAGCTATATCCTCAAAGTGTCCTACACGATAAAAACTGGTGGAATGTGACTCGAGATCAAGAATAATCCATTTTGTCTCCACAGCAAAGAAGAATCATGCATAAATAGCTTATAGGTTCATAATTTTGCTTGGGTGGTGCTGTGGGAGGTAAATGTGGGGGTGTCCCGCAAAATGCTTCGTTAAGACCCTGCCCTCCAATTCACGTTTAGTAGTAAAACAAAAAGTGGAATGTAAATGTATACAAAGCTAAGTCCTCAGTTTTCTTGTACCTCGGCCCATCGCATACCGAATTATGAATGGTCATGCCAAAATGGTGATAAGCAGGGATGTGCGTCTACGCGTAATACGTAGAATGTAGACAATACGTAAACTATTTAGACAATGTATAAAATTCAATTCGTCACGAAAAGAAGGTTACAAAAGTGTTATCGCTGATATCACCGATAGGTCTACTTTGTATTTCCCTCCTTCTTTCTCCTTCAGTACAGAGAGAATCCTACAGGTAGAGTTTTTTTTCGTTGACGCTTGCTTACTCTTCGTTACTTTCTATTTCTACCAGTCGGTGCAGTGTACAGTTTCAGTGTTCAATTTGAATTTTTTTTCCTGCTGGTGGCTGTTTGTTACGGTTACACACTCCTTATCAACCTTATCAAAATTTGATTTTCTACATATTCTACGTCGACGTAGAAAATTAAAAAATTTTACCGCGTAAACAATTACATACTTTACACGTAGAAAATCACGTAAAATACACATGTAAAGTATACGGCATATCCCTGGCTGATAAGAGCTGGACTCATAGTTAACGAGAAGGACACAACGCTGCATCGAGAGCACCTGTGTCACGCGTGAGTGACTCAAACTCGCCCCTCTGAAAGGTGGGATGGCAAGAGGGGCTCGATCATTCCGCGAGAACATGTTATGCACTTGGTATTTTATTCAAATCCCCCTTGTGAGCAGCCCTGATTTTGGCTAATTGCTTCATCCCAGTTCCGGCGTTCACCAACAAGCGGGCCCCACTTGGCTGTCGTCGGTTCTGATTTACAGCGAGCCAGACAGAAACTCGATAGCTTGAAACAGTGGGTGCTCACTCATGCAAGTGGGTGCAAAACTTCGAAGGGGGCACTGTAGTGCTTCTTGAAAAGAAAATATTTCTTCAAGCGAGAACCAAAGAATAATCTTTTTTTTTTTAACATATGAAGGGGGGAGAGTTTGGAGGGAACTGCATGTATTTATATTTTGAGGTGTTACATCTTCCCCCGGACTTGAAGGTCTACTGTGGTATAGAAGAACGTTCTTTATTGAAGCAGTTCTATTTTGCCCGTTGTCTTCGTAAATAATTGCTTTCGGGTAATCATCCATTTTTATAACCCGTTTTACTACAAATGACCTTTTATGAACGGCTCTCTATTTTGATACCCGCATTGAACCAGAATCTCGCTTCCAACTACTATTCTCGGGATGGTTTTAGGATGCCTAGAATCAAAGTTCTTCTTCATCCTAGAATAGTAGCGTTGTTGCTCTTCTTTTGTAAAGAGAATCTCCTTGATCATTTCGTCGCTGACTCTAAATTTTAGGTCCACTGGAAACAAGTTTGTCTTTCCAAATGCCTTGTAGTGAGGTGAACACCCAATAGCCGCCGAATAAGACCTGTTCATGTGTTTCACAGAAGATTCTAAGCACACCTTCCATCCTCCTTTCATGTTAGGATAAAAAGAAATGTACTGCTTCAAGTCTCTAATTTTCCTTTCTGCAAGCCCATTTCCCGCCGGGTGATAAGGGGAAGAAGTGACCAGTTGTATGTCATTCTTTTTAAGAAAGGTAGACATTGCAGAAGACGTAAATTGAGGACCGTTGTCGCTGACTACTTTCTTCACCTTTTCAATGTGTGGGAAATTTTTTAAATATCCAACGACTGCTCGTGAGCTCGGCTTCATTGCTTTGGCGAATGTGTATTTGGAAAACTCATCCACTATCACCAAGAATGACCTCGATACTTTTTGGCCTTCACTTCCTTTGCTCAATTCCGCGAAATCTACGTGAATTGTAGAAAAAGGCTGTTCAGCCAGCTTAGGCACAACCATTATATCTGGCTTCGGCTTGAATTTAAACTTCATAAACTGGCAGTCAGAGCATGTTTTCACGTACTTGGATATGTCATCTTTCATTTTGGCCAGTAAAACCTTTGCCTCAGTTTTAAGTATGTCCTGAGGAAACCGTCATGTCCACCTGATTCTGGGTCATCGTGGTAGCTCCGAAGGACAGCTGGAATCAATTCTGGTTTTATTTGAATCTTCCGTGAATTCGTTGAGTAGTTGATTCAGTAATATTTGCTTCTAAACGGCCAACACAGAGCCGAGATAGGGCGTCAGCATCCTCGAGGTCGCTACCCTTTCTGTGGTTAATTTTTAAATCATAACCCATTAGAAATACTTGCCACCTTGCAAGACGACCTTTTGGCTCCTTTAGGGTCAAAAGGTAGCTTAAAGCCTGGTGATCGGTATGAATTGTGCATGGCCTATTCTCGATATAGCTTCGAAAGTATTTTAGGGCTTTTATAACAGCTAGAGCCTCCTTGTCAGTAACTGAATAATTGATTTCAGGCTTCGAGAAGGTGTACGAGTAGTATCCTATTACTCGAAGCTGGCAGTTTTTCTTTTGGGAAATATCGCGCTGATAAAGGATACCTCCACAACCGTAATGCGAAGAGTCTGTACACAATTCAAATGGCAGTTTCCAATCGGGTAACTGAAGGATGGGGTTCGACGAAATGCTCCGAACCAACAGTTGAAAAGCCTCTTCTGCTTCTTCTGTCCAAACGAATTTCACCTCTTTTGCTTTTTATCTGTCCAGAGGCCGAATAATCTTAGCATAATTAGGGATAAAAGATCGAAAATGACCTGTCAAACCAGTGAAAACTCGCAAGGTGTGAAGGTCGTGTGGTCTTTGCATGTTTCTTACTTCATCTATTGACTCCTGTTTCGTTGTTTTTGTATTTCCATCAATAACTCTGCCAAGAAATGTAACCCGATTCTCGCCGATCGCACTTTTATCGATGTTGACTGTTAAATTGGCCTCGGCCAACTTTTGTGAGACGAGGTATGTCCTTTCCCCACATTCATCCTTAGAGTGGCCTCCGATTAGGATGTCATCGATGTACACGCGTATCAATGGATCGTTGATGAGTAGGTCACCTTAGAACATGAGTCATGGCTCGCTGAAATTTCGATGGGGAATTCTTCCAGCCGAAGGGAAGCCGGTTGAACTCAAAATGGCCGAAAGGAAGTACAAAAGCAGTGAATTTTTTAGTACGTTCGGATAACTGGAGTTGCAAGAAACCGTCTTTCAAATCAAGTTTTGAAAAATAGTGACAACCACCGAAATTGCAAATAATGTCGTCTATAATAGGAAAAGGAAAAGGATCTAATTCGGTATGCTTGTTGATTTCCCGATAATCCTGGCATAAACGCCAACTGCCATTTTCCTTCGGCACAATTACGCATGGAGAAGCGTACTCGGAAGTTGAGGGCCTAATGATTCTTTTTTCTAACAATTCTTGTACCTTTTGTTGAGCCCACGAGTACTTCTGCCTCGTCAGACGATAGGGTTTTTGTTTTGCGATAGGAGCATTGCTTTTTTGAGAAAAGTCAATTTTGAAATCAGGCGTTTTCGTTTGAATGATTAGTGATGGAAAGAATGAAAGAATATCAGATGTTGAAAGAATTTTTGGAGCCTTGCTTTTATCCTTGGGGGATGATATGGAAGGTATGGGGCTTTTATCAACCAGGTTAAAATGGGTGTTACTTGTCGCCCGTTGATGCACCAATTGGTATCCCAGTTTGGCTAGCGTGGGGTGCCCAATGATTAAGTCATAAGACAGGTCATCCATCACATAGGCCTTTTCTTCCACTTCAACGCCGTTTGATACGATTTTAAATGAAACAGAAGTGCTTATCCGCTCAGTGGACCCATTAAACCCTTTTAAAATTTTACTTTCTTTCATACACGGCCATTTATTCTGTACAACTACCTTGGACCTCACGATGTTGATAGTGGCGCCCGTATCCAGCAATACCTCCATTGGAATATTATTTATTTGAAACTTTTGAGTGAGAGAGGAATGAACTGAGTAGGCCACAAAATATGATGAAAAAAAATCCAAATTTTTTACTTTTGCTTCATCTTCAACACAAAAAGTATTTTTGAATGGAATCTTCTTTTGCATCTTTTGCTTGTCTCCCTTGAAGGAAGCCATAGGCTCTAACGGCTCAAGTTTTTCTAAAGCGTGACGAAAGTCATCCCTTGAATTGAACTCCTGATGGGAAAGATGAGTTTGAAACGTTTGGGGCAGGCCAAGCATGACTAAAAGTATGAATGCCCGATCTGGAAGTTCACCGTAAGCTAGAGAAAGCAGCCTCTGCTTTTCGTAGAAAAACTCCATGAGATGTCCTCCCCTGTAGTGCCACTGATTCGCTTTTATAGCCAGATCCAAAGGGTTTTGATCAAAAGCCTTCATGAAGGACTCCTTCCATTCACGCCAATCGTAGTCATGATGTCTTTCTAGTGAGGAATTGAACCATTTTTCAGCCATACTACCCGAATCGAAATGGGTAACCAGATTGAATATCTTCTGCTCGTCTGTACACCAGTGATTTGCCTTACAGGCTTTTTCGTAGACATTCATCCAGGTGGATGGATCCTGCTTTTTCCCGTCGAACTTAGCGATTTCCAATTTCGAGCGACGAGACGCGTCCACGAGGCGTGTAAGCGCACCAAGAGATTGAGAAGTTGAATCCAAAAAGGCTTTCATTAGTTGAATGTTACTCTCTCGCTGGGATTCGACGATTTGCTCGAAGAAGGAACAGAAAGAAGAGGCTGAAGCATCCTGAGCAAAGTTTTGTGACGACAGAGAGATATAGTAGTCGAAAACGTCTCGTGTCATGGAGACTTCCAGCGTTCGTTGTGTGTAATCTCCATCGAGTCGTGCTGTTAGTTCATTGTTAACGAATCGAGAGTGGTGGCGAATATCGCGAAAAACTGGCGGTATGCTCAACCAGTTGCCATTCTTCTCCCTGAAGGAATGGAAGCTCACCTCTCCCCCGGCCTTTTTAAAACGCACGTCAACGGTAAGAGCGTCCGTGGCCATAGTTACCGACCGCGCCAAAGTTGTAGTGCTTCTTGAAAAGAAAAGATTTCTTCAAGCGAGAACCAAAGAATAATCATTTATTATTATTTTTTTTAACATATGAAGGGGGGAGAGTTTGGAGGGAACTGCATGTATTTATATTTTGAGGTGTTACAGCACGTCTGATTGGCTCCCCCCGAGATCTGTACCAACCTAACTAATTGTCAACAAAAATGTAAACAAATTGAATTAATTATTTGTGTATTATTATGTATTATTATTTGTGTTCCTTTTTTTCGTTAATTTAACGAATGAAAATTGTTTTTGTACGAAATTATTAGAGGATACTTTAATAATTGGCAACATTTTTTCTACCTGAATTGCGGTCATTTTTTTGAAAAAAATTCCGCTTTTTGTTATTAAAATCAGCTGAAATAAACATTGGAGTGTGGAAAAATTAATGATTTATCGCTTTCTGCATTTTCTTCGACCGTATTCTCGTTGTGATTAGAGTGCTGAGGTAATTTTCCCTGTGGTTTTTTCATTGTGACAATTTCCGACGTAACGGACACGACTCGGGAAGAGTTGAACTGCATGCTCACCAAAATGACCAAGTAAGTACCTACATATTTTCAACTTTACTTAAAATAACTTGCGGGAGGGTATGTATTCCTTATGAACGCAGTTAGTTTCGTTAGTTTCGCAGTTAGTAGAACGAAATAAAGTAAACTTTTAAACTTATGGGGGAGAATTTGGGTTCTGTCTAATTGCCTATACTGAAAATACTTCCCACGTGGATGAAAAAATACCAATAATTCCTTTTTCCCAATCTTTTTGGCTATTTTTTGCCCTTCAGTAAACTGTCGTGTAGCATTTGGTTGTTTTTCAAGCGGAGGAGGTCGATATATTCAGAGTCTAGTGAGAATCTACCGATTCTAATACTTTTTGGCCCTCCGTCCACGTGTCAAGCGTATTGAAAAATAATAATAATAATTTTCCGACTGAAGAAAAGAAGGGTGCATTCATTCCTACAAATCGCCTCCTTGTTTTTTGTAGGCAAATTGACAGACATAAAAGATCAATGGTTTATATCCTATGCTTTCGCTCACTGGGCTTAATTTGAAATACTTTTAATTGTTACCAAATGTTCGTGTTCTCAATTCTCATTGAGTAGTTCGGGAACACTTCATCCTTTACAGGGTGTAACGGGAAAGTGGGGCATAATTGAAATGGGTGATTCTACATCACATGTGGGTCAAAAATGACTATATGGACCATGGTCTGATTATTAACCGTTTCCGAGAAAATCGCAGTTTTCCTGATTGCCAATGCATCAGGCGTTTTTTTCGAAAATCTGCCGGTATCTTAGCAACCATTCATCCTGGGGAAATTTCAAGGACACCGTTGGAAAGAGCACAAAACCTCTCTGCTCTTTCCAACGGTGTCCTTGAAAATTCCCTAGGACCAATGGTTGCTAAGATACTGACCGAGTTTTGAAGAAAACGCCTGATGCTTCGAAATTCAGGAAAACTGCGATTTCTCAGAAACGGTTGATAATCGGACCAGGGTCCAGATAGTCATTTTTGACCCACATGTGATGTAGAATCACCCATTTCAATTATGCCCCATTTTCCCGTTGCACTCTGTATATTAGGAGGGGCAAGGATATCCCTTAGCAATATTTCTGATTTTTTTTTTTTACTCATTGTATATTCCTATTATTTACAGAATACACTTTCAGCACGATAAATGTGAGATCCGTGGGTGTTTACTTCCCGCAGTGTTTTCTATATCTTGTTGCCGATCTTATGAGGAAAGAAACGGTTTTTCATAACTACTCAGTATATTTCATTGACGAGATTACATTATATTTTCTGTTTTAACCATTAGTGCACCGTTTGGATTACGTTTTAGAGAAATGAGTGGATCCAATTGATTGGATGGAACATCCCATGCCGCAATCATCAGATATGCGTGATCTTCACTTCGAAGACCAACACTTCATGCCTCCAACTCAACACGGAGGGAAACCGCTACTTTTTAATTATACGTTATTCCTATTCTTTAAGCTCTACTTTAAGTAGTTTCAGTGCTAGTATTAGCCGTCATCAACCCACGTCCACTGATGTGAACCACGGGGAAGACCCTGGTATCCTCCTGTACCACCTTCTCCTTCAGACCATCAATTCAAAATGCATTGCTTCCTCAGGGACGTCTGTTTGTAAATTACGGAGGAATAGTATTCCTTTATAGTGCGTCAAAAATTGATTATGCGATTCATTCCACTTCTACTTGTTGAAGCAAACGAAGAACCAGACGGACTTCAAAATTGCACCTGACATCCCATGTGTTTGTTTACATAAAAAAAAAAAAAGTTATTGTTTACATAGGTCTTTGGAGATTTGAGAGTTAAAAATCCAATTTTGAAACTTTTCTTATTATAAATCCTTTTTAATCCTTTGAGCTTTTATTTTTCTCCGCGTTATTTTCAATTGGTTATGGGCCCAGCAACGCGCTGAATAAGAATGGCAGAAGTTCGTACTGAATTCAAACCTCATGTCGAAAAGCTGGAGGGTGGAGAAAATTGGGCTCGATGGAAGCGGCAGATTGCTCTCGTTCTGAAACACAACAAGGTTCTCGATGTGGTAACAGGGGAGCTCACCCGTAATGAAGAAAATGGAGAAGACTTCGACTCAAAAGATGCACTGGCACAATTAATACTACTAAGTTCATTGAACGCGATGAACGATGAACTTACGTCGTCTTGTATCTGCGCCAAGGAAGTTTGGGATAAACTGACAAAGCGCAAGTCAAAGAGTTGATCGGCTACTGGAAGCGTTTTTCTCTAGTGAAAAGCTTGGAACTGAAAGCATCGTTACTCACATTGCTCGACTTCAGCGAGATTTCAACGCGTTGAACGTTGAGTTGAAGAAACTTGTTAACTCTGAGCTTCACGAGTTGATATTAATGGGTAGAATATTGTCGACGTTGACTTCCGAATATTTCGAATTTAAGAGTGTGTGGAAAAGTGTTCCAATTCAAGACCGAACCGTTAATAATTTGACCGAACGATTAAGACTTATCGAAATGCGACTTCCTGACAAAAAAGACATCATGAATGAAAACGCTCTCATAGCAAATGCTTCGAAGAAAATTCTGCAAAGAAAAGAACCTGTCAAATGCTATAGATGCCAAAAAGTTGGACACTTCGCAAGGGATTGCTACTCACGCACTCGAAATTTAAAGAAGGATGAACCTGAAAAGGAAGAGCAAGACGGGCATGCTTTTATAACTGACAATACCTATTCTTCCGATCGGAATACCTGGATTGTGGATACTGGAGCAACCGAGCATATGACAAACTCAATGGTTATTTCGTTTCCTTCAGACAGTTTAGCCAGCCGAAGCACGTTCAAGTCGGCAATCGCGAATCAATTAAAGCCTTGGGACAAGGAGAAATTATTGTTAAAACGAGGATCAACGGCAAGCTCATCAGAAGTTTCTTGCAAGAAGTCTGGTATGTTCCTGAGGTTAGTCGACAATTGTTTTCTGTTACCCGTGCGTTGGACAAAGGCTATGAATTTCGAGCAAATCAGCAAACTTTCGAATTTAGAAAGAAAGGAACATCATGCCTGCTGGGAAGAAGGGTTCAGAGAGGTTTATTTATTTTGGACTTTGAGCCACAAGTGCCTGCATTGGCTCATGGGTTCATTACTGACTCAAGTGATGAAATGCAAGTGTGGCACGAGAGATTGTGCCATCAAAACAAGAGACAAGTGAAGAACGTCCTTAAAAGATTTGGAGTGGATCTTAAAATAGATGACGACTTATGCGAGGGTTGCACTTACGGAAAGCAACACAGACAACCATTCCGAAGCAGAAAAGATCGACCAACGGAATGTGGAAAATGGGTTCACGCGGACGTTTGCGGTCCCTTTCATGAAGTATCACCAGGTGGATCTCGTTATTTTTTATGTATTAAAGATGATTATTCCAAGTACAGGCGAGTCTTCTTTATAAAAAATAAATCAGAAGTGGCCAAGTGTTTCGAAACGTTTCTCAAGGAGGCTAAAAATGTTGGTAACAAAATTGAAGTAGTATTCTGTGATGGAGGCGGGGAATTTATTAATGCAGAAATAAAGAAACTGTTTTTGGATAACGGAATATCCATTCGTCAAACGATGCCCTACACCCCTCAGCAAAATGGAGCCGCCGAAAGAGAGAATAGAACTCTAGTAGAAGCCGCACGCTCCATGTTGCATGCCAAAAGTGTACCCATGAAACTTTGGGCTGAAGCAATTAATACAGCTGCTTTCGTATTAAATCGAACTGGCCCTTCAGGTGAAGATAACAAATCTCCTATTGAAGTATGGGCGAGATGTTCACCCCCTAAGATCAGCAATTTCCAAATTTTTGGCACCAAATGCTATACGCACGTGCCTAAATGCAACAGAAAGAAGTTGGACAAAAAGAGCATAGAATGCATTTTCATGGGTTACTGCAATGACTATCACAGCGGGTATCGGGTCTGGGATTTGTCAAGAAACAAAGTCATATTGTCACGAGATGTTATCTTCTCAAAAGGGTCTTTAAATCCAGAAGAGAGGCAGATTCAATCGAAATCAATGCTAAGGTCTTCGTTAGCCCCCGAAAGTGGACGGAAGAGTCAACAAAATGAGGTGCCATCGGCTGAGTTCAATATTTCAACTGTTGATTGTGAGAAGAATGGTGTGACAAGGGAGATACTAGCAACAATCGAAAGGACTCAAGATGAGTCAGAAAATTTAAACGCATCCCATGACATAGAAGAACTGCCTCAAGAATTTAATCTTCGTCAGGAGTACGCGTGAAAGCAGAATGCCATCGTTTTTGGTTAATAACTACGTTTTGCTCACAGAAAATCTATCTTTTGCTCAAGTCAACAAATCAAATGAAAAGGAACGTTGGAAAGAAGCTATGCAACAAGAACTCAACTCCTTAGCCGAAAATAATACGTGGACTTTGGTAGACCGCCCAAAAGATAAGAAGGTGATCCCTAATAAATGGGTGTTAAAAATCAAGAAGAAACCCAGCGGTGCTATCGAACGCTATAAGGCACGCTTGGTTGCCAAGGGATTCACTCAGGACTACGGTGTTGACTTCGATCAAACCTTCAGTCCAGTTGCCCGTTTTGACACAGTTAGGGCACTTTTAAGCGTAGCAGCAGCCGAGAAGTACGAGCTTGGGCAATTCGATGTTCAGACAGCCTTTCTTTACGGAGAGCTGAAAGAAGAAGTGTATATGGAACAGCCTGAGGGCTTCAATGATGGTAGTGACAGGGTCTGCAGGCTAAATCGTAGTCTTTACGGGCTGAAACAGTCTCCTAGATGCTGGAACCAACGTTTCGTCCGATTCATCGAGTCTTTGGGTTTTACATCAAGTCAGGCGGATCCATGTCTTTTCATCAAGTATTGTACAGAAGGTCGAAAACTTATGGTCGGAATTTACGTCGATGATGGAATTATTGTCGGGGATCAAAATGAAATTCAAGATTTGTTACAAAAATTGAAAGAAGAATTCAAGATCACGACGGGAAATCTGGACACCTTTTGGGCATGCAGATTTCAAAATTGAAGAATGGTTCGATTTTCGTGAGTCAAGAGTCATACACCAAGAATATTATTTCGAAATTTCGGATGGAAGAGTCTAATTCAGTTTCAACGCCCTGTGAGAAGATGATTTATCGGGAGGACCAAGATCCGCCACTCGAAGAAAGAATTCCGTACAGAGAAGCTGTAGGAAGCCTTCTTTATTTGACCATGACAACTCGACCGGATCTGATGTTTGCTGTCAGCGTTGCGTCTGAAGTGCTAGACAAACCAAGGAGGTCAGATTGGAACGCTGTTAAACGAATTTTCAAATATCTGAATGGCACGCTAGACATGGGTCTACTGTATAAGTCTGGTGCGCCACCTGAGCTGAAATGTTTTTCAGACAGTGATTTCGCCAACGACCTAAGTACACGTCGTTCTAGAACCGCAGTTGTTACAACTTTTGGAGGTGGTGCCATTTCATGGACTAGTAGGAAGCAAGCTACTACTGCTTTGAGTACTACGGAAGCGGAATACATAGCGGCAAGTGAGGCTACAAAAGAAATAGTTTGGCTAAAACGATTATTCGAGGAAATTTCAAGCGCCGAAATTTCGCCAACTTTGTATGTGGACAATAGAAGCACTATCAAGCTTGTGAAGAATCCGGAATTTCATCGTCGAACAAAGCATGTTGAAGTTCGTTATCACTTCGTTCGAGAAAAGTATCAAGCCGGGGAATTCGTACTCGAACACATCCCTACCGGAAGGCAGTTGGCAGATATCCTCACTAAAGGGTTGGCAAACGCCTCATTCGTGAAACATAGAGATGGTCTACAGGTATTTCGTTTGAGGGGGAATGTTGAAGCAAACGAAGAACCAGACGGACTTCAAGATTGCACCTGACATCCCATGTGTTTGTTTACATAAAAAAAAAAAGTTATTGTTTACATAGGTCTTTGGAGATTTGAGAGTTAGGGTGCGTTCATAGTGAATCACCTTCACTGCGATACCTCGATGAGCGATGCCCCGATGAAACATCGATGAAGAACAAACATCAATAATTGTATGGGACTGTTCATAGTGAAGCACCCTCACTGCGATGTGATCTTCGATACCTCGCTACTATCATCGATGATTTAAACCATATGGTTCCTCGACCCCCTCCTGCCCGTTGCTTTTTTTTTTTTTCAAAATAAGGGTTAAAGCTTGAAGGGGACAGGTGTTCGTGACTTCCGTAAATTGTCTGAAGGTGGACTTTAAAAGATTTTGAAAAGAAAAAAAAAAGGCAACGGACGGGAGGGGGGTCGAGGAACCATATGGTTCAAATCATCGATGATAGTAGCGAGGTATCGAAGATCACATCGCAGTGAGGGTGCTTCACTATGAACAGTCCCATACAATTATTGATGTTTGTTCTTCATCGATGTTTCATCGGGGCATCGCTCATCGAGGTATCGCAGTGAAGGTGATTCACTATGAACGCACCCTTAAAAATCCAATTTTGAAACTTTTCTTATTAAAAATCCTTTTTAATCCTTTGAGCTTTTATTTTTCTCCGCGTTATTTTCAATTCTACTCCAAGCTCTATGATTGGGCGCTAATTACTATCTAAGTGACCATCATATACGCCATCACTTCTGCTTGTGCGAGCAATCATCTTTCTTTTGTCTATCTGGCTATACTTTTGGTGTCCTCAGTTCCCTCCTTTCCTAATTAAATTCACGTGATTCTTCTCAGGCATCGACTTCATCCACTGATAATTCAGCCAATTAGTCCGTTCGTCTTTCTAATTGCCCAAAGTACAAGGAACTAGCAAGATTCCAATGTTGAAACTCCTTTACTAAAAAGTTGAGAAAAAAAAAACGCGTAAGTTTGGCTCTGGGTAACTCACCAATATGATTGTTCCATGAATTTGAATTCATCAGGTTTTCACTGTGGTCTGAAATTGACCTGAGCACGAAAGGCGGATTTTGAGTGGAACTCGGCTAAATTGGTAGGGAATTCGTTGCTGAGAGACAGGGAGAGGGGGCAACCGAAGAGTGTAAACGGTGAGGGGGAGTCCTTAACAATAATTTGTATTTATTCGATTTTTCGTGGGGGGGGGGCAGGAGCACATTACGTTGGGCGTTAATTGAAAAACCAACAGTCCGCCTCCGGAACCAAAATACCATGTTATGTACGTAAAACTCACCTCCAGACAGCAATTAATTGTTTCCTCCGGAACTTCATAACAAGGCGACTTACAATACCTATAATTTTGTAAAATATTGAATAATGAAAGCCGTGATTCGTAATCCCCCCTCCTACTGACGCCTTTTCACCCCTTTCTCAGAGCTGTTCTGTTGTTCTTAAGACGTTCTTCTTGAGATCGTTGCAATGTATATTCTTAATTCTCTTGTAAACCCTCTAAGTACTTTTCCAATTATAAATCTAGTAGTCTTAAATAAAATAGACGTATATTTCTAAAGATTATACTAGAGGTCCAAGCTCATGTCCAACTTTCCTCTTTGTACAGAGAGGTTCATTCATGATTCGTCCCTTCGACTAGAGGAAATACCAGATCGGGGTGGTAAGAATCGCACAAAGCAATGCACTGCACAAAGCAATACACTGGCGTATTATAATTTAGTATGAATCTACAAGGTATATTTTCTTGAAAGCCTATTTTTCTGGTGAATCAGAAAGGGGTGGGGTTGTCGCAAGCTTCGCATTATACGACAGGTTAATGTTAAATCCACAATATTTCTGTCATATTTTCTGGGTAATCTCAAGTCTTACTCATTCCCAGGTGGGAAATTCGACATAATAGGTATAGGTCTGACTCAAGCCAGGTTTTAAAAGAATGAGAGACACCATGAAAAATATAATTTTCCTCCTGTAAATATGCTATCAAGTCGTTAGGTAGTTTTAGATACTCATACTGAACTGTGAATAGTTATTCAGAGTTATATTACTGTGCGAGCTATACAAACAACACAATTTTACTCACTCTGCTGCAATATACCACAACCTATTACTACTTGTAAACCGAATTCTTCCACCTACTATTCTGTAATTTGTATACGGATTCTCATGTTCTCACATCCTATGATGCTTCATGAAGTATTCCTCTTTCATAAACCATAAAACTTGATCGATGTACCCTGAAAATGACTTGAAGTATCAACGAAGAAAATAAAATAAATTAATCCAATTTGACTTCCTGCCTTTTTTATTTTTGAACTTGGAGCTTCGCGCCAAAAAACCCAGAGGAGGATTGAAAATTAAAAATTAGTACCATGGAAACAAAATTTGGATGAAGAAGGAAGGGGAAGTAGGCATGCTGCCCCCTCTGGATTGGTTTAATTTTAAGGCAACCGTCCTTGATATCCAGGCCAATTACCTTTTCCATTGTTTTAAGGAGGAAGGACATGAGGCTTATGGGTCGGTACGCCTTTGCCTGGGCCGAGGAGTTTGCTCCCGACTTAGGAATGAACACAACCCTGACCTCCCTCCATGCCTTCGGTATATACGATAATGCATAACTTGCCCTAAATATCCTTCTGAGACGCGGCTCCAGGACCTCCAGGCCACGCTGTAACATGACCGGGAATATCCCGTCCGGCCCAGGGGATTTATAGGGCTTAAATGAGCCGATAGCCCATTTAATTTTCGCGGGCGTAAACAATTTCCCCGATGCGCTCCATATTGCATTATTTGCTGGCTGGCAGTCAGCCACCACTTCGCCCTGAACATCTGAGGCCCCTGCATCCCTGGAATCAGGAAAATGACTTCGCAGGAGGACCTCCAGGGTCTCTTTAGCGCTCTCGGTATACGCCCCATCTGCGACGGCTATCGCATATGGAATGAAGAAAAACAAAAGTTGATTCGTTCCAGAGATGTGATTTTCCAAGAAGAGCCACTAGTCGATGTTGAAGGTAGAGAAAACTTTTTACACTTGAAAATACTTCAAGAAGATAAGAAAGAAGAAGGTTATCAAAGTACCAAAATTCAAGAAACGGAAAATATTCAGCTCTCTTCACATGAAAATTCGATAGAAGAATTCGACGTCAGTCAAGAGAGAGAAGAAGAGAAAGATAGTGAAAGAGGCGAGATAGAGAAGGGCGTATCGGAGGGATACGCGTTGAGAGATCGTTCGACCCTAAAATTACCAGCTGCTGACGTCAGCTGCTGCAGACGTTTTAATTTTATGAGCCTACAACTTTCAAAGAAGCAGTTCAAAGCAAAATTTCCAAAAAGTGGGAAGAAGCAATGGATAATGAAATCAACTCGCTTGAAGAAAATGAAACGTGCGGGAACTAGCAGATTTACCACCAGGAAAAAAGGTGATTCCGTGCAAATGGGTTTACAAAATTAAGACCAATGCCGCAGGTGAAATAGAAAAGTACAAGGCACGACTCGTCATCAAAGGATATTCACAAAGAAAGGGTGAAGATTATGACCAAATATTCAGCCTGTTGCGAAGGCGGGAACGATTCGAGCAGTGCTGAGCGTAGCTGCAAGCGAAAACATGCATCTCACTCAATTTGATGTCTCAACAGCATTTCTATAAGGAAACCTCGATGAAACGAGGTACGTGAGGCAACCTGAAGGCTTCTCCGACGGCACAAATAGAGTTTGCTGACTGAAAAAAAGTCTCTATAGGTTAAAATAGGCGCCTCGATGTTGGAACAAACGATTTGGCGATTATCTCATTCGACTTGGCTTCAAGAAAAATGAAGAAGATCCGTGCCTATTGATGAAAAACACTGAAGACGACAAAATTTTGATAGCTCTTTACGTCGATGGATGGATTACTAGGCAACCTCGAGCGCCACGGAGCTTTCGGATTTCTTGAATGACTTGAAAAAGAATTCAAAATTACAAAAAAGCCAGCCTGTTATTTCTTGGGATTAGAATTGGAAAGAAAGGACGGATGCATCAAAGTGAGCCAAGCCTCGTACACAAGAAAAGTTCTTGAAAGGTTCGGGATGAATGACTGCTGTCCTGCTCCAACACCAATAATCAGGGAGACCGTTCCGGTATAGAAGAAGAGACAGAAAAAGAAAATAAATTTCCCTGCAGAGAAGCTGTTGGAGCTCTCATGCACCTCATGGTAGGCACGCGGCCTGATATTGCCTATGCGATTAGCGTCGTTTCTTGAAAAATGGAAAATCCATCATGGGAAGACTGGGTTAAAGTCAAAAGAATACTTCGCTATCTAAAAGTCACGGTGACTAACGGAATTGTCTACAAACAAGACTGTCGAGGAGGGATTCTAGAGAGCTACAGTGACGCTGATCACGGTAGAGATGAAAGAACTGGCCGCTCGACTTCTGGAGTAGTTTGTCTATACGCAGGAGGAGCAGTTTCATGGTCAAGCCAGAGGCAAGCAACAGTGGCCATTTCAACAACCGAAGCTGAAATATGTCCGCAGCGAGCGAAGCAGCTAGAGAAGTCGTTTGGCTCAAGAGACTACTTGGAGCCATCACTCGAATGGAAGCGATTCCTACCCTCTTCGTTGATAATGAAGCCGCGGTTCGACTATCGAACAATCCGGAGTTCCACAACGAACAAAGCATATCAAGACGAGGCATTTCTTTGTGAGGGAGCTTGTTACAAACGGCGAAATTCAAGTAACTCGAATTTCAACTGAATCTCAAGTAGCCGATATTATGACCAAGCCTCTTCACGAACCCCGTCTTGACGACCTTTCTCGAAATGGGGTTAAGCACTTCGTTGCCATGATGACAAAAAAAAAAAAAAAAAAAAAAAAAAAAAAAAAATAAGAAAGGGAGAGTGTTGAGACGGGAGTGAAACTTATACGTAAGAAAACCGAGGAACGAAGTTTAGTTTGGTCGCCATTCACGGGAAGCGCTAAATGTTTTTTAAATTACATTTTAAAGATACCCCGCGGCCCTCCTCTCCATAAATGTCAGTTGGGCGAATAAATTTGTGAAACTTTGCAATCCACTCCATTCACTCCAAGTTGACGCTGTCACTTTTGAGACATGTGCGAAGTTGAGCGAATTAAATTATATTTTATTTTTTATTATTTTTTTTCGAATATATTGTTGTTCGGCAAAATGGGCCACGAAAAATGTATCGTTCCCGGATGTTCGTCGATGTATGAAGCTGGTGGCGTGATCGGTTTTTTTCGAATTCCAAAGGATGGCAGGTTCGCTGATTTTATTTTTCCAAAATTTAGACGACTCTAGACGGCAAGTTTGTTTGTGGTTTTACTAACGCGTACATTTATTTGTGTCTCTGAGAAGTCAAGTTTTAAAGAAATAAATGGGTATTCAAGCAATAATTTGGTTTTTCATTTATCTATTTCTGTGAAAATTCAAGGCTGGACTGGAAAATGTTAATCTCATACATTTTATTAGTGCATTTCATCATTTTTTAGTCGTTTTCCAGAAAAAAAATTGGATGATTCAATTTGAACTTGA
This sequence comes from Corythucha ciliata, assembly GCA_038030265.1. Lineage (NCBI taxonomy): Eukaryota > Metazoa > Arthropoda > Insecta > Hemiptera > Tingidae > Corythucha > Corythucha ciliata. The sequence continues at coordinate 45,125,303 of CM075941.1, forward strand.
AACATCTGAATACGAAAGTGAAAATTAAGGTAGACGGTAAAGGTGAATGGAGGAGGGGAAGGGGGTTCGGAAGTTCCCCCCGTACGTCGCATGGTCACCGAAGGTTCGGTCGCTATTCACTTGGATCGCCACCGTCGCTCGAAATCGGCCTCACTTTTTCCCTATTCAGATTCTTCTCTATAGAGTATTAAACCGCTCCCCGGAGTTGAGTAAAGTATTCTCATTTTTTTAATGACATGTTTTTTTTTATTGTTCTACAACCCCCCCCCCTTTAGAGTTTTTTGAAGAATAAAAAAATGATAAATAAAATTTGACTAATAATACTTATTTCTCCCCAGTTCTCCCGTATACGGTATACGCCCCGCAATCTGGGGGTATACAGTGAATTCGCCGCTTTGCTCCTCGAGACTTTCGGATGTGCCTGATGCCTGCGCTTGATTTCAAGTCACTTGAGAAAGACGACTCGTATACACAATTGCGAGCCGAGCCAGAGTCAAACCGCTCGCGAGTGGCTCTTAACGGGCTCAAAAACGGGAGCACCGGCTCCGTCTCCTGTTGGTTTTGTTGGCTCGGATCTCACGAATGGCGTGGCTTTGGCTCGGCTGGCAACTCGTAAGTACATTTAGCGCTTAACGAGTTGAAACTCATTAAGAACACACCTTGCTTTCTTTAAGAATAATATAATTATACTTATTAATATTCTTATTAAATGTATTGACACCAGAAATGTCTGCTTTTTTCATTTATGCGTATTTAAACCCCTTCCGTCACACACCCAAAGCAGTTCTCTTCAGTTAGTTGTTTAATCCTTCAAAGAACTGGATAATGATGGAGGGGCAAATGTTGAAAATTTGATGGATAAAATAATAAGATTCCGCTACGGAAAATAACTTATTAATATTAAACATCACGTTGAATAAACAGAACGTATAATCCAAGTCTCTCTCTAGCTCCCACACTTTCTTGCGAAAATGCTTTCCATTTTTCAAAGGTTCGCCTTTCCTAACTGTACCCCCTTCCCTTCCATGCGAGGTGTAAAACTGGAGGAAAACCCCTTTCGAAGGAAAATTCTTTAAATATTTAAAGCCGTTGATAAGAGTGAGATAGAGAATGAAATGGGACAATATTCGTTTTGTCTCTTGCCTTAAGCTCGAGGAAAGTTAGTGTTGCCTGCCGCTCTTTTGTTTTTAGGGTGATAGCGAAGGAAAATATGTTTTGAAAATGCGAAAAAGGGGCAAGAGTGGGCGCAGTTGCCGTTCGCGCAAGACTCAAGAACGAGGCCAACGAAGCTGCCGTCCTAAAACATCAGGCGAGACCTTGTATAGTTGAAAACAACGAGACGACTGACGTTAAATTGCCAGTTTAACCTTCTGCCCCAAAACTGACAATTTAGCCCCATTTTGTACTGTTCAAAACAGCGAACTCTCAATTTAACACGAGAATCTGGATGATCAGTTCGAGTTCTGGTAGTTGAACTCCAAAACCAATAATCCAAGTCTAGAAACGAGTTTTTTCCAATCTAGACTGCATATTACCATATTGATCTATTAAACGAGGTAGGTAAGTGTTTATCTTACAGTAAATTCAGCAATCCGCTTTTTCATTTTCTTTCTATGGCGTTGTGCAATGGGGTGGGGGATTTTGAAAAGCTGCAGTATAAACAGGAAATGTTAGTTTCAGTGAAGTTTGATTCTCGTCACATTAGTCTAAATTTTCAATTAAAATGAAGTATATTTTTTTACTGTACTCCTTCGCCCTCGTGAAAGGCTCGGACATAAGTTCGAAATATCCCGCCCCCACTGAAGGAGGCGACTCAAGCTTAACCTTTGCCGACGCCGTTGAACTCGACGCCAAAATCGTACCCTTCATCGCCGAGAGCATCGGCTGGAAGAAGTTTTGCGAGAGAGTTCTCCGTTCAATGGAGAATAGCTTGTGGCACGTCGCTTTTTCCGCTATGTTGCCCGATGACCGCGAACCCGGCTGAATACGCAGACCCACTCGACCGGAATTTAAGGGGTCCTCTTGAAGGCTGCGAACTCATGTTTAAACGTCTGTACAGTTTCGATTTCATTCTGTTGATTGAGAATGCTACGGTGATAGACCCGGGAACACTCATTCGTATTCGAAACGCGAGATACAACGCTAGGAACAACTACTGCTGCATCGCTATGGACAATATTGAAAAATTGGACTTGAATACGGGGCTGAACGAGTGCTGCCCGGAATTGGTTAGGAAAGTTAAAGAAGCGACCAAAAGGAAAACAAATCGCCAAGTCAAAATCTTTTGTAACGTACGAGTACGTTACATAAGTGCAGGAATTCCTCAAATTCATTATCAAATTTCTTGCATTTTTTCTTAGTCAAGGACGAATCTTTCACAAGTTGGAATTCAACTTTTTCTCGATGTCGCTCCTTCGCCTCATGTTTTGGACTCTAATTTGAATAAATTTCTCAGACTTTGAAATTGGTGCGTAATGAGAGTTACTGATGACAATATTGATAAATTAAATGTGTTAACCCCAAAGAAATTGTAGCATTAGACCTATTTCGCCCTATATTGTCTGGAAAGGCGCCTAATAGCATTGTGGGTCTGAGCAAAAACTCAAAGAGCCATAAATACCCCGTTCAAGCAGAGACGATCCAGTCGTCTCTGCTATAGAGAACCTATACGCAAAAGTACTGACAATATCCGCCTTATGTGGTCCTACGGAAAGGGGAGGACTTGTGATTGGCAGGCGAGCTATATCCTCAAAGTGTCCTACACGATAAAAACTGGTGGAATGTGACTCGAGATCAAGAATAATCCATTTTGTCTCCACAGCAAAGAAGAATCATGCATAAATAGCTTATAGGTTCATAATTTTGCTTGGGTGGTGCTGTGGGAGGTAAATGTGGGGGTGTCCCGCAAAATGCTTCGTTAAGACCCTGCCCTCCAATTCACGTTTAGTAGTAAAACAAAAAGTGGAATGTAAATGTATACAAAGCTAAGTCCTCAGTTTTCTTGTACCTCGGCCCATCGCATACCGAATTATGAATGGTGATAAGCAGGGATGTGCGTCTACGCGTAATACGTAGAATGTAGACAATACGTAAACTATTTAGACAATGTATAAAATTCAATTCGTCACGAAAAGAAGGTTACAAAAGTGTTATCGCTGATATCACCGATAGGTCTACTTTGTATTTCCCTCCTTCTTTCTCCTTCAGTACAGAGAGAATCCTACAGGTAGAGTTTTTTTTCGTTGACGCTTGCTTACTCTTCGTTACTTTCTATTTCTACCAGTCGGTGCAGTGTACAGTTTCAGTGTTCAATTTGAATTTTTTTTCCTGCTGGTGGCTGTTTGTTACGGTTACACACTCCTTATCAACCTTATCAAAATTTGATTTTCTACATATTCTACGTCGACGTAGAAAATGAAAAAATTTTACCGCGTAAACAATTACATACTTTACACGTAGAAAATCACGTAAAATACACATGTAAAGTATACGGCATATCCCTGGCTGATAAGAGCTGGACTCATAGTTAACGAGAAGGACACAACGCTGCATCGAGAGCACCTGTGTCACGCGTGAGTGACTCAAACTCGCCCCTCTGAAAGGTGGGATGGCAAGAGGGGCTCGATCATTCCGCGAGAACATGTTATGCACTTGGTATTTTATTCAAATCCCCCTTGTGAGCAGCCCTGATTTTGGCTAATTGTTTCATCCCAGTTCCGGCGTTCACCAACAAGCGGGCCCCACTTGGCTGTCGTCGGTTCTGATTTACAGCGAGCCAGACAGAAACTCGATAGCTTGAAACAGTGGGTGCTCACTCATGCAAGTGGGTGCAAAACTTAGAAGGGGGCACTGTAGTGCTTCTTAAAAAGAAAATATTTCTTCAAGCGAGAACCAAAGAATAATCTTTTTTTTTTTTAACATATGAAGGGGGGAGAGTTTGGAGGGAACTGCATGTATTTATATTTTGAGGTGTTACATCTTCCCCCGGACTTGAAGGTCTACTGTGGTATAGAAGAACGTTCTTTATTGAAGCAGTTCTATTTTGCCCGTTGTCTTCGTAAATAATTGCTTTCGGGTAATCATCCATTTTTATAACCCGTTTTACTACAAATGACCTTTTATGAACGGCTCTCTATTTTGATACCCGCATTGAACCAGAATCTCGCTTCCAACTACTATTCTCGGGATGGTTTTAGGATGCCTAGAATCAAAGTTCTTCTTCATCCTAGAATAGTAGCGTTGTTGCTCTTCTTTTGTAAAGAGACTCTCCTTGATCATTTCGTCGCTGACTCTAAATTTTAGGTCCACTGGAAACAAGTTTGTCTTTCCAAATGCCTTGTAGTGAGGTGAACACCCAATAGCCGCCGAATAAGACCTGTTCATGTGTTTCACAGAAGATTCTAAGCACACCTTCCATCCTCCTTTCATGTTAGGATAAAAAGAAATGTACTGCTTCAAGTCTCTAATTTTCCTTTCTGCAAGCCCATTTCCCGCCGGGTGATAAGGGGAAGAAGTGACAAGTTGTATGTCATTCTTTTTAAGAAAGGTAGACATTGCAGAAGACGTAAATTGAGGACCGTTGTCGCTGACTACTTTCTTCACCTTTTCAATGTGTGGGAAATTTTTTAAATAGCCAACGACTGCTCGTGAGCTCGGCTTCATTGCCTTGGCGAATGTGTATTTGGAAAACTCATCCACTATCACCAAGAATGACCTCGATACTTTTTGGCCTTCACTTCCTTTGCTCAATTCCGCGAAATCTACGTGAATTGTAGAAAAAGGCTGTTCAGCCAGCTTAGGCACAACCATTATATCTGGCTTCGGCTTGAATTTAAACTTCATAAACTGGCAGTCAGAGCATGTTTTCACGTACTTGGATATGTCATCTTTCATTTTGGCCAGTAAAACCTTTGCCTCAGTTTTAAGTATGTCCTGAGGAAACCGTCATGTCCACCTGATTCTGGGTCATCGTGGTAGCTCCGAAGGACAGCTGGAATCAATTCTGGTTTTATTTGAATCTTCCGTGAATTCGTTGAGTAGTTGATTCAGTAATATTTGCTTCTAAACGGCCAACACAGAGCCGAGATAGGGCGTCAGCATCCTCGAGGTCGCTACCCTTTCTGTGGTTAATTTTTAAATCATAACCCATTAGAAATACTTGCCACCTTGCAAGACGACCTTTTGGCTCCTTTAGGGTCAAAAGGTAGCTTAAAGCCTGGTGATCGGTATGAATTGTGCATGGCCTATTCTCGATATAGCTTCGAAAGTATTTTAGGGCTTTTATAACAGCTAGAGCCTCCTTGTCAGTAACTGAATAATTGATTTCAGGCTTCGAGAAGGTGTACGAGTAGTATCCTATTACTCGAAGCTGGCAGTTTTTCTTTTGGGAAATATCGCGCTGATAAAGGATACCTCCACAACCGTAATGCGAAGAGTCTGTACACAATTCAAATGGCAGTTTCCAATCGGGTAACTGAAGGATGGGGTTCGACGAAATGCTCCGAACCAACAGTTGAAAAGCCTCTTCTGCTTCTTCTGTCCAAACGAATTTCACCTCTTTTGCTTTTTATCTGTCCAGAGGCCGAATAATCTTAGCATAATTAGGGATAAAAGATCGAAAATGACCTGTCAAACCAGTGAAAACTCGCAAGGTGTGAAGGTCGTGTGGTCTTTGCATGTTTCTTACTTTATCTATTGACTCCTGTTTCGTTGTTTTTGTATTTCCATCAATAACTCTGCCAAGAAATGTAACCCGATTCTCGCCGATCGCACTTTTATCGATGTTGACTGTTAAATTGGCCTCGGCCAACTTTTGTGAGACGAGGTATGTCCTTTCCCCACATTCATCCTTAGAGTGGCCTCCGATTAGGATGTCATCGATGTACACGCGTATCAATGGATCGTTGATGAGTAGGTCACCTTAGAACATGAGTCATGGCTCGCTGAAATTTCGATGGGGAATTCTTCCAGCCGAAGGGAAGCCGGTTGAACTCAAAATGGCCGAAAGGAAGTACAAAAGCAGTGAATTTTTTAGTACGTTCGGATAACTGGAGTTGCAAGAAACCGTCTTTCAAATCAAGTTTTGAAAAATAGTGACAACCACCGAAATTGCAAATAATGTCGTCTATAATAGGAAAAGGAAAAGGATCTAATTCGGTATGCTTGTTGATTTCCCGATAATCCTGGCATAAACGCCAACTGCCATTTTCCTTCGGCACAATTACGCATGGAGAAGCGTACTCGGAAGTTGAGGGCCTAATGATTCTTTTTTCTAACAATTCTTGTACCTTTTGTTGAGCCCACGAGTACTTCTGCCTCGTCAGACGATAGAGTTTTTGTTTTGCGATAGGAGCATTGCTTTTTTGAGAAAAGTCAATTTTGAAATCAGGCGTTTTCGTTTGAATGATTAGTGATGGAAAGAATGAAAGAATATCAGATGTTGAAAGAATTTTTGGAGCCTTGCTTTTATCCTTGGGGGATGATATGGAAGGTATGGGGCTTTTATCAACCAGGTTAAAATGGGTGTTACTTGTCGCCCGTTGATGCACCAATTGGTATCCCAGTTTGGCTAGCGTGGGGTGCCCAATGATTAAGTCATAAGACAGGTCATCCATCACATAGGCCTTTTCTTCCACTTCAACGCCGTTTGATACGATTTTAAATGAAACAGAAGTGCTTATCCGCTCAGTGGACCCATTAAATCCTTTTAAAATTTTACTTTCTTTCATACACGGCCATTTATTCTGTACAACTACCTTGGACCTCACGATGTTGATAGTGGCGCCCGTATCCAGCAATACCTCCATTGGAATATTATTTATTTGAAACTTTTGAGTGAGAGAGGAATGAACTGAGTAGGCCACAAAATATGATGAAAAAAAAATCCAAATTTTTTACTTTTGCTTCATCTTCAACACAAAAAGTATTTTTGAATGGAATCTTCTTTTGCATCTTTTGCTTGTCTCCCTTGAAGGAAGCCATAGGCTCTAACGGCTCAAGTTTTTCTAAAGCGTGACGAAAGTCATCCCTTGAATTGAACTCCTGATGGGAAAGATGAGTTTGAAACGTTTGGGGCAGGCCAAGCATGACTAAAAGTATGAATGCCCGATCTGGAAGTTCACCGTAAGCTAGAGAAAGCAGCCTCTGCTTTTCGTAGAAAAACTCCATGAGATGTCCTCCCCTGTAGTGCCACTGATTCGCTTTTATAGCCAGATCCAAAGGGTTTTGATCAAAAGCCTTCATGAAGGACTCCTTCCATTCACGCCAATCGTAGTCATGATGTCTTTCTAGTGAGGAATTGAACCATTTTTCAGCCATACTACCCGAATCGAAATGGGTAACCAGATTGAATATCTTCTGCTCGTCTGTACACCAGTGATTTGCCTTACAGGCTTTTTCGTAGACATTCATCCAGGTGGATGGATCCTGCTTTTTCCCGTCGAACTTAGCGATTTCCAATTTCGAGCGACGAGACGCGTCCACGAGGCGTGTAAGCGCACCAAGAGATTGAGAAGTTGAATCCAAAAAGGCTTTCATTAGTTGAATGTTACTCTCTCGCTGGGATTCGACGATTTGCTCGAAGAAGGAACAGAAAGAAGAGGCTGAAGCATCCTGAGCAAAGTTTTGTGACGACAGAGAGATATAGTAGTCGAAAACGTCTCGTGTCATGGAGACTTCCAGCGTTCGTTGTGTGTAATCTCCATCGAGTCGTGCTGTTAGTTCATTGTTAACGAATCGAGAGTGGTGGCGAATATCGCGAAAAACTGGCGGTATGCTCAACCAGTTGCCATTCTTCTCCCTGAAGGAATGGAAGCTCACCTCTCCCCCGGCCTTTTTAAAACGCACGTCAACGGTAAGAGCGTCCGTGGCCATAGTTACCGACCGCGCCAAAGTTGTAGTGCTTCTTGAAAAGAAAAGATTTCTTCAAGCGAGAACCAAAGAATAATCATTTATTATTATTTTTTTTAACATATGAAGGGGGGAGAGTTTGGAGGGAACTGCATGTATTTATATTTTGAGGTGTTACAGCACGTCTGATTGGCTCCCCCCGAGATCTGTACCAACCTAACTAATTGTCAACAAAAATGTAAACAAATTGAATTAATTATTTGTGTATTATTATGTATTATTATTTGTGTTCCTTTTTTTCGTTAATTTAACGAATGAAAATTGTTTTTGTACGAAATTATTAGAGGATACTTTAATAATTGGCAACATTTTTTCTACCTGAATTGCGGTCATTTTTTTGAAAAAAATTCCGCTTTTTGTTATTAAAATCAGCTGAAATAAACATTGGAGTGTGGAAAAATTAATGATTTATCGCTTTCTGCATTTTCTTCGACCGTATTCTCGTTGTGATTAGAGTGCTGAGGTAATTTTCCCTGTGGTTTTTTCATTGTGACAATTTCCGACGTAACGGACACGACTCGGGAAGAGTTGAACTGCATGCTCACCAAAATGACCAAGTAAGTACCTACATATTTTCAACTTTACTTAAAATAACTTGCGGGAGGGTATGTATTCCTTATGAACGCAGTTAGTTTCGTTAGTTTCGCAGTTAGTAGAACGAAATAAAGTAAACTTTTAAACTTATGGGGGAGAATTTGGGTTCTGTCTAATTGCCTATACTGAAAATACTTCCCACGTGGATGAAAAAATACCAATAATTCCTTTTTCCCAATCTTTTTGGCTATTTTTTGCCCTTCAGTAAACTGTCGTGTAGCATTTGGTTGTTTTTCAAGCGGAGGAGGTCGATATATTCAGAGTCTAGTGAGAATCTACCGATTCTAATACTTTTTGGCCCTCCGTCCACGTGTCAAGCGTATTGAAAAATAATAATAATAATTTTCCGACTGAAGAAAAGAAGGGTGCATTCATTCCTACAAATCGCCTCCTTGTTTTTTGTAGGCAAATTGACAGACATAAAAGATCAATGGTTTATATCCTATGCTTTCGCTCACTGGGCTTAATTTGAAATACTTTTAATTGTTACCAAATGTTCGTGTTCTCAATTCTCATTGAGTAGTTCGGGAACACTTCATCCTTTACAGGGTGTAACGGGAAAGTGGGGCATAATTGAAATGGGTGATTCTACATCACATGTGGGTCAAAAATGACTATATGGACCATGGTCTGATTATTAACCGTTTCCGAGAAAATCGCAGTTTTCCTGATTGCCAATGCATCACGCGTTTTTTTCGAAAATCTGCCGGTATCTTAGCAACCATTCATCCTGGGGAAATTTCAAGGACACCGTTGGAAAGAGCACAAAACCTCTCTGCTCTTTCCAACGGTGTCCTTGAAAATTCCCTAGGACCAATGGTTGCTAAGTTACTGACCGAGTTTTGAAGAAAACGCCTGATGCTTCGAAATTCAGGAAAACTGCGATTTCTCAGAAACGGTTGATAATCGGACCAGGGTCCAGATAGTCATTTTTGACCCACATGTGATGTAGAATCACCCATTTCAATTATGCCCCATTTTCCCGTTGCACTCTGTATATTAGGAGGGGCAAGGATATCCCTTAGCAATATTTCTGAATTTTTTTTTATTTTACTAATTGTATATTCCTAATATTTACAGAATACACTTTCAGCACGATAAATGTGAGATCCGTGGGTGTTTACTTCCCGCAGTGTTTTCTATTTCTTGTTGCCGATCTTATGAGGAAAGAAACGGTTTTTCGTAACTACTCAGTATATTTCATTGACGAGATTACATTATATTTTCTGTTTTAACCATTAGTGCACCGTTTGGATTACGTTTTAGAGAAATGAGTGGATCCAATTGATTGGATGGAACATCCCATGCCGCAATCATCAGATATGCGTGATCTTCACTTCGAAGACCAACACTTCATGCCTCCAACTCAACACGGAGGGAAACCGCTACTTTTTAATTATACGTTATTCCTATTCTTTAAGCTCTACTTTAAGTAGTTTCAGTGCTAGTATTAGCCGTCATCAACCCACGTCCACTGATGTGAACCACGGGGAAGACCCTGGTATCCTCCTGTATCACCTTCTCCTTCAGACCATCAATTCAAAATTCATTGCTTCCTCAGGGACGTCTGTTTGTAAATTACGGAGGAATAGTATTCCTTTATAGTGCGTCAAAAATTGATTATGCGATTCATTCCACTTCTACTTGTTGAAGCAAACGAAGAACCAGACGGACTTCAAGATTGCACCTGACATCCCATGTGTTTGTTTACATAAACAAAAAAAAAAAAGTTATTGTTTACATAGGTCTTTGGAGATTTGAGAGTTAAAAATCCAATTTTGAAACTTTTCTTATTATAAATCCTTTTTAATCCTTTGAGCTTTTATTTTTCTCCGCGTTATTTTCAATTGGTTATGGGCCCAGCAACGCGCTGAATAAGAATGGCAGAAGTTCGTACTGAATTCAAACCTCATGTCGAAAAGCTGGAGGGTGGAGAAAATTGGGCTCGATGGAAGCGGCAGATTGCTCTCGTTCTGAAACACAACAAGGTTCTCGATGTGGTAACAGGGGAGCTCACCCGTAATGAAGAAAATGGAGAAGACTTCGACTCAAAAGATGCACTGGCACAATTAATACTACTAAGTTCATTGAACGCGATGAACGATGAACTTACGTCGTCTTGTATCTGCGCCAAGGAAGTTTGGGATAAACTGACAAAGCGCAAGTCAAAGAGTTGATCGGCTACTGGAAGCGTTTTTCTCTAGTGAAAAGATTGGAACTGAAAGCATCGTTACTCACATTATTGCTCGACTTCAGCGAGATTTCAACGCGTTGAACGTTGAGTTGAAGAAACTTGTTAACTCTGAGCTTCACGAGTTGATATTAATGGGTAGAATATTGTCGACGTTGACTTCCGAATATTTCGAATTTAAGAGTGTGTGGAAAAGTGTTCCAATTCAAGACCGAACCGTTAATAATTTGACCGAACGATTAAGACTTATCGAAATGCGACTTCCTGACAAAAAAGACATCATGAATGAAAACGCTCTCATAGCAAATGCTTCGAAGAAAATTCTGCAAAGAAAAGAACCTGTCAAATGCTATAGATGCCAAAAAGTTGGACACTTCGCAAGGGATTGCTACTCACGCACTCGAAATTTAAAGAAGGATGAACCTGAAAAGGAAGAGCAAGACGGGCATGCTTTTATAACTGACAATACCTATTCTTCCGATCGGAATACCTGGATTGTGGATACTGGAGCAACCGAGCATATGACAAACTCAATGTATTATTTCGTTTCCTTCAGACAGTTTAGCCAGCCGAAGCACGTTCAAGTCGGCAATCGCGAATCAATTAAAGCCTTGGGACAAGGAGAAATTATTGTTAAAACGAGGATCAACGGCAAGCTCATCAGAAGTTTCTTGCAAGAAGTCTGGTATGTTCCTGAGGTTAGTCGACAATTGTTTTCTGTTACCCGTGCGTTGGACAAAGGCTATGAATTTCGAGCAAATCAGCAAACTTGCGAATTTAGAAAGAAAGGAACATCATGCCTGCTGGGAAGAAGGGTTCAGAGAGGTTTATTTATTTTGGACTTTGAGCCACAAGTGCCTGCATTGGCTCATGGGTTCATTACTGACTCAAGTGATGAAATGCAAGTGTGGCACGAGAGATTGTGCCATCAAAACAAGAGACAAGTGAAGAACGTCCTTAAAAGATTTGGAGTGGATCTTAAAATAGATGACGACTTGTGCGAGGGTTGCACTTACGGAAAGCAACACAGACAACCATTCCGAAGCAGAAAAGATCGACCAACGGAATGTGGAAAATGGGTTCACGCGGACGTTTGTGGTCCCTTTCATGAAGTACCACCAGGTGGATCTCGTTATTTTTTATGTATTAAAGATGATTATTCCAAGTACAGGCGAGTCTTCTTTATAAAAAATAAATCAGAAGTGGCCAAGTGTTTCGAAACGTTTCTCAAGGAGGCTAAAAATGTTAATAACAAAATTGAAGTAGTATTCTGTGATGGAGGCGGGGAATTTATTAATGCAGAAATAAAGAAACTGTTTTTGGATAACGGAATATCCATTCGTCAAACGATGCCCTACACCCCTCAGCAAAATGGAGCCGCCGAAAGAGAGAATAGAACTCTAGTAGAAGCCGCACGCTCCATGTTGCATGCCAAAAGTGTACCCATGAAACTTTGGCCTGAAGCAATTAATACAGCTGCTTTCGTATTAAATCGAACTGGCCCTTCAGGTGAAGATAACAAATCTCCTATTGAAGTATGGGCGAGATGTTCACCCCCTAAGATCAGCAATTTCCAAATTTTTGGCACCAAATGCTATACGCACGTGCCTAAATGCAACAGAAAGAAGTTGGACAAAAAGAGCATAGAATGCATTTTCATGGGTTACTGCAATGACTATCACAGCGGGTATCGGGTCTGGGATTTGTCAAGAAACAAAGTCATATTGTCACGAGATGTTATCTTCTCAAAAGGGTCTTTAAATCCAGAAGAGAGGCAGATTCAATCGAAATCAATGCTAAGGTCTTCGTTAGCCCCCGAAAGTGGACGGAAGAGTCAACAAAATGAGGTGCCATCGGCTGAGTTCAATATTTCAACTGTTGATTGTGAGAAGAATGGTGTGACAAGGGAGATACTAGCAACAATCGAAAGGACTCAAGATGAGTCAGAAAATTTAAACGCATCCCATGACATAGAAGAACTGCCTCAAGAATTTAATCTTCGTCAGAGTACGCGTGAAAGCAGAATGCCATCGTTTTTGGTTAATAACTACGTTTTGCTCACAGAAAATCTATCTTTTGCTCAAGTCAACAAATCAAATGAAAAGGAACGTTGGAAAGAAGCTATGCAACAAGAACTCAACTCCTTAGCCGAAAATAATACGTGGACTTTGGTAGACCGCCCAAAAGATAAGAAGGTGATCCCTAATAAATGGGTGTTAAAAATCAAGAAGAAACCCAGCGGTGCTATCGAACGCTATAAGGCACGCTTGGTTGCCAAGGGATTCACTCAGGACTACGGTGTTGACTTCGATCAAACCTTCAGTCCAGTTGCCCGTTTTGACACAGTTAGGGCACTTTTAAGCGTAGCAGCAGCCGAGAAGTACGAGCTTGGGCAATTCGATGTTCAGACAGCCTTTCTTTACGGAGAGCTGAAAGAAGAAGTGTATATGGAACAGCCTGAGGGCTTCAATGATGGTAGTGACAGGGTCTGCAGGCTAAATCGTAGTCTTTACGGGCTGAAACAGTCTCCTAGATGCTGGAACCAACGTTTCGTCCGATTCATCGAGTCTTTGGGTTTTACATCAAGTCAGGCGGATCCATGTCTTTTCATCAAGTATTGTACAGAAGGTCGAAAACTTATGGTCGGAATTTACGTCGATGATGGAATTATTGTCGGGGATCAAAATGAAATTCAAGATTTGTTACAAAAATTGAAAGAAGAATTCAAGATCACGACGGGAAATCTGGACACCTTTTTGGGCATGCAGATTTCAAAATTGAAGAATGGTTCGATTTTCGTGAGTCAAGAGTCATACACCAAGAATATTATTTCGAAATTTCGGATGGAAGAGTCTAATTCAGTTTCAACGCCCTGTGAGAAGATGATTTATCGGGAGGACCAAGATCCGCCACTCGAAGAAAGAATTCCGTACAGAGAAGCTGTAGGAAGCCTTCTTTATTTGACCATGACAACTCGACCGGATCTGATGTTTGCTGTCAGCGTTGCGTCTGAAGTGCTAGACAAACCAAGGAGGTCAGATTGGAACGCTGTTAAACGAATTTTCAAATATCTGAATGGCACGCTAGACATGGGTCTACTGTATAAGTCTGGTGCGCCACCTGAGCTGAAATGTTTTTCAGACAGTGATTTCGCCAACGACCTAAGTACACGTCGTTCTAGAACCGGAGTTGTTACAACTTTTGGAGGTGGTGCCATTTCATGGACTAGTAGGAAGCAAGCTACTACTGCTTTGAGTACTACGGAAGCGGAATACATAGCGGCAAGTGAGGCTACAAAAGAAATAGTTTGGCTAAAACGATTATTCGAGGAAATTTCAAGCGCCGAAATTTCGCCAACTTTGTATGTGGACAATAGAAGCACTATCAAGCTTGTGAAGAATCCGGAATTTCATCGTCGAACAAAGCATGTTGAAGTTCGTTATCACTTCGTTCGAGAAAAGTATCAAACCGGGGAATTCGTACTCGAACACATCCCTACCGGAAGGCAGTTGGCAGATATCCTCACTAAAGGGTTGGCAAACGCCTCATTCGTGAAACATAGAGATGGTCTACCAGGTATTTCGTTTGAGGGGGAATGTTGAAGCAAACGAAGAACCAGACGGACTTCAAGATTGCACCTGACATCCCATGTGTTTGTTTACATAAAAAAAAAAAGTTATTGTTTACATAGGTCTTTGGAGATTTGAGAGTTAGGGTGCGTTCATAGTGAATCACCTTCACTGCGATACCTCGATGAGCGATGCCCCGATGAAACATCGATGAAGAACAAACATCAATAATTGTATGGGACTGTTCATAGTGAAGCACCCTCACTGCGATGTGATCTTCGATACCTCGCTACTATCATCGATGATTTAAACCATATGGTTCCTCGACCCCCCTCCTGCCCGTTGCTTTTTTTTTTTTTTCAAAATAAGGGTTAAAGCTTGAAGGGGACAGGTGTTCGTGACTTCCGTAAATTGTCTGAAGGTGGACTTTAAAAGATTTTGAAAAGAAAAAAAAAAAGGCAACGGACGGGAGGGGGGTCGAGGAACCATATGGTTCAAATCATCGATGATAGTAGCGAGGTATCGAAGATCACATCGCAGTGAGGGTGCTTCACTATGAACAGTCCCATACAATTATTGATGTTTGTTCTTCATCGATGTTTCATCGGGGCATCGCTCATCGAGGTATCGCAGTGAAGGTGATTCACTATGAACGCACCCTTAAAAATCCAATTTTGAAACTTTTCTTATTAAAAATCCTTTTTAATCCTTTGAGCTTTTATTTTTCTCCGCGTTATTTTCAATTCTACTCCAAGCTCTATGATTGGGCGCTAATTACTATCTAAGTGACCATCATATACGCCATCACTTCTGCTTGTGCGAGCAATCATCTTTCTTTTGTCTATCTGGCTATACTTTTGGTGTCCTCAGTTCCCTCCTTTCCTAATTAAATTCACGTGATTCTTCTCAGCATCGACTTCATCCACTGATAATTCAGCCAATTAGTCCGTTCGTCTTTCTAATTGCCCAAAGTACAAGGAACTAGCAAGATTCCAATGTTGAAACTCCTTCACTAAAAAGTTGAGAAAAAAAAAACGCGTAAGTTTGGCTCTGGGTAACTCACCAATATGATTGTTCCATGAATTTGAATTCATCAGGTTTTTCACTGTGGTCTGAAATTGACCTGAGCACGAAAGGCGGATTTTGAGTGGAACTCGGCTAAATTGGTAGGGAATTCGTTGCTGAGAGACAGGGAGAGGGGCAAGCGAAGAGTGTAAACGGTGAGGGGAGTCCTTAACAATAATTTGTATTTATTCGATTTTTTCGTGGGGGGGGGGCGGGAGCACATTACGTTGGGCGTTAATTGAAAAACCAACAGTCCGCCTCCGGGAACCAAAATACCATGTTATGTACGTAAAACTCACCTCCAGACAGCAATTAATTGTTTCCTCCGGAACTTCATAACAAGGCGACTTACAATACCTACCTATAATTTTGTAAAATATTGAATAATGAAAGCCGTGATTCGTAATCCCCCCTCCTACTGACGCCTTTTCACCCCTTTCTCAGAGCTGTTCTGTTGTTCTTAAGACGTTCTTCTTGAGATCGTTGCAATGTCTATTCTTAATTCTCTTAAAAACCCTCTAAGTACTTTTCCGATTATAAATCTAGTATTCTTAAATAAAATAGACGTATATTTCTAAAGATTATACTAGAGGTCCAAGCTCATGTCCAACTTTCCTCTTTGTACAGAGAGGTTCATTCATGACTCGTCCCTTCGACTAGAGGAAATACCAGATCGGGGTGGTAAGAATCGCACAAAGCAATACACTGGCGTATTATAATTTAATATGAATCTACTATGTATATTTTCTTGAAAGCCTATTTTTCTGGTGAATCAGAAAGGTGTGGGGTTGTCGCAAGCTTCGCATTATACGACAGGTTAATGTTAAATCCACAATATTTCTGTCATATTTTCTGGGTAATCTCAAATCTTACTCATTCCCAGGTGGGGAATTCGACATATAGGTATAGGTCTGACTCAAGCCAGGTTTTAAAAGAATGAGAGACACCATGAAAAATATTATTTTCCTCCTGTAAATATGCTATCAAGTCGTTAGGTAGTTTTAGATACTCATACCGAACTGTGCATAGTTATTCAGAGTTATATTACTGTGCGAGCTATACAAACAACACAATTTTACTCACTCTGCTGCAATATACCACAACCTATTACTACTTGTAAACCGAATTCTTCCAACTACTATTCTGTAATTTGTATACGGATTCTCATGTTCTCACATCCTATGATGCTTCATTAAGTATTCCTCTTTCATAAACCATAAAACTTGATCGATGTACCCTGAAAATGACTTGAAGTATCAACGAAGAAAATAAAATAAATTAATCCAATTTGACTTCCTGCCTTTTTTATTTTTGAACTTGGAGCTTCGCGCCAAAAAACCCAGAGGAGGATTGAAAATTAAAAATAAGTACCATGGAAACAAAATTAGGATGAAGAAGGAAGGGGGAAGTGAAGCTAACCTTCCCATTCCCCCCCCCCCCGAGAAGCTACCTTCCCATGGCTTCCAAAATTTAGCGAAGTTTCCCTTCTTTACGACAGTATAGTTATTATTCTATGGCTTGAAACGTACGAATTCGTTCTGTGGAACTGTCCGCAGAAGTCACTAATCAATACGTTTTTTTTTTTCCTCGCACATGAACAGCCTTGCTGTTGGAAGCACGCGTGGCGGGAGAAGCTTGGAGAAAAATGTTATTTATAGCCGTAGCTTTCAACTTGACGCTTAATAACAGTTTTTTTTTTGTATTATTATTCAAAGACGCTTTTCTTTTGAGAATTCAACCTCCCCGCCACTACTCTCCCACTCATGGTTTCACACCGGAACCCCTTTTCCTCATGCCACCAACGAATCTAGAAACTTTCCTTGATAAATGAATCACAAGCCTCGATGATTATTCTTGGAGCGGACTTTTAGTATTCCGCTCAGGGGTCCTCTTCTCTGATCTCCCTGTGAGCAGGGGAGAAAATATAGAAAGCCATGAAGACTCTCTCACTCTCTCTCCCTGCAGCTAAAAGCACAAAGAACTTGACGGGTACAAATCGGGCGGACGTCAGACTCTTCAACCCCCACCCCCACTCCAGCCCTATAACCACCACCACACAATCGTGGTCCTTCCTTCAGCAACGACGAGGCAACAAATGGGTATTGTACGCGTCGTGCCTTTGACACCCCTCCGACACTCCATCCGAGGATTTTCCGGGGGAAGGGAAACCCGTTTCGCACAATCCCCTTTGACGTGATTATTGTGAGGTGGATTCGGAAAAAATGACGCTCCGTGCATTTGGTTGGGTGGAAGGGGGTTCTTAAATCGGCGCCTTCTTTTCATCCACCCCTTTGCGTTTTATAATGCACTGGCAATAGTGGCAATGTTACCCCTTACTCTTGAAAAGTTAATAAAATCTCCATCAACTACTCAATCTGATTAATGAGTTTACGAATCTTTAGAGTTTCATTTTTTCTCTTTTGTACCAAGTCGAGTAGGGCCAACCTTTCAAGCCCTCGATTGCGTTAGACGCTCAAAATTTCAATTTTAAATGCCGTACGACACGTAGGTATCGTAACATAGCACGTACCGACCCCATAGTCTCCACGCAGCATGGATTGTCCCCGAAAGTACACAAATCGACTCTGAATCGAATAATTCAGCCAGAAAAACTGCTGAGCACCTACAACGTTCACCCCTACCTCAGCACGATTCTGTTGCTAGCGTAGTGGTGTGGTGGCCGTGCTGGCCCCATGCGTATCCCACTGGTCGCTACATACTTCGAGCCATTCTGCGACCATTACTGCGGCGATGCCGGTCAAACCCTCGTGCCGTTATCTCAGACCACCATCCGGCGTGTCCCGCTAGACTGAGGAATATATCGGGGTGATTTAGTCAGTGACTAAGGATAATAATCGTTGGTTTATAGGCTCGTAGTGAGGGGGCGTTGTGTCGGCTTTCAGCGGGGACAATATCCCGCAACAACACACTTCAGGCTACGCTGTACCCTGTGGGTCATTTCGGACGTGCAAAATGCCACCCATGCCCAATGTTGATTCATCGTCGTTGTCCAAGAGAAGGAAAGATCCCACACTGGGGCGTCGGGAATGCTGCGGAGGGAGAACCCAGCTCTGAACACACCCTTCCTAGCCCCGCCAGTGGTATGCGTACCTCCCCTGGGGTAATTCGGTAAAGGATTTGAATCGCTGTAAACGGCGCTCTAATGAACGTGGGGGACAGGAAAAATTCGAAATTTAAGTTATGTGGTGAAGCGTAAGCTAACAAAGAGACACGTTGCTGAGAAGGACCATTATGGAAATTAAAACTTGAGGGCGGTGCGTATCCCCTCGAGCTCGAGGGATATATGGTTGGGTCTGGAAGAGGTGAAGAAAGGGTTAGTATTTGCTTCTATATAAAGAAAAAGAAAGGAATTTAATTCAAAAGCCCAAAAAAGGGAGCCTCTGTATAGGGTGAACAGAACGAGTGGCGAGGAGAAGAAGAGACCGAACCGAGCCCTTTGATGTTCCCTTATTTTCGTCTCCCTTTTTTATTATAATTGTGAACTGAGCCGATGGCGCGTGGTGAAGAATAAAATTTCCCGTAATATTGCCTCCTTGCGTCCCCTTCTCCACCATAAAACATCACTTTGCTTTCTCTTGTTAGCGACGCGGGTTTTTTCGCGGACCCCAGATGAGAGGGAATAACGATGGTAAATGTGTGTACGAAGGACGTATACTGGGGCGAAATAGACAGCTCGTTTGCTAAATGAGTAACGGGGGCTTGATACAGTCATGTCATGGGTCAAATTATTAGTTTCTCAGTCGATGTTTATAGCGGCACCGCCCGTCTCACTCCCCCTCCCCCACTGAACAGACCTTTCGTGTGGGCACGGGGAGAGGGGCAATCATTAATTTGCAGTCGCGCGTTAATTATAGTTTGAGCCGAAACAGTTTTTCAAGTCAATTGATAAAAATCTCGTGGCCCAATCCCAAAGAAATTTCGTTATTCAACGAACCCTTAAAAAACTGCCCACACGTTGAAAACAATTTCTTAATCTCGCCTAATTAGACCCAGAAAAGCGATCGTGAGAGTAGTTTATTGAGCTGGAGTAAAACGCTCACACACTGGTCGCTCAGTCCGGTCGGTTATAAAAAGGAAGAAGAACCTTTTTTTCATTTTTAATCTTAAAATCCCTTCATATTATTACGTTTGTTAACCCAGGAGAGGAGGGTTTCTCGCGCCTCCTCCTTATAATCCACACCCGAAATCTGCACAATCCAATGAAGCTGAAGACAGGATTTCGGCGAAAGAAGTTCCTCGTGCGGAAGCTTAGCCAAGTGTGAAAGAATTATTGGCTGGAGAAAACGTGCATCATGAACCGTCGTCGTTCTCTCTCTATCTCTAAAAGAGCCTTTCTGTCGGTACGAGACAGCCATTTAACCATCTTCCGACCGTATGAGCGTATTAAATAGTTATAAGCGCTTCGCGTAATTGTTGTTATTTCGCGTAATATATTTGGACGGATATCTATTTCGCGAGCTCACGTTTCTCCAGCATCCAGCAGGAGGGTGTCTGCATATTTCTCATGCTTCAAAGGTGATTCAAGTACAAAAAATCTTATTAAATGTTTCCGCATTGGAAAACCAGGCGAAAACGATCGTTCGAGTATAAAATCGCGGCCTCACGGCTCTCTTGCACTTATGTTCGTATGGTTGGAAGGTGTTAAGGGGATGTTCTACTCATCTAATGTTAAAAAAAAAAAAAAAAAAAATAGGAGGTGAAGGAGAAAGGAGAAAAAAAGAAGCCGAATGCCCAAAAAGCTCAGCTTTGAAAAAAAGACTGTGATGTCGGTGGTAGGATAGAAGGCAATTATCTGGATAAAAGATATGGTGGTGGGTTCGGCCGACTGAGAGAGAGGGGCTTTACTTGGGCAGACACTGATTGAATTATTATTCCGGGCAGAGTTTGAAACCCGATCGAGCGTAGTTTTTTTTTTTTTTCGGGGATAACCCTTTTGTCTTTCTCCTTTCCTTTTTTTATTTATTTTTTGTTCCTGTTTAAACCCACGATGTGAGTGTTTGAAAAGGCGTCTACTGGCACGTATAGAAGAGCGAAAAATCCTGGCTCGTTCAGGATTTCCTTGCCCGCATCAAATGGAGAAATGACCCTGATTTCCGAGGATGTGGTCCGGCTGGTAGTTTACAGTCGAGTGTGGGTGAGGCAGGGCCGGGGAAACGTTTAATGCCGCTACTCATTCATACGTTAGGTACAGAAAAAACTAAAATCCGTCACTCGTTACTTTGTTAGTAGCCTAACATAATTTATAAAATATTACGTCCTCCATCATTTTTCCGAAACGAAACACGTTGCATACAGAAGTTACCATTACCACACTCATCTAAAGAACTAATATCTGAAATTTTTTCGGTTCACAATTTTATGGCGTTTTCTATTTGCCAAGGTGGAATTGCTCTGGAGCGAAGCAAGTGACGTCATTGCTCGGGCATGGAGCAGCTCCAGAGCAGCAGAAGCTCCGTTGAGAGCGGGTACAAATGGAATGACATTTTCGAGAGAAGGAGCAATTTTAACATGTCTCACGGTTATCCTAGAAAAATTCATATGTTTATTTTATAAGAATAGAAGCTGTATAGCTGAAATACAAAAAATTGTGATGGACCTTCTGTTGTATATATTCATACATTATCCCCCCCCCCCAGTTTATTTATTAACTATTCCCTTTCCATATGCTTGATAAAAGAAAATAGATTATAAAAAGAAAGAAATTGAATTATCCTTCGAGTCTTAGGGCCGTATTCAGAAACCAACCTTTACGTCCCCTTAGGAGCTCCTTTATAGTTAAGGTTCCTTTAGCGATTCCTTTAAAAATCGTATTCAGAAACGTTCCTTTAGAGTTCCTCGGCAGTTCTTTAGCTAAAGGGGCCTTAAAGCAAATAAACAATGAAAATATGCTTTTAATGGTGACTGTACGCTTTATCATGTGAAACCTCTCGCTATTTACGCCTTCAAAAGCCCATTAGTTTCCAAAATTGTATGAAATTCCAGCCTATTAAAATTGCGTAATTTTAATTTATTGATGAGCGTGGACAAGTTCAAGACCGAAGAGAACCGCAAAGTTTGTGCGGAAAGCGGCCATTGTCCCACAAGGGAATGCCCTGCTGGAGACTGCGTGATCGAGCAACGGCTACGTTTCTATTTTTGAAAATTCGAATGTAGCCAACGGGTGACAACGTCTACAAATTCCATCCTTGGGCCGCAAAACACAACTACTTCGAGACTCATCCAGACTCCCGTCACCTACGGAGATTTTAAGCGGAGTATATGTGCACAATAATTGCAGCCGACGACACCGGGGAAACCACCCAATCTGAAAAATGGAACGGATGATTCTCTCACTCTTTGGCCACTAGAAAATATATAAGCTGTTTTATTAGCCCCGCAATGCTTTCAGACACTTCCTTTATGTTCACGATTCCACCGGCGTCACCGGTTGGCTGACACCTCGAAGGTCACAAAACTGTCTGCGAGGGCCGTTGCTCGGTACCTATGAGGATGAGTTTGTCCAGTGAATTTCGAAGGAAATGTAACGCTCTTCAACGTGTAACTCAGAAGACGTTTTCGTGGAACGCGCAGTATTCGAGTGATAGGCAAAAATCCGTTTAAAACTCCGGGGGAAAAACGCAGTTTTCTGCCCCCACTGAAGTTCTAAAGAGGAGTTTTGGATGGAAGAGAAGCCTTTAAGCTCCAGAGGGTCTCACGAGGTGGCGCCGACAACGATGAGCGAGGGCTTTCGTGCGCCCTTGCGACTGGGGCCTTATTCCGAACGGTCGGGAAGAAAATGCCGCAAGAGGGATCCAGGGACCCCGTATAAGAAATAACATTATCCCTTTCGTGGGAACCACACTTGCGTCATTTTTCCCTGACAGCTCTGACTAGGCCGCACTGGCACTGGGGCCTTTTCCTGGCCCCAGCTCCGGCCGCGGTAGTGAGTTAGAGGTCGAAACGGTGACACTCACCGTGCACTTCGACGAAATAATTATTTTCAGACCTATAAATTATTTATTTTGGCCTAGGTTCCAATCCCGTACAAAACGAAAACAATGAAATAGATAGGACGGTCACACTTGAAACACAAGGGGAGACGCACAACACAAAAAAGATAAATTGACAAATCGTGGTATGGGACCGTCACTTGAAGATTTCCCGTCCGAGATAGTGTGCTTCTGCTGTGTCGCTCATTACGCCATTGGAGATCCGAAATAAGTTTGAGCGAGTCGAAAAACACAATAAATTCTTCCATTTCTCACATTTACCGAGGGAAAATAATTACAGTAGAAACACTACAACACAAGACAAGGCTTAAAGGAACTGTAAAGGAAGCTCCCGAGCTTCCTTAAGGTACGTGTCCACTTGAGACTAAACTACTCTACTGACTAACTACTGTTAGTCACAAGTGTAAATGGGACTGAGAGCAGTATCCGAGACTTGTCTCCCAGAGCTCGTGAGTCTCAAGTGGACAAAGGTCGTACTAACTCTCGGAGACTAGTCTCGGGTTTCGAACTCAGTTGGAAATTAGTCTGAAGTCTCGAGACTCGAGCGCAGTATCATGGAGTGGAACGACGAAGTTGTTATGCTTTTAATCGCGATTTATGAAGAAAATGAGTTCCTTTGGAACGTTCGACACAAAGACTACCGAAATCGAATTTAAAAAAATGAAAAGTTTTGTGAAATAGCAAGAGCTTTCGGCTGCGATTCCGCCGAAATTCAGAGGAAAATTCACAACTTACGGAATCAGGTATGTATGCTTTTTCCAAACTTGTATTTTAACATTAAGCTAATTAATAACTGAGAACAGATGTCACACGAAATTCAAAAAATGAGAAAGAAAAAGAGCGGCTCCGGAACTGAAGAGCTTTACGTATCAACCTGGAAGTTTTTCTGTGCACTCAAGTTCATCATGCCTGTTTTCACACCTAATGCTACCGCAACGAATTTTGTAAGTAAAAAAATTACCTTTTCGGTACAATTACTAATTACTGTATTCAACTATTCCGATAAGTAAATATTATTTGATTGACATTACACATTGATAAACCAAACGCATTTATATGAAAACAATGTAGTGGAAGGGAACAAAGTTCAAACGATAAATTTGTATTGCCAGTCTACTTCTCCAGCAGGGGTCATGAAATATTCTTTAAATTCGTCCCTTACCGCTTTCTGGGACGTTGAAAAGTTATGGAGGTTTCCCATTCGTAGTGGGAAAAATGTTTTATATAGTTGCTCTTCCCGCCAATCTCCTTCAACATGTTCATGCGTATCCGCATTCTCATAATCAATTGATCCGGGGTACAAATAATGAGATTTCCACTCATTGGTAGAAATTAAAAAAATATGTAACACGGAGATAGCAAGAACAGCTTTTGTTACTTTCTGGGGAGACAAATTCATGGGCTTACGGAGAATTCTAAATTTACTCGACATTATGCCGAAAACATTCTCTATTATTCGTCTTGCCCGACTAAGACGATAATTGAAAATTCTGTTGGGAGCTGGCTGGTTTCGAAATGGATAAGGTTTCAAAATGTATTGCTTCATAGCGAAAGCGTCGTCAGCCACAAATACGTATGGTACTGGCATAGTTCTTTGAGGTAAAGGCTTAGGCTGAGGTATAGACAACTGCTGATTTTCTAAAGCCGTGTATAGAGAGGAATTGTTGAATACTCCACCATCAGAAACTCTACCGTTGCACCCCACATCAATATAAATCAATTTGTAATTAGCGTCAGCCACAGCCAATAGGACAATGCTGTGAGAGTTTTTGTAGTTGAAGTATAAGCTTCCACTATTATTTGGTGCCTGCATCACAATATGTTTCCCATCAATTGCCCCTATGCAATGAGGGAAATTCCATTTGCGTTCGAACTGATCAGCACAATCCTCCCATTCCTCAGCATTGCTTGGAAACTGAAATGCAAGAATGTACAGAAATGGAATTAGTACGTTTCACTATTTGGTCATTTAGCAATAAGGGAAACATAGTTTGATACAAATTTATTGAAATTGAAGAAACCAACTACACATAAAATTGAGACAAAAGTTTTCAACATTTTTCAGGTGCAAGCTGGCGAAAATGAAGTTCCAACCCTGAACGTAAACAAAGAGGTCGAAACGGACGAAATTTCAATAGAAACTCAGAGAAAAAAAATGTAAAAAAAAGAAAGACGCCATTGGATGACAGCGACAATGTCTTGAGAGAGGCCGCATTGACATCATGAAGAAGCCAAAGGATGATTTCGAGCGTTTCGGGGAATATGTGGCGCTGGAGCTCCGATCAATGAAATCTGATTATTTGCGGGGAAAATTAAAAAGTGAAATTCGGAGGGCAATTGCTCGCATCAGCGACGAAGACGAGCATAATTATTGGTCATCCTCAATGTCTTCGACATCGACTAGCTCAACCCCCTTGCCTTCTCCAAGCGATCTAAATTTTAATCAATTCTTTGATTGAAGTTTCTTTTTGCATACTTACGTATACTATACTATTTTCTATTACAATTTCTTTTTTCACATTTTATTATGGTAATTAAATTATCACCTACCTTTAAATATATGTCCTTCAAATGTTCGAAAATGGCTTCCACCACTTGTTCGAATATTCGTCCAGTAGTGCAAGGAGGAATACGGAAGAGGTATTGCAGACTGGAAAATGAGTCGCCTAAACAAAATGAAATTGATGAAACTTTCGTAGGAAAAATTAAAGCACTAATTTTCATCAAAATAATCGCTTACCTGAAACTAGAAAACGAAGTGCAACCATAAATCTATCGTGCGCGGGGATGGCATCTCTCATTTTTGTGTCCTGCTTTGTAATTGAAGGTCCAATGTAATTCAAAATCGTTTCGAACTGCACCGATGACATAGCAATGAAATGTCGGAACTGCTGGGCATCTTCAAATTTCAGTTCATTCGCTAGCCTTGAACAGGATCCTAGCTCCTGTCTACGATCCACCCATTGCCTCACCCAACACTGCCTTTTTTAAATATTTTTTCTCTTTTCTTTTAGTAACTTGATAATAACAATTAAACTAAGAGCCCGGCGGTCATCCATCTCCGAAGTCTCTGGCACAAATGTCGCGATTCCGCTCTCACGTGGACACAGGGCTGAGAGCGATTTCCCGAGACTAGGTCTCGGAGACTTCTCCGTAAAGCCCTGTACACACGGAGACAGAAATGTCATAACACAAGTCAAAACATCTCGAAGCAAGATATTGTACTCCATTTCTGTCAAGTCCCTTGTGTTCACACGAGGACATTTATGTCATGACATGGTAGCCTGTTGGTAATCTCTGATTCAGTGAATGAATCGAATGAATTGTCTCATTGCTTTATAGTTCTTGTGTTCACTTTGTTTTTAATTTTAACTATTCTTTTCAGAACGAAATCCCCAATACCATTTTCTTTCGTTCGCAATTGAAGTACATACCTTCTTTTTTTTGAAAATTGTCCGCTCCTCCTGTGCTCAGAAGTTCAATAGTTTTGGTGGAGTAGTTTGCTAAAATCGTGTTCCTACAAGGAGAATTCATCATTCCAATTTATTTGGTGGTGTTGAAAGTGGTAGCTGGCACCACGGCAGCTAGTTCTGCTCTTCACGCAATAAAGACTGTCCAAAATAAAAGATAAGGATGGACAAATAGACGGTATAAGAGTAGCTGTTTCGTGAAATTCTTAATGCAATTTAATGAAATACATCTAGCTGTTTTATTACAAACTTGTTTAGTACAGGTAAAGGCACTCACGCATCTCATACTCTATGATGAGTGATGCCATTACTGCCTCACGACTCCAATCCATTTTTTTCCAAACTTCACTTGAACATTGAAACAACAGAACGCTCAACTACAACAAGTTACAAGCTCACTTCCACGGTTTTAATAATCCCTATTCCCTTCCCTTCGGCTTGAGCACGAAGGTTGGGTTAAAAGGGAAGGTTACTACACTGAGAAAAATGGGACTTAACCGTTTACGATTTTTGATCAGTAAATTACAAAACAGTTTAAATAACTGAGAAGACAGTGAGTTTCATAAATTTTTTTAGTAATTTATACTTTTTAAAAAGGTGAAAAACACCTGTCGTAAGCGGTAACCAACATAAACAGTAAAAAACTCTGTTTTATTGTAATATCTACTGTTACAGCGGTATCTATCACCGCGTAGTGCTCGGTGTATTTGACCGTTCTGCTCGGAATGGTGAATATTACTGACGAACGGTAACGGTGAACAGTGAAATAAACCTAAGCATAAGTAAAACCGTAAAAGGTATTATTCACTTCCAAAGAGTCGAAAACACTGGGTATACTGAGTTGATCTCACTTTTAATGTTAAGAACAGTGAATTTAATGTCAAAACAATAAATTTCACTGTGCAAACAAGTTGATTTAACGTCTGAAAAGGTCCTAAACATATCTCCCACCACCCAAAATGCTTGCGTTGTGTTTTTCAGTTTAGAAAGAAATGGAAATAAGGGATTAGTTCGGTATCCTGTTCAAGAGTGAGCCGTTTCGGAGTGCTGAGTGTGCGTTCACAGTTAATCGGTGCATCAATTTCAAAGTGCGTTATTTTCTCAATAATGTTATAAATAATCATGCTTTGTGAATATTCGTTAATGGAACATAAATACATGACTTTAATAGAACATAAAGAATAGTGACTAAATAGTTCATGACCTTGTACTATAAGCCTGTCCTATAACCCCATGTCCATGGTAAGCATTTACTTCTTCATCACTGTGTCCACGTTTGAATACACCTTTCTAGCAATATTTTTCATTTATTTTCATTTTTCAGGTCCTTTAGATCAGTTATGTTCACTTTTCTTCCAGTTATGCTCCGCGCTGCACCTGAAGGACTATAGTACTTCTTCGTCTTTTACCTCTTCCAGAAAGCCCATCGTAAGCTCAATACTGAAACGCTAATAATTGTAACACGCATCTACGATGGTTTTTCTGGTTTATCGCTATCTGCAAGGTGAAAAATAATGAGACGTACCCCTCCCACCATCAGAGGTTCAGCGTGGCTACAAAGATAACTGAGATGAAGGTGAACATAACTATTCTAAAATTCATGACAATTGTGTAAATAAATGAAGGACGAGTGCATAATAACGCTGGAATGGCAAAGCGACAGGTGAAAAGAGCTGAGAATTGAGAGAACAGTGAAAATTACCGTTACGATGGGCTTGAAGACAGTGAATAATGCACTTGGAAAAGGTAAACAAGAAAGGTAAAAAGACCTGAGAGAACAGTGAAAATCGCCGTTTCGGGAGCTCTGAAAACAGTGAATAGAACTGTTTGCAAAGTAAAAGGAAGGGTAAAAAGAACTGAGGAAACAGTGAAAATTACCGTTATGAAGGCCTAGACAACAGTGAATAATACTGTCATGACAACCTTGAAATCACTAAATCAGTGAAAAATACTGCTCGAAAGGTAAAAAATAACTGTAAGAACAGTAAAAACTAGCATTATGACGTCACTGAAAATAGTGGAATTTACTGTACAAAAAGTAAATTTTACCGATTCCCTTCAGTAGATTCCATCGAAAGGACAGTCATTTCTAACACTCATTTCGAAGTTCATTTCACTAACACGTACGGTAAAATTCACTGTTCGCACTTGACCGTTTGCCTTCGGTGAAATTCACCACGGGAAAAAGTTGGTGCCCCCAGCACCGTTTAGGTCGGTGAAAAACACCCAATTTTCAGTGTTTTTTACTACTTTTTTTTCTCAGTGTAGACATTTCTGTCTAGAAAGATGTTACCGTAGAATTCTCAAAATTTGTTATGACAGATATGGTATGACATCAAATGTTATGACTTTTTCGTGTTCACACGGAGACTTTTTTGTCATGCCACGGATGTCGTGACAGAAAAGTCTCCGTGTGTACAGGCTTTAAGTCTCCGAGATCGTGGCTGGTCTCAAGTGTACAAGATTCGGAGAGAAGTCTCGAGACTGGTCTCGAGAATTTCTCTCAAGTGGACACGCACCTTAAGAGTTATCATAAGTATAACCAGGAAATAACATTCTTTAAAGGAACCACGAAGGTAAAAGTTGCTTTGTGAATACAATTTTTTCAAATTTTTAAGAGTTTCGTGAATGTTATTAATATTAAGTAATTAAAGATTATTTGAGTACAAACATTCAAATACAGAACCAGTTCCACAGAAGAGTACAGAAACAAGTTTCCTTGTACATCCGTCGCCGGGATTTTTGGGAATTTTGCGTGAGACGTTTGTCAAAGAGATTTGTTTCGGCCTCGAAAATGGAGTGCAGTCTACTCCGAAACTAGTCGGCCATTAATAAAATTTGAATGTTTGTACTCAAATAATCTTTAATTACTTACAATTTTTTCATGCCTTAAAGAACTCCTTTACAGTTCCTTAGCCAATGCGGATAAGGTTGGTTTCTGAATACAAATTCCTGCTATAAGGAGCCACAAAGGTTAAGGTCTCGTAAAGGTGCGTTTCTGATTACGGCCCATAGAGCTTGTGAACGGGCCTTAGAGGCCATGGTGGTAGGAACAAGTGGAGGGAGTGAAACGCATTTTTCGTGAAGCCGGTCGCCATTACTACACACCATCTGTTATCAAGCCTCACCCAACAAAAACATTGACAATTTGATACTTGATCAGTGAAAAAGTGATAAATTTCCCTCCCGTCCTCTCTAGGTAAATGATAACAGTGGGTGTGTAATGGCGGAAAAACAGGCTTCACATGTTTCCACATTAAAAAAGCCTTTCTCTCTCTCCACTTGTTCCTACCTCCATGGTAAAGGCCCGTTCACAAGCTCTATGTTTGTGTTGTGTGGTTTCTATGCAACCTATCAAAATGCTTCATTTTTCGAGGGAATGAATTTGTTTGGTTGCACATGTAGTATCCTCCAATTATTATTATTCACATGTTTTGGATTGAAAGTTGTACTTTTAAAATTATTAAAAAGGATACACTTTAAAACTGTTGGTCTTGTGATCTTTGGGACACTACATTTTGGCGCAGTCGGAAGGTCTTTTGTGTCACTGTTGGAGGTCGGTGGTCCAACCGGTTGGACAGTGACATTCAAAGACTCAATATCAAGGTGTGACTGAAATACTAAGCAATGTCAGAAGCGAACAAGCCACCAATGTTCGGCCCATATGGAGAACAAGCATCCGTCGGCCTAGCTTGGGAAAAATGGATTCGGAGCTTAGAATTATTCTTTGTGGCCGCTGATATTTCCTCTGATGTTCGAAAAGAAGCATTACTTCGCAATCTCAGCATTACTTCTCAGTATGTGAAATATTTTACAGCCTGCCAGATACGGGTATGACATACTTAGACGCACTTTCTGCTCTGAATAGTCACTTTAGACCACAAAGAAACGTGGAATTTGAAGTATTTAACTTTCGGTCTGCGAGGCAGGAAGTTGGAGAGACACTTAAGGGTTTCTACATACGTTTACGGCAGCTCAGTGGCAAATGCGAATTTGAAAATGCTGAAAAAGAAGTTAAGGCTCAAATTCTAGCTGGTACGAGTTCGGATGAAGTCAAACGGAAAATATTGAGAAAGTCTGGGATGACATTGCAGGATATTTTACAATATACAGAGCAAGAAGAGGCTATCAACAATCAAGTTAGTCAATTAGATCGTTCGTGTTTAAAAATAAGTCGTCCGGTTGAGAAACGTGTAAATGAATCCAAATTATGCCGAAACTGTGGCTTGACTTGGCCCCATGATTCAGGAAAAGTATGTCCAGCATTTGGAAAAGAGTGTTTCTACTGCCATAAATCTAATCATTTTGCCAAATTTTGTTTGAGACGAAAGAACAAATCTGACAGGAATATCAAAAAAATTAATAATGATGGCGAAATGGAATCGAGTCTGTCTTCCAATTCGGAGAGTGAAGATGTATTTTCTATTCCTAAGAAGAATGGGTCATGTAAAATTACGAAAGCCAAAGTTTTTCTAGGCGAATCCGAAATTTCTTTCTTCATTGATACAGGAGCTTCAGTGAACATTATAGATGAAATAACGTTTAAAAATTTAAGAAGACCACCTCCTTTGAAAAAGACTTCTACAAAATTATTTGCATATCATTCAAAGTCACAACTACACATTTTGGGAGTTATGGAAACAAGAAACAAAGCTGAGATTCAAAACGAATGAGTCGTCTGCGGAGGTTTTTGCCGTAAAAGGGAGTGGCGAGTGTCTCCTAGGAAACAAAACTGCTCAAAGTTTGAACTTAATTAAATTAACTTATTTTACGTCAGATGATTTGAAAACCAATACATATTTCAATAAATATCCGGTTCTTTTTAATGGGGTGGGAAAACTCAAGAATACTAAAATTCATTTACATGTTGACCCGAGTATTAAACCGATTTCTCAAAAACATCGAAGGATCCCATTTCATTTCAGAAAGGCCGTTGAAAAAGAAATTTTAAGATTGGAAGAAAATGATATTATAGAAAAATTTGATGGGCCGACACCTTGGGTATCTCCAATAGTTGTTGTTCCAAAGTTGTTTGAGTTCGGAAGGAGCTATCATAAGCATGAGCTCCGATCGAGCATTCAAGTCGTATTCATCCCATCTTTCTCTTTCTGAAGGTTCGTCAGGTTTTTGAATTTTTCCTGAGACGTAACCCCAAAGATCAACCCTGATAAGGGCAGCTTGAGCTTGGATCCTCCATGTATCATAGTTGTCTTTCTTCAAAGTTTCAATGCGATGGTTTGAGCTCATTTTTTACGTTCAGGTCTGTCAATGTTCGTGGAATATTTATCGCAACAGATTCTTGCGTTAATCTGGGCTACATAACCTGTTATATTTAGACGATGTTAAAGTTAAAAACTTTATATTTCCAAGAAAATAAACGAAGGAATCAATCTTTGAAAATACGCCCTTTTTTTACTTTTAAAACAAGTCACACAAGTAAATCCAAAAACATGTGTTTTTTTATATCGCCATACGCCACTGTAGTTTCTTCGGAGATTTCCTTCAACTTCGCTTTGACGCCACGCCTCCTAACATTCGGCCATTCTGAAAAAAGTTAATGTCCTCATTAACACAAAACATTATATTTCAAAAACGCCAGTATCATTGTAGACGCCTGCAATGCAAATGCCGGGCTTGCAAGCAAAGTTGTTAATGCCTAACTTTCTAAAAGATCCAAAAGATCAAGTCGCCCAATTTCTTTATTCTCTTCTTCATCACTTGAAGAATCGCCTCTCGTACTCTCGCCTTGAGTACTGTGGTATCGCCTGAGAGAGTCAGCCGCAACGATCGCCAAGAACCGTTTGTACCCCCTCATACCTTTTATCGCCTCGATCTCATAACGATCTTTCCCGAGGATACGTCGAATTCGATAGGGTCCGCCAAAACGACTTGCCAATTTCGCATTTACGCCTTGTCCAGGTACATTTGTACTCGCCTGACGCCATAATACCAAGTCACCACTTTTGTATTTAGTCGCCACTTTACGCCTTTTGTCAAATATTTCCTTCATTTTATGTGCAGACTTCGCCAAATTTTCTGTAGCTCTTTTTCGTCTTTGGTCGAGCTCTTCAACCAGCGCATCGCCTTCCCGCCTTGAGTCATTGGTACCTGTCCGCCTGACAAAAATACCCGCCCGCCCCTCTGCTCGCCTCGCAGATGTCTCATACCTGGTCATGTGCCCAGAATTGTCGGAGCCGTCACTCCTAAATTCAGCTGCATCGACACCAGTGCTAGCGTGCCCAGAAGTGGAAGAGTCGTCACCCTCCCCTTCAGCTGCAACAGGCCTAGCATCGCCTTGTGTCCGACCACCTGTCGACACTTCGCCTTTATTCGCACGTGCTTCGCCTCGCCTCGCCTGATCTGCACATACGCCCAATCGCCTCGCCTCAATTGACCCATCTATTCGACTCGCTTGATCCTCTGTTATCATTTGTTCGCCACATGACTTCGTTAAGTCTGCCACAGCACCAGAGCGGTGAGCAAACATAAGTTGCGCCGGTGAAAATCGCGTACTCGCATTTATCGAATGGTTCATTCCCCAAATTATTCCGGGTAATTTCCTGTCCCATTCGCTTTCATTATCGGCACTCGCCGTTAGTGCCTCAATAATGGTACGGTTCTGCCGTTCCACCTGACCATTCGCTCGTGGGGTTGCAATAGCATTTAGAATGTGTCTCACACATTTCTCTGCTAGAAATGCTTTGAATAGTCGACTTGTAAACGCCAATCCTCGGTCACTTATTATCTGCCTCGGGTACCCAAACTCAGAGAAAATTTCCCGAAGTCGGTCTATTGCCTCATTCGACCGCAAAGACTTCGTTGGTTTCGCCCAAACAAATTTAGTAAAACCATCGACCATCATCAACAGGTAAATATTACCTTTACCCGTTTTTGCCAAGGGCCCTAAATGATCTATGTGCACTGTATCCATAGGAATAGGTTGCTTTTGATTGGGTATAACACGCCTTCCCTTTTTCCATAATTTCCTTTTGCAAAAGCGCACCTAAGGCACGATTTTACGTATTTTACAACGAATCGCCTCATTTTTGGAAACCAATAAGTTTCACTAATCAAGTGAAAACATCTTTCAAAACTCGGATGACCAGCCTCATCATGATGTTTCTGCATTAAATTAAATCTCGCCATTTTAGGAACGTAGAGTTTTTCGCCTTTTAAGGTTTTCCTACACAACCGCCCGCCTTTCATAATGTAGTTCATTGTTATCTCTGGACCAGCTGAACCATCTGATAACGCCCTGATTAAATCTTGACACTTGTTATCTTGCAACTGAACCGTTAGAAACCAGTCCGACTCGACCAAATTCACTACAAGAACTGCATTTCGACTTAGTGCATCAACATGCTGCATTTTCCCGCCTGGACGATATTCAATTTCCATATCGTACTCTTGAATTACCATCCACCATCGAGCTACACGGGGTACTAAATCTCTTTTTAACAAGGTCGACCGTACAGCCGTACAATCAGTAACAATTTTAAAATGAATCCCTAGTAAGTACACTCTAAAACGTTTAATTGATTCGACCACTGCTAAAGTTTCCAGTTCGTAACTATGATACCTTTGTTCGTGTTGGTTGGTTGTCCTACTATAGTACGAGACGGGTTTAATTTCGCCATTACACTGTTTTTGAAGAAGGATTCCCCCTATCCCGAACTTACACGCGTCAGTGTGTAATTCAGTGTCTAAATTACCATCATAGATCGCCAAAACGGGTCTGTTCGCCAGTTCAGATTTAAGTTTTTTAAACGCCTGATCTTGGTCTACTCCCCAACTCCAACTTACATTTTTCTTTGTCAGGTCTGTTAAGGGTTTTGCCAAAAGGGAGAAATTATTTATGAACCTTCTAAAATATCCTGCTAATCCTACAAATTCTCTTACATTGTGGACATTCTTCGGGGTTGGAAAGTCTGAAACAGCCTTAATTTTCTGCCTTGTGGGTTTGATGCCCTCGAACGAAACTTCTAAGCCTAAGTACTCGATTTGCTTTTTCAAAAACGAGCATTTTGACAACTTCAATTTGAATCCTGCCTTACTGATCAAACTCAATACTTGATCAAGTAATTCCAACCCTTTATCAACATCATCGGATGGCACAAGGAGGTCATCCATGTACGCCAGGACGTCTTTGTGTCTTAAATCACCCAGCATTTTATTCACTATCCGCTGAAAAACCGATGGTGAATTGGCCAAACCGAAAGGTACCTTAAGGTACTCAAATTGCCCGTCAGGAGTAATAAATGCCGTTTTATGGATTGAATCTGGATGCATAGGAATCTGATGGTACCCTTGAGCCATATCTAAAGTAGTAAAATAATGTTTTCCGGCTAAGCGATCCACTTGATCAGAAATTAGGGGCAATGGGTACCTATCTTTAACAGTTATAGAATTTAAAGCCCTATAATCAACACATAATCGTACCTCATTGTTCTTTTTCGGAACTAAGATCACCGGACTAGCATATTCAGAACTAGACTCCCGGATAACACCACCTTCTAATAGACTCTTAATACGTTTCCGTACTAATTCTCGTTCCTTCATTGACAAACGGTAAGGCCTGCAGTAAATTTGGCGGTCTGAATTTAATTTGATTTCCATGTGTCCTAAATTAGTGAGTCCCAGATCCTCATCCCCTCGTGAGAAGCATTCCGCCCATCGACTCAACAAATTTCTCAATTTGGACTCATTTTCTTTGCCGATATCGCCTACATCAACTTCACCAAAGCCATGCAATTTTACCACGTTGACCATTTCTTTATCGCCTAGTCTTTCCACCCGGCTCACTATCCGTCCCCTTTTCCATAAAATATCATGTTTAGTTAAATTAAAAATCAATAAACTATTTTTTGAGTCGCATTCAAAATTTCCAGCTGGAATAGCTACAGTTTGTTGGCCATAGGAAATTAACTTGGGACCCATAGAAACAACTTCCCCCGGATTTCCCCCGACAATTTGAACGTTCACCACTGTTGACTGGTTAGCGGTCAATTTCACATCCTCATCTAAAACCACAAGATATCTCGACATTTCGCCCCCATCAAGACTTAATCCCGCAAATTCATTGAACGCCTTAGAATTATTTTCAACATTCGTCAGCTTTATCTTGTCCCCACTCGCCACTAACGCAACGCCAGGGGTTCTAAAATAGGGTTGACCCAAGAGAACCTCAATCGGGTCCATATCAGTTTTTGTAACTTCTGCTTCAACTATGATTTGTACATCATCCAATTTCAAATTAAACTCTACGACGCCACAAGAAAAACCGAAATTTCCACCGAGCCCTTCTAAACAAACATGTTTCTTATGAGGCTTGAACCCTAAAGTTTCGCCTAGGCGCCAACAAACTAAGTTACATGTACTTCCTGTATCTAGGTAAACTACAACTTTCATACTTCCATTTAAAATACCATCTTGGAATGATACATTTTTCGTAAAAATTGAAAGAGTTTTTCTCACCTTGAACTTTGATGACTGAGGACAGTCTATCCACTTGTGCCCATAACTATGGCAACACGTGCATCTGTCGCGTCTTTCCTCGGGACAGTCTCGACTCAAGTGAGGACCCATCTTTTGACAGTTGTAACATCTCAACAAACTCTTTGGGCTGGTCGCAGGGACCTGCGAGCGATGTGGTGAAGCTAGCTTGTACTTCTGGGTATTTCGTGACTCCTGAAAGTCGCCTTGTCTGAAAAAGTCACGCTTTGACTCTCTGCCGACCGATGGTTTAAACGCCTCTAATCCCGCCAAAAAGTTATTATATAACGCCTCCGGAGTAGCACACCTTGCCGCCTGCGCATTCGCCCTCAGAGACTCGGGTAAGCCTCGAATAATGCATGAAACCGCATTTCCGCCAGAAATTCCACTCCTCACACATAGGTCCAATTTTGAATGAAAGTATTGCGCCATGGATTCGTTAGAACTCTTTCGCCGTTCAACTAGCTCCTCCAACAGCTGGGAAAACTCGTAACGCCTGGGGAAAGATTTCAAAAAAATTGACCGCCATTCATCCCACGAGTGATTGTAAGTTTCCAAACGGTTGAACCATTTCTTAGCTTCGCCGGCTAGTCTTTGTTGGAAGATTAACACCTTGACGTCATCGCTCCATCCGTGGACACGCCCCAATCTGTCCAACCGGTCGAGCCACTTTTCCGCCAGATTATCCGGATCCGCGGGATCAAACGGGTCAATTATCTCTGCACCCGCCGAAAAACGACTGTTTTGTGAGGACGTGCTGCACTGATTTTGAAGGGGTCCGCTTGATTTAAACGATGTCGCGGTAGTTGAATCCTCACTTCTCGACGCCGCCGAGTCAGCCAAAACTAGAGCCGCCTGCTGTCTCACTGCCTTGCTGATCTGGTCAGCTAGTCCACCTCTCATCAATTGTGCCACCAATATTTCAGGATTCACTAGGGTTATGGAGGATGAATCCTCCGCCGCTTTCGTCCGCAATTCCTCGTCTAATTCAACGTCGTCCATCATCTCAATTGCGTCCACATCACTCTGGTTCGCCCGGTTGTCGCCGTTTTCCATTTCAACTTTTTCGTTTGTCAAGCACGTGGATTACACACCCCACTTCTGATTTGTTAAAGTTAAAAACTTTATATTTCCAAGAAAATAAACGAAAGAATCAATCTTTGAAAATACGCCCTTTTTTACTTTTAAAACAAGTCACACAAGTAAATCCAAAAACATGTGTTTTTTTATATCGCCATACGCCACTGTAGTTTCTTCGGAGATTTCCTTCAACTTCGCTTTGACGCCACGCCTCCTAACACGAAGTTTGTTCAATGAAAAAGACAAGTATTTATTCGCGAAGTATAAGGCAAAGCAAAAAGGTTTCATGTGATCTAAAAAATAGTGAGTGGAGTCAAATTTTAATTCCCACATCTATCGGTTGAAGCACTCCATCTCTTTGTTTTTAGCGGCATCTGCAGAAAACGCGCAAGGTCTGTCTTCCTCACTGCTCACAGTAACTTCGCACTTCTCATTATTTAGTCCTCGCCTGCTGAAGTTGTTTCAGTCGCTGTAGTCAGTGAAAGAGTTTTTTTTTTTCGTGAAGTGATTTGAGTCGTGTTGAAACAAGAACTTGTGACTCCGAAATGGATGAAGATGTTGAAACTCTTTTGCAAGAGTGTAAGCTGAGCGACTACACGATTGAATGACGGTGAAACCGAGTTGAGCGACCATGTTACCGAGTTGAATGACGGTAAAGCCGAGTTGAGCGGTCGTGTTACCGAGATGAATGACGGTAAAACCGAGCGAAGTGACGGTAAAGCAGAATTCAATGACGGTGAATTGAAATGACGGTGGTGAATTTTCTACTTATTGTTTTGTACTATGTTTGAATATATTTCGTGTTTCTTCTTTCACGACTTCTTCGCATGTGAACTAAAATTTACGTTCATCCCATTTCCAATTTTAATATTTTTTGACCAATAACAGAATTTCAGAACATTCACTTTCACGGTAACTCAAATTGTTTTTTTAGGGTCTCAAACCCTACAAGAAAGGCTGAACCGAGCGTCGAGAGAAATCAGGATTTGAAATGGAAATTTAATCTGCGGTTTACCTCTGACGCTCGGCTCAACCATTTTTTGCGGCAAATTTGGCCGTAAAAAATCAGTAAGGCTAACCGTGAAAAGTGGAAGCACGTACCGAGAAAGTCGCTGACAAATTAGCGTTTGTACCACAGTAGAAACGGTATATTCTACCGTATGCCGACGGTAGTATATACCGTTATTTCATGGTTGACACCAGACTCAAGACGGTACCTCTTAACCGAGGTGAGACACCTGTTTTAACTGTGATATAACGGTATATTCCACCGTATGCCAACGGTTGCATGTACCGTTATGTCACGGTTGACACCAGACTCAAGACGGTGTTTCTTAACCGAGTAGAGATACCTGTTTTACCGTTGAGTAACCGTTGATGCAACCGTCATGACAGTAGAATTTTACCGTTTTTTTTTCTGCTGATGCTACCGTATAATATCCAAAATTCGGTTCGCCACTACCGTAAACACACTGTTGGACTAACCGCCTGACACGGCTGTGATCACCGAGTATACGGTCAGCTTTCACCGATGTTAGATAGTTGCTGTAACAGACAAGGGAGTTGTGGGTCGGAAGAATCTACCGTAAAGTAACGGTTAGAGTTAACCGTCTAGTGACGGTTCATTCAACAGATATGTCTCAACTGACTGGGATCGTGTGTTTAACCGTGTTTGTGGCTTGACCGTCAGACTCGGTTGCAAACATTTTACCGACAATATGCGCTAACCGAGTGCATTTAACCGTATCAAGCTTGTCGGTAGACTTTACCAACTCATGACGGTTGCAAACATTTTACCGACAACATGCGTTAACCGAGTCAAGACGTGCATTCAACCGTATCAAGCTTGTCGGTTGACATTACAGACTCGTGACGGTTGCAAACATTTTACCGAGATTTCTCGGTTAAAATTAACCGAGAAAGTGCCTCTTTTTTTTCCCAGTGAGTGAAGCCAAAATAAATAAGGTCAGTCATAATCATTATAATACCAAGGCAACAGGGACCAGAAGTAAAATAAAATGCTACCGTTGGGGAAAACCAAACCATCTAGCCAGTAATTGTAAATTTAAAGAATTATCGTGCCTAAATTGCAACAAAAAAGGGCATATCGCCTCTATTTGTTTTCTCCGCCGAAAGGATCAGAAGCCGATGTACCAAAAAGAAACAAATTTCAGTGGTGAAAATACTGATTCAGATGATCCGAGTACAACCAAAATTCTATAGCCAGGGTTTACACGATAAACAAATCTTACAAGACTTCTGATGATAATGACCTAATTATAGTAAGCCCCTTGGTTAACGGGGTGAAATGTGACATGGAATTGGACACCGGAGCAGCTGTCTCCTCTATTTCGAGTGAACTGTTTTCCAAATTATTTCTTGACCAAAAAATGTATCCACGGAAAACATCAAATTGAAAACCTACACCAGATCACCGATTGGACTACGAGGAATTGCACTGGTGAACGTACATCTAAATGGCAAAAACATGTCTGGGCGATTGTTTGTTGTCGAAGGGGATTATGCAAGTATTTTTGGCCGCGAGTGGATAACAAATTTGGGAATAACAATAAATGGAATAAATAAAGTTGTTCAAACTTACAATTCCAATAATTTTTCTCCAAATTTGTTAAAACAGCAAATGTTACGAGATTACAGTAAACTTTTTGTACAAAAAGTTGGAGCGATACTAAATTTCAAAGGCAATCTCTTACTCCAAACAAAAGTAGCTCCAGTTTTCTTGAAATATCGCCCCCCCCCCCCGTTTGCATTACGAGAAAAAATTGAAAAGGAATTAAATAATTTGGAAAGAGACGGCATCATTAAGAGAGTTACTAATGCTGAGTCCCTTAAAAAGAGAAGTGGAGTCAAAGGCTGCAAATCATTAGGGTCTTCTGAAATATACGTCAACGGGCGGCTGTTGATGATGGTCTCGCACTCGCGGATCAGGGTTGAAATTTCGTCAAGATTGAGGCGCGCTTGACCCAACGTTTTTCTTAGAAGATCCTTCAGGGTTCGCATCATCCGCTCCCAGAAGCCACCCCACCATGGGGCTGAAGAAGGACTGAACTTCCATACAATGCGTCGAACACTACTGAATCGCTGAATTTTCGTCCAATCCAGATCCTTTAATTGGTTGAAGCCACCAACAAAATTCGTCCCGTTGTCACAGAAAATTGTAATGGGTCTTCCTCTTCTAGCCATAAATCTGCGAAAACATAGCAGAAAGGCCTCAGTCGATATAGAGTCCACGACCTCGAGATGAATTGCTCGAACAACGGCGCACGTATAAAGGCAAATCCAAATCTTTCTGCCGTCGCGCAAGAAGATCGGATCACACAAGTCGATGCCGACTGTCTCGAATGGGACCGAATCTCTGACGCGTTCTTCCGGTAACGCGTCCTCCGAAACTTCGATGTGCTTCACGGCGTGTCTTCGACATTTTACACAACGAGAAACGACTGATTTCACCGTTTTTCTCCCACCGATGATCCAGTAGTCGTTCCTAAGAATTGAGATCAACCCTTGAACGCCGACGTGTGCGTTTTTCTCATGCTGCCATCTGATAAAAATAGTAATGACTTCGTGATTCTTTGGCAACAAAATAGGGTGTCGGAACGAGTAGTCATCGGTTCGGTAAACTAGGCGAGTTCGCAATCGTATGACGCCATGGTCATTAAAAAACGGGTTTAGGTGAACAATCTTTTCGTTTCCAACACCATCGAATGAATCTTGTTGGATAAAACGCCAAACGTTCTTCTCGGCAGTTTGGTGCGCCCTTGAGGGCTACAGACAGAGTGAAGTATTCAGTTGATATTCGGCTAAATTCCAATTCTTTTGGGAGAAATATAGTTTTCATTTTCTCATTTTACGGATAGAGGGTTAATAGATCAATTATCACCATGATATATCAGGACTAATTTTAAAAAATTGCTTGGACCGATTTCATCCCTAGTTATTTGGCTCATCAACCTAATTCGCAGTACATAATTCAGCCCAGCCAGACCCCCCCCCCCAGTCAGTCAGTTAGTTAAGCCCTACAGTCTGGAATCTCGATGCGTAACCATGAGTCTGGTCATTGTTTCCAAAATAACTCTGGAAACAGACTTTTCACCGCGATAATGTCGTTTGTGCACTGGGCTGACTATTGAAGAACTGACTAGATTTAGCACCCGGAGCAGGGGCATAGTCAGTCCTTGATCTGTAGGGGTGGGGCAGCATCACCACCTATCACAGGCTTATATTCGGGGATGAGTCACTACGTCACCAGCAAGAGAACTACGATAGTTCAACAACTCAGAGCTCATCACTGGAAATGATCAATACTCCGGTAAAACAAAGTCGGATTTCTAGCGAGTAAAATCCAAGTAATTGGGTTTTCACAACGCTACGAAATTGGGATTCATGCAACAAAAACCCGTAATAGTATATTACACAACGAGTGAGGGAAGTAGAATTTTGCACGCGAGTGAGCTGGAAAAAACGAGCGAGGCAATGGAGAAATTGCCTATTTTTTTTATCATTCGCTCATAAAAGATAGAAGTTAAAAGAATAGAGTAGGAAAAAGCAAAAAAAAATCGCGCGGGAAATATTTTCAATTGATTTTTAAAGTAATGAGTTTCGCGTTGGAGGGGGTTTTGACAGAAGTGACTTTATGACGTCGAAACCGCTAGCGTGTTTTGACCATGGTTTTGACAGTTGACAGGCTTATCACAAGAAACCGAACCTGAACGCTGGTTTCAGTGCTCTTCAACTGAGTCCACAGCAACAAGGAAAACAATAGTTTAGTGCATTTAATTTTTCTGACGAAATAGGACAATAAATAGGAACGCAGCACACCAAGGCAAAACAGCGAAGCAATATACGTGAAAGAATTTGTAAACAGTAAGTTTCTATGATGGCTGCAGTGATACTGGATGAGAGGTGAAGTGGTTGGGCAGATGGTAGGTAAGGATGGGAACGTGCCTGATAGGGGTTGGTTGGCGGTTGTGACGTCACATTTCCAGCCCTCGTCTAAGTCGATCAGCTGGTAATTCACGGATGTTTTAAAATTCAATTAAAAATCGCTGCCTGCACCTATTGAGTTGCGGTTTTCACCATTCTCTTTTGTTTTAGCACTACTTTCGACTGAGAACGAAAAATAAAATAAAATAAAATAAAATAAATTTCATGCAAGTTCTCCATTCTACTCCCTCACGAGTTGTGTACACTATTTTTCGCGTGGCTAGCTGCAGAGCTTTTGACATAAGCCTAATAAAAACAGAGTCAATTTTCATTTGTGTGCAATTGATAACGTTCAGTGAACTACATAATTATAAAGTGGAAGCCTAGTCACGTCAGGTTGCCTAGTTACGCCCCACCCCCGTCTTCCCCTCTTGAATGAGGTAAAATTTTTACGCCACTACTTTTCAGAGAGGTAAAGTTTTTACATCACTGGTGTGTATCTCTCGACTTCTTGCAGTTGTTTTTTGCCTGTAAACTCGAACTTTACACGCTGGACACGCGAAATAGTAGATTACATTACAAGATTAGTATAAGTGGTGCATTACCTGCGAGTTATTTGTTTGGCGGACGAGGCTTGCCGAGGCCGCTAATTAAAAACGAGCGGGTAATACCGCTTAATAGTCGAGTGATGTACGTTATTTTTCGCGCAACCGTCGTCGAATATTACCCAGTTTTATTCTTTTGCCAAAACAAAACCATGTCTTAAGATATTTCTATAATCTCGGATGAGGTGATAACATTTCAACAAAGGTTGTACAAGGTTATAGAAAACTGACACGTAAAAAACTTTTCATGTCAGTTTTAAACCTTTACTGTACAGTTTTCAAAAACTGAAGCTACAAAGTGCCTACAAAGTGCTCTCAGCTGCAACAGACACACAAATCCCACTGAAAACTTCAAAAGATGTGGATATAGCGACTGCCAACTTGACAAGGATGATTCAGTTTGCTGCAACAGAGGCCTCCCAACAACCAACCACCAGCACCGCACATCGGCATAAGCCATCGCCCCCTCACATTGTCCAGCTCCTTCAGGTCAAAAGATCAGCTAAACGTCTGTGGAACCTCACCCGTTACCCCGTACATAAAACTGCACTAAACCGAGCTACCAAGGATTTAAATGAAGCTCTCATTAAGGAAAAACAAGAAATAAACAAAAGAGACCTGGGGCCTTATTCTCTAACGAGATTGAAACATTGCTTTGGTAGAAACATTAAAATCTCATTCATGAAATTAAGAAAACTGAACGGAAACATATGATTTTTGAAAAAAGCAATGTTGAAAAAAGTTAGTGAATAAGGCCCCTGGGTGGTTGTAATAGAAAAGTGAAACACATGTGAGACGAGATCATATTGGCTTTGACAGCTAAAATTTATGAACACATGGTTGTGAAATTCATTCTCATCTCGTCTCACACGTGTTTCACTTTTCTATTACAACCCCCCTGTCCGTGTTGGATAGTAGTGATGGATCATTATGGCGAAAAACGAAGCAACTCACTAAAGAACGTCCTGACATCCCTCCTCTCAAGTCGAACCAGCTTTGGTACTCCACAACGATGGAAAAGGTTGAACTTTTCTCGACAATCTTGGAAAAACAGTTCACCCCTAATCCACAACCAAGCCCAATTGAAGATGATGTACAAGAGTCATTAACATCCCCTCTACAGCTGAGTCCCTTTTATGACTTCTTCCGACCTGCACAAGTAAAAAATGTCATTCGTCGCTCTGCATGTAGGAAGGCCCCTGGAAACGATAATATAACTCGTCCCTTGCTAATCCACATACCTCGAAAGACATTAGTATTAGTCACCCAAATCTTCAATGCCTGTCTCAGACTAGGCTATATACCCTCTAAATGGAAACATGCCATCGTCATTCTTATCCACAAGCCAAACAAACCCTCCAACGACCCCCATAGCTACCGACCAATAAGCCTTCTCCCTTTTCTTTCCAAGATTTTCGAGAGATTACTCCTTCCCAAATTGGTCCACCAACTCGAACCTCTGATACCAGCTACGCAATTTGGCTTCCGGAACGCCCATTCCTGCAATCAACTACATCGTGTGGTTGACAAGATATTGGACTCCTTCGAAGGAAAAGAAACCTGCATTGGACTCTTTGCTGACACTGAAAAAGCTTTCGATCGGGTCTGGCATTCTGGACTGCTCTACAAGCTTAAAACTGCTCTCCCTGACACGTATTACCGTGTTCTACTATCTTACTTGACAAACCGCACTTTCACTGTTAAATACCGTGAGGCCATATCCCGTGCGCGGCATATTCGTGCAGGCGTTCCCCAGGGAAGTGTGCTGGGCCCGCTATTATTTCTAGCGTATGCTGGTGACATACCAACCTCCCCGGCAATGACCACTGCTCAATTTGCCGATGACACAGCATTCCTCTGCAGCTCGCCCAGAGGAGAGAGAGCGGGACTAGAAATTGAGGAGCTTACTTTTGACCTGAACGACTGGGCTATAAGATGCAAAATGAAGTTAAACCCCCAAAAGTCCTGCACCGTGATATTCACCTACCTCCGTACAAACGACGAACCGGAATTGAGCATTGGCGGCGAAGTCATTCCCTCTGAAACTAAGGTCCG
This sequence comes from Corythucha ciliata, assembly GCA_038030265.1. Classification (NCBI taxonomy): domain Eukaryota; kingdom Metazoa; phylum Arthropoda; class Insecta; order Hemiptera; family Tingidae; genus Corythucha; species Corythucha ciliata. Next base: position 45,169,286 of record CM075941.1, read on the forward strand.
TTACCTGGGTCTAGAATTGGACAAACGTTTGACTTTCGACTCACACATTACATCCATCCTCAAAAGATGCCGACACCGTCTCAAGACACTCAAGCCGCTTCTAGGGTCCCTATCCCACTACCTCTTGATACAAAGCGCTTGATATACCTCACGCTCATTAGACCCATTTGGGAATACGGAAGCCAGATATGGGGGGGTGCGTCCAATTCACAGGTAAAACGAGTCCAACCTTTTCAAAACCGTGCCCTAAGGATCATCACCAACGCGCCGTGGTATATCAGAAACGCCAACCTTCACAAGGACGTTAAAATCCCAACAGTACAGGAAACCCTGCAGGCCTCTTATTCCCGTTTCCACCAACGACTCCACAACCATCCTAACCCTCTAGCAGCCAGCATCCTCGATGCAGTTCCACCAGACCGACAAAATCGCTGACTTAAACGCAAACGTCACACCGATCTCCTCCCCTCAACCCAAGATGACCAACCATAGCACCAATAACACCCACCGGCTCATGACGAACGTACCAATTAACTAAGTACCTATTAAATTACCAAATTTCCTTTATAAAGAGAGAAAGTCACTGGACTTGTACTCTCAAACATGCGTCGTGTGATATTTTCTACCTATAATTTATGATACTAACTGTAATGTATTTATATGAAATAAAGTTATCTTGTTAAAAAAAAAAAAAAAAAAAAACAAAAAAAAAACAAAGTGCCAGGTTACGAAAAATTCAACTTACTGGAGTTATCATGTTATCGTAATGGGCAACTTACGAAGCAGGTAGCGCGAAATGGTATATTACGATCCAAGGGCGGTATGATGCTCATTACGGTCGAGGGCGACAGGAGTGCCCGAGGTGAAGCCGAGGGCAGTTGTCGCCCGAGATCGTAATGAGGAATACCGCCCGAGTGTTGTACGCTATTTTTTGTACAGCCGAAGTTCATAATTATTATAATAATAATCATAAAAACCAGTCTTTATAGCCCCGTTCGAAGCTATGTGCTACGTATCTGTGGAGTCGTCTATGCAACCAATAAAATTAATTCCTTCTAAAAATGACCAGACCAATGTTTTTTGGGTCGAATATTCCGAAAAATAGACGTTGTAATGAGCAAAATGAGAAATTGGGTTTTTAGTGAGCCCGACCTGTAAAACTGGCTTTATAGTGTGCACAATGCGCGAAAGAGGGTTTTTGAATAATGCCACCCAGCGGAATTGATTTTTCAGCATCAAAACTGAATCGTTTTTTAGTGAGTGAAATCTGGGAAATAATTTTTTAGCGTGCAAAACTATAGGTGACAGGCAAGGTGACTAAATTTTCTATAGGTGCCGCATATCACTGTCCTTCACCTACGTCACGAGCAGTCCCAACCGCCATTGCGCTGGACCCAGTACATTATTAATTGTTATTGGGCTGTGATTTTTGAGAATTCATAAACTTCAACTTCAAAATTAACTTGCTCTGCTGCTCTGGGGTAAGCAATCGGGAGCAAAGGACTGCTGGTGACGTCAGTCTCCACCCCTACCGTCTGATGGGCAGGGGGAAATCTGCGGCACCTATAGTAAAGTTTAGTCATCTTGGGTGACAGGGTTTTCCGCAGTAACTTGCTGTAGGCTGTAGGATACCGCTCTAACGATCAAACTTTGAGTAGATTTTTTTTTTTTTTTTTTTTCATTTTGGTTATGGGAGGATTTACTACGGACGAATATGTAACTGAATTAACCATTAAACGGAAATCATCGGACATTTTCTCTTCTGGAAGTCATAAAACGGTCTGGAAACTGTAAAATTCACTGCAACTGCTTTCCCATGCCTCCCTTTGACATCGCTCCACTGAATTATGAAACATAAATTTTAGGCCAAAAGCAGCACTTCCGAAACAGACTGTTAATTAATAAAAAATTATTTTACTCTCTAAGGTTCGGGCAAGTCACCGCAAGAGTCGGACATTGCCGTGCTTCATAGAAAGCGTTACAGGATTAAACTACTAACTCATGCCGGTAGTAGCGAGTGTAGCAAGCGGCCAAAAGGGCCGCGCCCCTGCCTTTCCCGTCGACGGCCGCTTTTATCTCGATAATTTTTCCCGGATTGGCGAGCTTCGTCACGGCATTTTCAAGACGCTCGTGATAGTACGGATGACACTTGTGAAGGCCTCCCTCGACTCCCACTGTCACTTTTTGAAACGGTGTGCGATCAATGAGTGCGGCCAGAGCGGCCGCGACTAACGAGGCCGATCGTGTCGTCAACTTTTCGCAAATGTAGCGGACGTTAGCGCAGTCCTTGTCGGTGACAGCGTGAATTTCAAGGTTTTGTAGAACATTTTTACAGTTGTCGAAATTACCGGGGACTTCACTCTCAATCTGGTACAAATGGCGGGGTGTTACACTTCCCCGAGTATTTAAAAGAGTACTTTCAGTTCCCCCGAAGAGAATATTTTTCTTTGCAAACCTCAACATCAACACTCTGAATAATTCGGCCATGTGTCGAGGAGCAACCATTTTATCAAAAATTTCCACTTCGGTCCCTCCTTTTTGTAATCCACCACGATCCCATTGGCTCGTCACAAAATCCAGTTCACCGTTGTCACCGAAATTCGCCCACTGTGTATTGACCACTGTGTACGGTATGTCGTGCTCACCGTCAAATCCGGCGATGTTCTTGCATCGTTCAACGTAGGCCGCGTTCGTCGACTCGTCCAGTTTCAGACCGATGACGCAATTCTGATCATTCCAGTGGCAATCGACCAGAGTGCCGGTTACGTCGTCCAAAAAGCCAACAACTTTGACGTTGTACAATTTCTCCCTGATGATGGCGTCTTTCAAGAGACGAACAATGTCGCGGCCCACGCCACCCGAACAATGAAAACCGTGAGTCCAATGTTTTAATTTAGCGACCGAGAGACTTTCACGGTAAACCGGGAAATCGCAGAGAAACCCCAAATGAAGCGTTTTCAGTTTCAACCCATTGTCGTCAATAAAAGAGGAAATTTGTTTCGCGATAAAATCGAACAAAGTAGTGGTGGATTTTCCCATCAATTCAAACGGTATTCGAAATCTTTCGACGATCTCGTCAATTTTCGACAGTTTAATTCGAATCGCCACTATTCGACAGTCGGTCCCTTCAAGGCGCAGCCCGAGGAATCGCCCATTTTCCTCGCCGTTCGGAAGGATTTGAACGTACGTGTTGAAACTGTCGAGGGACGACGGCCGGCTCGATGGTGTCGTCTCTTTTCGACGAACCAGCAAACAGTTCATGAGTTGTTTGTCGAACTCGGTCATCACCTGGCGAAGGGCGGCCTCCCTCACTTTGAAAATTTGAAGTTCTTGTTTCAATTCGGACGCTATTTCCAATTTTTCGCGAAATATCACGTTCTTGTCTCGTAGGGAGTAAGTGACCAGCGCCAGAAAGAAAAATATGAACGGAATGAACAACTCGATTGTCATTTTCCTTCAACGAGAAACATTAATTTTAATTTATAATAAAATGGTTGTCGAAAATTTGAACAATAAAATGACGTCATGGGCAGTCTAATTGTGGCTGCCGAGCTAGCTTCTTACAGGATTTAAAGAAAAAGTTACTTAGACCCCCCCCCCAACACTTTTTTTCTTTTTTTTTCTCGAGTTTTAGGAGAAAATGATGCAAATTGAATTACTTGTTACTTTTTGTTGATTTTCTTTCTTGGCAGCCTGGAAGCTGTAAGAGGCTTGAATTCCAAATCAGGGCCTACCCTTTTGAAATAACAGGAACAGAAGTTGGTGAATACGTAATGCTCCGTTGAGGCTTAATCTTTTTTCTTCTTTTTACTCCGTTTCACTCTCTCTCTTTTTTTCCTTTTAAGTTCCCTTTTTTTATCTTCTTTAATTCGTAGGTAGTGCCAGAAAGGAAAAATAAAAAAAAAAGAGTAAAGGGCGAAGGCAACAATTATTTAGTGGAAGAGTAAATTGTACCTCAAAGCTTATAATCGTGTAATATCCGTTCCAAAACCTGAGTCCGCCTGGAATAACATAATTTAAGAGTGGTGTGCGTTGAAAGTATTTAAACCCCCCAACTCCCCGCCAACGATGGCAACATCGGCCATACTAGATCGAATTCGAATTAAAATGGTGAGCAGATGGTATCAAGCGTGCTGCTGTTTAATCTCACTTTGGGCTAATCATTAACACAAAGGCTAAGAAGGGTTGTATTATACGTATGCACTCACGAGTGTACGGAGGAATGGGGCTACTCATCAGTTTACTTGAAGTAAAATCACCAGCTAAGCTATACATAGAAATGAATTCAGCGGGTTAAAAAACATATACATAAGGTATATTGGCATTAGCATTTCGCCATACAGCCAAAATAATAGGTGCGTGAATAATAAGAATTCACGAGTTGTTGTAGGAAAATTGACAGTTTTTACCGTTGGAAGTCTACACCGACAGTTTACAGGGGGTAAATTGTAAAATTCCACTCTCTTTGAGTCTCTGTGGTAGTAGGGATGCAGCTGGGGCTTCCTTTTTGAGTCTAGGGGAGGGCAACTGTCCCCTCTGGCTACGCCCATGGCTTGGTGGGCTGCAGCTCGATCATCTCTCCGTGCATGACGAAAATCGCCGTTCAAGTTATGGTGAGAGTGGGTCTTGAGGGTTCAACATGGAGACTTGTCGGGCGTTATACAGTCAATTGGCCGTCAATTTTGGTGTTGTGGAAGGGGGGTTACAGTTGAAAGGTGGACGTCCACGTCAATGCAGGCACACACAAAAAGCTAGCGAGATTGCTGTTTCTTCGTTTTTTTCTGCGCTTTCCAACTCCTTGTTTAATTCCCCGTCCTCATATAAATGGAACAACGCAATGCTTCTTCGAGTAGAAATACGTGCGTAATTAAATAAACTCGACAACTTATCTCTCCCCGGCATTTTCCACCTTGGACCCTGAGCAATATCAAATACAGGCTTGTAAAACGAGAGTCCTCTCTCTCGCGGGTTATGTTCCCCTCACACACAACGTTACACACTCCAGTAAATCTCGAAATTCGAGTGGCGTAAGTTAAACTTTCTCATTCTTTTTACCGCCATAAGCCTATACAGCCTTAACTTGCAGGGTTGACAACAATTTTAGAGTTGAAAAACTAGTATGGTCGGGTGGGGAGGGGGATTTTGTGGGGAACTGGCGTTGGGATGTTTTTCAGGTGGGTGATCCCTTCGCTACTGACAAGAATAATAAATAGGTCCTCACAATTTTTTTTTTCTCTCACGTAAAGGAGCACACACCGTTTGTAAGATAAGGGCTAGAAGATAGGCCAAAGTGAAATCCCTTGCTTTAAATCCCCCCCCCCCCACCACCACCAAAGCCACCTTTGACCACTCGTTTCTTTGACTATCAAGAGAAGACAAAACCTTTTTTAAAAAGATTTGTTGGTACAAGGAGGGGGTCTAGAGGGTGGGAATTTATTATTTAACAGTCCCATCATTCTGATGTATAGCCCACAACAATGTTAAAACGGGGTATTATTAATATTCCCCTCAGGCTGCTATTAAAAGCTTTTGGTCATATTTCTTCTCATTTTTATGAAATAATGCGTTATTATCTTCAGGGGCTCTTTCTTTCAATTTTTTTTTCCTCTCCAAGGAAAGACGTGAAGCGTTAAAACTCGCTCCGGCTACAACTTCATTGAATGCTTAGGGGTCAGAGTCCTAATACCCCCTCCCCTCACACATCCTTTCGGCTTGTTCATTAAGTGAATTTATGAGACACATTCGCGCACACTCGTATAATGAAGGGTATAAAGGGTTGTCAAGTAGTGGGATGGGGGTCGTGGAATTAAGTGCATTTACGTTGGGTCCTTGTCAAAATACGAGGGCAATAATTTACTGGTATAGAAAAGGGGGCAATAGGTGCAAGAGTGAGGAGGGGGTGTAGATTCGTCTAACAACAGATTTGCACTTTTTTTAGCACATCTTTACAATGAAAAACGTTAGAACGCATATGGAACGAAAGTTTTTCGGGACCCGCCCGCGGATGAGTTTTCTGATTTGAGGGTTAAAGTAAACAAAGGTGGATACGAACAACCCATCACCCCTCTCTTCCACCTCGCAGAAATCGTCCCACGCCCGCCTGTAATGCAACGTGCCCCGCCTAAAGCGAATGATTTATCTTCGAATAAATCACTTTTTTCGTATTTTGACTCTACAGCCTCAACGCCTCTCTTTCTACTTGTAATTTTCACTGGAATTCAAAACTTCCCGCATCATACAAAGGTGTGACCGGTAGTTTAAAAGGAAGCTCATACAAGACTTACCTACGTCCCAAGGCTTCACCCCTCCCTCACCGATCCCCACCTCCACTTCATTTATCAAACTTGTCTCATAATCTCTTTTTAATGACTTCACCTTACAAAATACCGGTTTCCGGCCTTTTCAGTTCGGCCCGTTCGACCTTTTTATTTCCATCAACCACAACCGTGTATACGGCATGGATGATTTTAGACGATGATGAAAGCAGTAGAGGGGATGCATTAATGCTAGACGAAACGCACTCTGTAATGGTTCAAGCCGTCTTCACTTAAGATATGCTTTTTTTTATTAATCGTAAATTGCTGTCTCACTTTCACATTCCATTTCATTCTCGACCTGCGAATTTTATCCTCGGTTAGCTTATGTTAAGTATTTTCACTTAAACGCTGTTTAATGACACGAAAGTTTACTTTAAATTCCGAGTAAATTCGAAGTAATTAATTATCACTTATAATGTATAAGGATCACTCGTATTGCACTGATCATAAAGCCCTGTCCCTTCCGCCTTTAGAGGCTCTTAATATTTTCACTAATTGAGGATTTTGTGTTGGTGGAGTGGGAAGAATGCCGGACTATGACACCCAGACGGTGTCAATATTTACTGCTAGGCAAGTTGCATTGGAACGGATATTTATATTCCTCGTGAAAAGCACTGACAGAGAGCGCATTTGCATAGGGATTACCTCGGGGACTTCCATCCACGAACTCCCGCCGACTTGCATTAGTAATGGTTAAGGCTTGCTTCCCGTGCGCTCGTATAACTGCTCCCATTTCCGATGCAGAATCTTGAGAAAAAAAATGTGTTTTTTGGTTTTTATTCTTTCGGTCTTAGAGTCAGGAAAAATCTCGCCAGCCCAGTGGCCCTTCTGGCCAGATTCGTGTCATCTTCCAATCTTCGCCAGTGGTGACTCCTGATCAGGGCGTTTAGGAACAGAAACGGATCCTGAGACTGTTTTTCATTGAGGGCGGTTATTTCTCGTGCACAGGATAATTCAAAAGATATCTCAGCCCTTATATTCTTAAAGAACACAATACCACTAGTAGGCCAGTCAATATAAACATCAAATATCGCAAATATGCGTGTAATTGTTTTTTTCTTTTGCACATTGTTAGGGCCAATGAGAGTAGTTTATACTAAAGTCTGCAACCATCAAAACCTTGTGCTCAACTCGTGGCACTCGAAAAACCACGAAATTCCATGAATTTTTTAGGTTGTTAAACAAAAATACCAGAAGAAAGCGTTTTTCGAGCATGACCACAGTATACATTGTTGAAGCCAACTAAATTTTCTACAATTTAAGCCCAGTCCGAGCGTCCTACGTTTGTTATTTTCGGAGATACAGCCAGTCAAGAAATATGTAATATCGCCAAAAAGCGAGATTTTATTGATACGGTTATTTTTCAAGACCCGTAGCACTCAAACATAATGGTCTTACAGAATATCCACGCGAGAATAATTCTTAGGCAGTAGCTCAATTTGAATCTGACGCTATTGCCTAAAATTTATTTTCGCGTGGATATTCTATAGGACAGGGTGACTGGTACTTGGTTGAGCAAAATAATAGGGGTGATTAAACATCCAAAATGCAACAAAAATTGTCTTGTGACCTAGGGTCCGGATTTCCTTTCCTAGTCGAGATAATAGATTTTTTCACGTTTTTCAGCACATCACTGGTTTTCGCAACAAAAACAGCTGTAACTTGGGAAGCATGCGTTCTAGGTTAAATCAAACGACACCAATGAAAAAAGAAGAAAGATGAAGAATCTTTTGCTATCATTGGACAAAATGTCCCTACTCACACAGAAAAAAGTGTGCTCTTTTCAGTGGTGTCGTTGGATTTAACCTAGGAAGCTTACTTCCCAGGTACAGATGTTCTTGTTGCGAAAACCCGTGATGTGCTAAAAAAAAAACAAATTGATTATCTGAACTACACGGAAAAACCAAGAAAAAGGACCAAAGGAAGAAATAATGGTGTACGTAGAAACGCATGATTTGGGACAAGTAATGATTTCAATGGCCAAGTGACCGTTTTTATGTTTCGTATAATGTAACAGACTACTAAGGAGCTGGGAGCAAAGTAAATTTATCCACGTTGCACTGTAGAAGTTGAACACAGGAACTATTGTTTTGTCATAAAGAAGAAAGCAATAGCGGGGCAGACGGCTGATTACTGCGTGGAATTCATCAGCACCACGAACATTACTGTGGCCAAAGAGGGTCAGGTTCCTGCAACGTATACAATGGACTAATATCCCTGTTGACAAATTAAGGAATCGTGTGGTGCAAAACGAATTCTTACAGTGGCACAGTAAAATTCCCCCCTACTCCAAACAGGTGCATCAGTTGGACCACGAGTTCTCCTTTCCTCACCCAGTAGAGGACTTGAGGTCTGAAAACGCAGATGAAAGCAAGTGGAACCCCCTGGATTTGGGCGCTTATTCAGTTTAGATATTCGTTACGTTTTCTGTGTGATGACTGGTGCTCTTCTTGATCTTGAAGGAAGTTTTAACTTTCCATTCAGTGAGTTTTTTTCGCCGTTTAATTAATAGTAAGTACGTAGCTATCATTCCGTGTCTGACCACAGGGGTGTAGTTTCAAACATTATTTTTGTGCCTAGAAAATGAAGGATGCCCTACGAATTTATAGAGCTACATACTTGGAATCAGGGAAGTGAACGTGAGAGTCAATCATCTTCTAGGTGAGTAAATAATTATTGTTATAATTCTATTTTTTGCCATGTTTGTTGAAAGTATGTGTTGCAATGGTGTTGCCTCCTAAAAAAAAAAATACTCGCTTTAGTTTCGGTCTAATGCGCAGTGACTGGTCGCATGAAACTAAAGCAAAGTAGCTGAAGATGAAAATAGTCAAAAACGACCGACAAGTTCTTCTATTACCATGTTATTCACTTCTGATCATGGGCGTAGCCAGCGGGGGCAGGGGTGGGCAGTCCCTCCCTAGAATAAAAGGCGCAGATTTCGTGAGGCAGCTGCCCACCCCTGAATTTCATCAAAAAAAGTTACAATTTTAATGATTGAAATCCAGCATAAAACTTTCGCCTCGCTAAGCAACCAGCATCTCTGATTTCGACTACTAAGACATCTTGTTAACTGATGTTTCTAAAAAAAAAAAAAAAAAAAAAAAAAAAAATCCCCTGATTTGGCTAACAGAAACACAAATTTCTTGTATTAAGCTCCATAAAACCAATTTTACGGATTTTTCTGACTAAAAAAGACCACATTTTCGCTTATCGTCGGTTTCACCGAAAATCCAAAATTCGGCTCAATTTGGAAACCAATTTTGCTGATTTTTCGCACTAAAATCCAATTTTCGCAGGTTCGAGGGGCAATTTCGTATGTTTTGGCTAGCTCAAACCGTGCTTGGCCCGCTCTGTCATCCAGACTTATATGGTGGGAGAGGAAATGCCAGCTCTGCTTACCGTCTTAGGTCTAGAATTTGAAGTTTAAATCCAAAACCAAATCGGGAGAAGAAGTTTCAGTTTTTCGACATGAAATCCGAAATAGAAGGCTACAAACGACAGTTTTCCAGCAGATATTTATTTTTTGACGGATAGTGGCCATTTCTGTGCAAATTTAGTTTCTGATGACCGTGAATTGACGCGATTCTCATTTCCAGATCCTGTTATCAGCCTGCGAAAGGGCAACGGTGCATCTGATAGTTTCGCCAGTGAAGCTGCTTACATATCAATCAATCAATCAGTAAGCCCGTACTCGGCCATGCCAAGTTGAGGGCGCCAAAGCCATAGTCTGCTCTCACGCCATATCCGTCAGGCGTGGATCCATTTTTTTTCAAGAGTAGTTACACAGAGTTTTTCCCCGATATTACTCGTGAATGAGCACTGTTTTTAGCCTCGAATTGACGTTTTCCTTAACTTTAGCTGAAACTGAGTGCTTTTTCTCAATTCTACCTTGAACTAGCCCATTTTCTTCATTTTAGCAATGAAAATGTCTCAAAAAACCGTGAAATAACGCATTTTTGATTTACTATTTCAATTACGACCAGCACTATGGGCATCGCCCAACCACGAATTGGTGCGTTCTGTCAAGTTCAGTCGCAAAAGAACAGTTTTTCCTCAACGCGTGAATGAGCTCTATTTCTCAATTTTAGCCGCAAATGAGTGATATTGCTCAACTCTACGTTGAACGAGCGATTTATTTTGTCAATTTTAGCTGTGAAAAGAGCTCTATAAACCGTGAATTAGAGCATTTTCTTAATTTCGTCTTGGATTTTGCATCGCGAAACCACAAATTAGCTTTTTTTTTTCAATTTCAACCGCGAACAATGAAATTTATTAAACGTGAATCAGCGCTATTTCTTAATTTTAGCCCTGAATGGGTGTTTTTCCTCAGTCTTAAGCCGCAAAATGTTCTTTTCTGGATTTCATCCGCGAACGAGCACTTTTTCTCAAGACTTGCCCCCCCCCCCACACTGTGGATCCGTGCCTATCTGGCTGCCCATCCCTTGATCACGGGCTGGCCACGCCCCTGCTTCTGATGTGTCGTTCCTGCGGATACTGTCAAAAATAAATAGAAATTGCGGGGGAAAAGTTTTTGTAAAATTTAGTTATTCATTCAACAATGGGGATCCTATGCACTATACGACCAAGAAGTTACCCTCTTGGAACCCCTTATATCGTCGCTTGAGCGGGTGAGTGGGGACTTGGACATGGTTACCTACTAAGCAACACATCGGTGAAATAAAAATGTTTTAAACCCACCTCTCTTTTTCAGAATTGATTACTGAATTATTGGAAACTGTGAAGCCCGGTTTATACATAAGACGCAAGAATGCCTTCGTAGAAAGCATTGGTACGCACGTGGAATTGTGAATCACTAAAAGCCAAAAAGCGAGATTAGGTATTTTGTCGATTGACTGTATTTCCTGAACTAACAGACCCAGGATGCTCGGGCATGGCTTAAATTGTAGCAAATTTAGTTTGCTTTAACAATGTATACTGTGGTCATGCTCGAAAAACTCTTTCTTCTGGTATTTTTGTTTAAAAAACCAGAAAAAGTGATGAAATTTCTTAGTTTTTCGAGTGCCATGAGTTAAGCACAAGGTTTTGAGGGTTGCAAGCTTGAGTAATAACTGCTCTCATTGGTCCTAACAACACGCAACAAAAAAATCAATTACATGCATGTTTGCGATTTACCCCGATTTTTGTGTCTATATTGACTGGTCTATGATTTGAGTCTTTCAAAACAAAATTTTGCGAATCTTGCACGTCAGAAATCGAAGGTTTGATCCCATAAAAGGCTCACGGATATCACCCGTTCAAAATGAAATATTTATAGGGTGATGGCTCATTTTAAAGAGCAATTTTTAAAAACAAAATGTATAGTGAGTTAAGGCGAATAGCGATGGTCTAATGGTTTGTTTTTCAGACAAGAGATGGCAGCACTTTCGATGGGAAATTTACTTAGCTAATAGTTATGTGAAAAATGAACATAATTTATTTTTGAACTTACGATGTTTACTGGAAATAACGTAGAAATTGCGGAAATTACTTCACGTTAACATGTTGTAATTAGGAACGTATAAAACGTGGGATAAAAAGTCAGAAAAACATATTTTTGATAATTATGTCTACAGCCCAGAAAACTTAGTGACAATTAAACTGATCTGTCCAAACAGATCGACTAAATGTTAATTAGTTCTTGCCGAAACGCGAATATTGTGCGATCAAGCGTAAGTTATTCAAGCGGGCCGCAAAAATGCCTAGGTAGCAGTGGGTGGTAGAGGGGTGGTTGGAGTCCACGACGCGCTCAAGCCTTCTCGCTGGAAGTACGACTCGCTCTTCCCGATACTCGGTCTCATAACTCATAGTTCTGGTTCTGCATGTAAGTGTCCCACGCACGATGTACCGCAACAGTACAAAAGGTAAAAATCATTTAAGGCTTAATGCGAAAAGGAAGAAAAGAGGACCGAAGCGAAGAAGTCATGATCATCAAGCAGAAGGGTAAGTAATTTTACATAAATCATTACGTTTGTTCCTTTACTATGCTTAAATAATTGAAATTTAGGCTGAGCTAGCAATTTCAAATTAGTGATATAAGTATCAACTTGCACAAAATGTGATAAAATTTCCCGTTTTTGGCGGGAAGATAATGACGGAAAGAATAATTAAGTGTACATCACCGGCATCATATCAAGTGAAGGGAAGGGTGTGCTACTGCGAGCTTTTTGCATCGGCAACGAGGCTCGATCGACAAATTCAGTCGTATGAATAAAAAACATCACTATCTTCAGGCGCGATATAACCACTAATATATCTGCTTTTGTACGGGCTAAAAAGAGGACACCGCAATAAAAAATTTCGGGTCATTTCTGTATTAACCAATTTCGTGGTGTTGGCACGCCCAATTGATGTTTTAAGTTTGTGTGGAGGACCCCACGATACTTCCATGTTCCCGAGTGTTCGCTTACATCATGCCATTCACACGAAACAACTCCGTTACGAGCTATTTCAAGAATTTTTTTTCAGCTTATTCCACTTGTATTTGTCTTTCCTCATAGATTAGCACAGGAAAAGTGAATTAAGCTGAAAAAAAAAGTTTTAGGGATGGCTCTTGATCTTCTTGTAGGCACTCAAAATGGGCCTAATTGCCTCATTTTTTGGTATAACAATGGATTTTTATCAAAAAATTGCGAAGGATAGGAGTAAAATAAGCATGAAGTATTAAACTAAGTTACTTCAGATAGTTTCAGAGGAATTTGCCAGGCGCTGGGAGCACCATGGCTAATGTAGTCTAGCTTTGAACAGTTGTCAAAAACTGACATTTTTTAAAATATCTTGATATTTTCCCAGTTTACTCAAAGAATTTTTCGCTATCATTAGACAAAATGTCTTTACTCACACAAAAAAAGTGTGCTCTTTTCAGTGGTGTCGTTGGATTTAACCTAAGACGCTTACTTCCCATGTTACAGATTTTTTTGTTGCGAAAACCCGTGATGTGCTAAAAAACAACAAATTGATTATCTGAACTACGAATGGAAATCTGACCTTAGGTCATAGGCAATTTTTTGTTGCATTTTGGGTGTACAATCACCCCTCTCATTTTGTTCAACTAAGTACCAATCACCGTGTATTTGAGTGCCACGGGTCTTGAAAAATTACCCTACCAATAAAATCTCGCTTTTTGGCGGGATTAGGTATTTTGTTGATTGACTGTATTTCCTGAACTAACAGACCCAGGATGCTCGGGCGTGGCTTAAATTGTAGTAAATTTTGTTGGCTTTAACAATGTATTCTGTGGTCGTGCTCGAAAAAATCTTTCATCTGGTATTTTTGTTTAAAAACCCAGAAAAAGTGATGACATTTCTTAGTTTTTCGAGTGCCATGAGTTAAGCACAAGGTTTTGAGGGTTGCAAACTTGAGTAATAACTGCTCTCATTGGTCCTAACAACACGCAACAAAAAAATCAATTACATGCATGTTTGCGATTTACCCCGATTTTTGTGTCTATATTGACTGGTCTACTAACGATGTGACGAATAAAGAATTTTGTAACCTGATACTTCTCTTAACGGTAACTATCAATATGAAATATTCAACAGGATCAATGAATGAAATAATAGACAAAATTTGATCAGTAAGACCAAAGTCATATGGATTACAAGTTACACCACTCCACCCCCTCCCATCCTAAATCAGCGGTCTCAAATAAATTTCTCATTTTTGATCCCACAAGATAGCACTGCGTTCTTTACTTTATTCAAGTTCAGTTCACATGGTTCCTTTATTTTAGCCCTTTGTGAACTGCAGAGCAGAAATTATATAGTTTGAAGATCAGGGTCGTACTGAGGCTACTTCTTCTGGGTGGGAGAGTTGAATTCCCCCCACCACCACCAAAGAAGCTGTAAAATTGGGCGTTCTTCTTCCTGACGTTACTTGTTCTCATCGTGTTTTTGTCCCTTCGTTACAGTTTCAACGAATATTTCGTCAATACGATCATAACATTAAAACTAAATGCTGTGAAAGACGCAGGATCAATGCTGCAAAGCACACCAGGTTGAAGTACAGAAGTAGCACTGCGTGTTGTAAGGATGATTAGCGTAACGAGTTAGTAGACCCATCAAACCGGAACACCCGTGGTTAACGATAAAGGGGGGGGGGGCTACCTTTGCAACAAATTAAATGTTTATTTATTTATTTCAGGAATCTTGAACGAATTTTAATAACTAGTTACCTACTTATTATTGTCAGAACATGACATTTTTTGTATAGTAAGTTCAAGTTTCCTGGTTGTAATAAGGCCCCGTTTACAAACTGTCTGTCAACCCATTGACGTGCGTCTGTGGAAGTTTCAGCCTGTGGAAGTGTGGAGCCTGTGAAACCTATGAAAATGCTTTATTTTTCTAGGGGATAAATTGGTTTGGTTGCATAGACTCCACAGGCGCTTGGCACATGCAGAACTTATGAACGTGGTCTAATACATATTTTTTTTAAGTTACTGCAGCACATTTCTCTAAAATTGAAATTAAAAATAGTAATTATACAGGGTGGAAGGAGATAAGTGTGACAAAAAAAATTTGGTGAAAATAGACATCATTTGCGACCAAAAACACTACCTATACCATGGTCCGAAAATCAAAACCCTTCGAGATATGATTTTTCAAACGCTTTTTCATGGCTTACTTACATCAATTTTTTCAACTAACTGCGAGAAAATCGCTTTCAATTTGCATTTTTGCAACTTTTTGGTGATGGATTCGGAAATAGCACACTATTTTCTGTCAGGATTAGCAATTTGCGGTGGATATGAACTATTTTTTGTGGCCTCAAATGCGGCTCTAAGTCGTGCAAATCGGGGATTTTTTTTTTTTTTTAAGTCAGTCCCCGTTTGTCTAAAAACAAATCACAAAACTTGTTCAAATTTTTCAGGTCAAAACAAGCGATTTTGAAGAGAATAATCATTATTTTAAGTTATAAGGGCCTAAATAACAGAAATGTACCTTAGTTTTCTTTATGATCTGTCAACGTTTTATTTTTCAAAATAAAACCCACCAATCACCCATGAAAAAACGTTCCAAAGCATCAAACAATAATTTATTTTCATAATTAATTGATTTTCCAAAAAATGTAAAAAAGTACGATTCTTGGTTTGCCGCCCCCATATAAGCCATTTGCCTTTGACTCATCAATGAAAAGAAGTGCCCCACCTCCCAGGTGTTCGTTTGGAAGCGACAAGTCGCACTAGACTAAGAAAAGAGATATATGCATTTTAAAACGTTTGGAAAATATATCTCAGAAACAATTGAGTTTCGGGCTATGATGTATTTGGCATTTTCGATTGCAAATAAGGTCTACTTTCATCCACAAAGTCCGTGCTTGATTCGGAACATCCTGCATAAAAATTGTCAAGGGCCGAGGCGAGTTTACAGTAGGTCTATTCGTTTTTCGTCCCGGACTACTCCGAGCAGCACGAAATTTTGCAACCTCGCGGGTTATCATGTGAAATAACGCGAAAAAGTAATGAAAGGTTAGTACTTTCAGTGCTAATAGTGCAGCTCCGGACGACAAACGAATAGACCTCATGTCCAATCTCGTATTCCTAGGTGTTTAAACCGCATCTACTGTGTACATAATGAAACAAAGTGATAATTACAAATTTTTAACAAATTTGAGAGCAGAAGCCCCCCAAGGAAAAGTTGAAAACCTACGCCCTTTCATGAAAGCTTGTTCGTAATTGAATAAAGTAAGAATTGCAGAGGCATCTATCGGGATCGATTTTCCCAAAATGCTTCGGGACCGTGTCTTATCAAAAGCGACGCGACTTGTAATCCATATGACTTTGAGTAAGACACTCGCTAAAACTCAAAATAATCGAAGAGAAACGTGACTTCGAATTCATCCTCGTTAATTGTTTTTTTAAATTAATTTAAAAATAACCAAATTGAATTTCGAAAAAATGGCCAGTTCATCGATGGGGAATTTTGTTGTGGTCATTTTAAGCCATCATGAGAGGAAATCGGACTAAAATCCTGGGAGGAGATAGGTTTGGGGCAAAAAAGAGCTCAAACGCATTCCAACCCGTAGCAACTGCGCCGCTCAACAAATCTTATTCAAATTGTAGCAGCGTCTTCCTGGAACCTGGATGATGATTTTGAACGATCGATCATCAAAGTTTATAATATTCTCTTGGAATTAGAAGTATGCAACCATTTTTACTTCGAGCACATTTGTTATAATATCTTTCATATCGCTCAACCAATCGTTTTCAAATTTTACGGTGTACATCTAGAGATGAAGACACAACTTTTGAGCCATCACTCGTCCAGGTCTGTCAAGAATAAAGTGGACGACGGACGACAGACGCCATACTGAAAATCGAGATTTAGGAGGATGTCCAGGAACACGAACAAGTCGAATTAGAGACATTCACAACCTATTGTGCGACTTTTAAGCCATATCACACCTGTGAATTTTATTGATTCTTTGTTTCTTAAATTCTTGCGTTATCATCAATAGATGTTTGTTCTCTTGGGATAAACATTTTATTTGAAATAGCCAAAATATAGTTATCGAAGAGATGTAAACACGACACGCGACCGCAAACCTCTAATTATTGCAATTCTGGGAGGCTGAAAATTCGCCCCTTGTGGCTCCTCGAAATGGTGAGGTTCCCATCGGATGTCCCTAGTGATTTTATTTCGTCACAGATTTGTATTTACCAGATAATGAACGATACACTCACTCAATTACAAGTTCTTTTCAATGGACAATGCACTCGCGCATTTCCCGTTGTTTTGTGCAATAATGAAAAGAGATAATAAAATCACTGAAGGTCCGAGCTCTAATTCAAATCACTTCTCAGAGCAAAAACTAGTAGCGTTTTCCATTCAACACACCTCACAAGTGCAGTGCGAAACACATGTTTTAATTCAGAGAGGACGGGTGGAAAAACTTACACCCAACAATTGTATTGCAATGAGTGGAAAACGCTATTGGCGATTCAGATCATCACTTGCAGCGCTAGCGTCATTACCCAAATATAGAAAAGTTTAGCTTTAGATCACTTGACGGAAACTTCCAGGGCACATTGAGCATCATAAGAATTACTGTTGAAGCATCTACAAAACTCAAATTTGTTTATCTCTCTCACTAGGTCCGTTCCATTGTTTTGCTAGAGCTACACTAGCGTAGAAAACCACGTGATTTCATACACTTATTCTGAAAAATTGAATGAAACCAGATGATTTTCTTCAAAAGTGTAGCACTCGCGAAACAATTGAACGGACCTACTCAGACTCACCTACACAGACTCAGGGGAAAAAATTGCGTGTGACATAAAAGTGAGGCTTAAAAATTTTTTGTAATCCATTGAGTTGGTCGCCTACAAATACACAAGATTGACCAAGTCGGATGTGGGTACAAATCCGTCTATTACCCTCATCCCAAACACGAAGCGCAATTCGGCTGCGCGCTGTACTGGAATTTCAGATTTTGCTGGTTCGAATTCTGCAGGGGAACGTATTTTTTACAGAAACTTGAATTGTAATGGTTTATACTTGTTACGAAATATGTTGTATAGAAGGTCTTGTAACAGGGTCAGTGGAACCAATGCCCTGGCCACGCCCAATGATCTTCATGTTTCCACGTGCGGACAAAACGGTCAACGTACTGACGAACAAATAGCGTCAACGTACGTACTACACAATATTCTGTGCCATTTTATTATTTTTAAATAATATTTTTCTACAGGAGTGCTTCGAAATGACATTTAACACTCTCAAAGAGAAGGAAGAAGAGAATCATTAATTCTGGACTCTTGAAATGGAGGATCTCAAAGAAAGAGTAGATAGGATATAGAACGCAAGCGTTATTTTTCCATGATGCGTATTTTAATTTCACATTTCAGCCGAGTGGTAGAGAAGGAAAAAAAATGCATGATTGATAAGTGCCCGAGCGATTCATTAGAAATCAAAGAAGAAACTTATCGGACATCTCTCGACAGGTAAATTTTCAGCAGCAACAATGGTGTTAGTTCACTCGTTTGGTTGTACCACACAGAAAAGATGAAAACATGGAAGTTGATGACGTTTATACGTTTCACGACGACTCTGAGTCTGGTGATGTCGTAACAACTAACAGTGACAGGTAGCTCCAAAATCCAAGTGCTTTGCGATGAAAAAGCAAGCAAGCAACTTTTCGTTTTGTAGTGAATTGGATGACTTGATCGTTGAGCCAGAGACTCCAAATCCTGCGCTTGAATCCAGGCCTTACGTAACATAAAAGGACGTTTCGTAGTCGATGGGTTTCACTTCGTTAAAAAGTTACGAGCCCTTGAGCACCACAGAGTAACTTGTACGAAAAGCAGAAACGGTTACTTCGCATTTGTCTCGTCAAAATGTGCATGCATGAAAGTTACACTCAAATTCAAATGCTACTCGTGTGGTGAAGAAAGGCAAGTTTCAAGTGAACCGGAGGAGTCTGAGAGAGAACAATCACAAACAAGTTTGACAACTGCCTAGAGTGCCGTATGGGGAACGATGTCGATTGCAGGGGGGCATACGAACTTAGAGGAATTATTATCCATCATGAACGTCAAAACAATTGATGCTACAACGTTCCGAAAAATAGAATCGAAATTGGGTCTGGTATGCTTTTTACGATTTGATATTACTTGGTTTACCACTGGTATGTTATGGTTTTTCTTTCTTCTTCCAGAGATGGAAAGACGTATTAACAGAACAAATGCTGAAAGCGGGCCGAGAGGAAAAACAAACGGCTATCGACAACGGAGATGTGGGTGATGATGGCCTTCCTTTCATAACGGTGATAGCCGACGGTGGCTGGTCTCATCGAAGCCACGGCCACAGGTTTGCTGCAAATTCTGGCGTTGGCTGCGTCATTGGTTACAGGACAAAGAAACTGTTGAGCCTGGATGTTCGCAACAAATATTGCTCCCTATGCGCTTTTCGACAAAAACGTGAGTTGGATACTGAGCATAGCGGATGCTACAGGAATTGGGATGGCCCATCCTCGTCAATGGAACAGGACATGATTGTTACAGCTTTCAAGAACAGCATGGAAGTTCACGGAGTTCGGTACCTCAAACTTGTTGGTGACGGAGATTCGAGTACATTCAAGAAAATTCGAGAAAACGTCAGTTACGGTAGAAACGTTACAAAAGTTGAATGTAGTAACCATGTGGTTAAGTGCTACACGAAGTCCTTATTCAGGGAAAAGGGCATGTCACGAGAGATCAGAAAGGTTATGACGAAAAACACAATCCTTCGGTTGAAAAAAGCGGCAAGGGGAGCCATATCTCATAATTCAAAAAACGGAATGAGTGTAAATTCTTTAAAAAGCGACCTAAAAAATGGCCCTTATCATGTTTTTGGGGACCATACAAACTGCAAATCATATTATTGCAAAAATGTTGGCGATAAAACTCCTATCGAGGATTATAAATTAGATGCATTGAGATACGCCGAGACCTGCCTTCAGTACATAATCCGAAAAGCAGATAATTTAATTTCTGGAGACACCACAAATTTAGCAGAGAACTACATGTCACTAGTGGCAAAATTTTGTGGGGGAAAACAAATCAACAGGGGAAAAAGGGGGTCGTATTTATACAGAGTAAATGCAGCGGGGCTTGATTTTCAATACGGACCTTCATGGCACTGCCGAACGTACAAAAGACTTGTAGGAAAAAGTCCATCGTCGATATTGAAAAAACTGGCTCTAAAGAAAAATAAAAGACTGCAGTCTACCAGAAAATCCCTCGACTTCAACAAAAAACCCCTCGACTTCAACAAAAAACCTCCGAAGGTTAACTTGCAAAGTAGACAAAAAGGAGAAGAGGATTACGGGGAACTTTGCCAACAAATTGACATGGACCAACATCATCAGCTGAAAGAGGAATGCTGTACCTGGAAGGACTTCAGGTTACAACGAGCACCCAGGAGGAAATCGAAAAGAAAACAAGAGGACAGGCCGAAAATCCTACGTGGTTTAAAGAGCGGAAAAATAGACTGAGTTCGTCAAATTTTGGACTAATTATTAAACGTCGACGTACGTCCAAATGGGGACCTGTGATAAAAAATCTCCTGTACAGTTCCCACTTCGAAAACGAAGCTACTCTTTATGGTAAAGTGAACGAGGCTCGGGCAATCAAACAATATGAAGATGTCACAGGCGAAAAAGTTCTTTCTTGCGGTTTTTTCGTGGACATCAAACACGGATTCTTGGGTGCCTCACCTGACGGTGTACTGAAGAATGGAGAAGGCATAATCGAAATTAAGTGTCCGAAAACCGCGGAAAACATGATTTTGAAAGATGCTATCTCTAATTTGAAACAGTTTTGCTTGGACAAAAACTTGGAATTAAAAAAAAAAATCATAACTATTTTTACCAGGTGCAAGGCCAACTGCATGTTACTCAGAAAGAATATTGTGATTTTATTGTGTGGACCAGAAAGGATCTAAAGATCAACCGAATATATAAGGATGATCAATTTTGGAAAGAGAGCATGGAGGAAAAGTTGATAAGTTTTTATAAGGAACGAATGTTGATTGAAATAATAGATCCAAGAATGTGTCGATCCATGCCTATTCGAGAGGAACCGTTTACATATTCAGAAATAAATACCAAATAATTATGAGTAACGTGTACTATATGTTTGATTTTTTAATTTATTGTTATATTTTTTTTTAGCCTACCTCAAAGCCGAGCCCGATTTTATCCCTACCATACATACCCTCCTTTTAATGTGAAGAAGATAAGAAATAGTTATTAGTATTACATTACGAGTGCTCTAGTATGTCAACCATGTAAATAAAAATTAAAGAACAGTTTTAGTGTCGGTACGCAGTGAACGATATTACAATGATCGGGAAAAACAACTAATTAGATTAACTCGAGATAACAAAATCACTACCCCTCCCCCCCCTTGTTTTGTATTTTCGTAAATCTAAGTAACTGCGGAAGCTCAATACTTGGTAAAGAAAAAAGTCATTTCCAGAGCCTGGCATGATATTATTGTTCTCGGAGAAATAAATACGGTGCATGGAAGTGAGTGCAAAGGAAGGAGCTAAGCTGAGAGGGCCTTCTGACCCCTCCCGTACACACTGCCATGAATATACCCTTGAGGCGGCAACTCTTTTTGATGTCGCATTTCTCACTTTAGGGCGAAGTTTTTGGAGAAAAATAAAAAACAAAATGCATTTAGTATTCAAGATTTTACGCTGCTTCATGCTACAAGGCGTTTTTCTAAAAAAAAAAAAATGAATTTTGAATTTGAAATTTCCAGGTTACGCTGATTTGAAAAATCAGCGACCCAATTTCCGCAAATTGTGTGCCATCAACGAGTAAAAATCCTTTTGCAAAGACAAAATCAGTCAATTTTTGCAGCCGTGAAAGGTTAAATTGATTTGGTCATCTTCACTCTCTCTTGCTCACTTGTCGTCCTCATTAGCCTTAAGCTCTTTCAAAGCTCCAAATATGCGGATTATTGACACTCACAGAACCAAATTTCTTAGGCTCTACTCACTCAAAAATACAATTTCACTGGACTGACTCCCTAAAAAGCCAATTTTATGGGGTTGACTGATAGAAAATCAAATCCCACGAGGTTTAATCCTGAAAAACAAAAATCTAACGCCCGTCAAGAAGAACATGAACCCGCGGCAAGCCTTCTCTCATTCGATTATTTGCAAATTCTCTTCCCTCTACTTTCGTTACCGAATTGGTTGCCCCACCTTTTACCATAGATAACTGTTAATATCAAGCCGGAGTTTCATATCGGAAAAATAGCTAGAGGGGTTGATCACAAAGAGGGAAGGTCCACGCAGAATCCAATTTCACGGTTTTGGCTAAGCCAAAAACAAATTTTGCCTTCGGCTTTTGCCTAAGGGCGGGCGCTTTTTGGGCAACTCCGGGCAGTTCGAAACAGATCAGAATGGTAAACGGCCTAATATTAAATTGTAAATATATCGATAAGCCATGGGCCTAAGCTCAATTACGATATTCAATCCTTAGGCTTTAGTCCTACCTTGCTGTCTACTATCGATCAATTTCCTTATAGAAAAAGAAAAACAATTTTTATTAGGAAGCGAAATACCGTTATTCATGAAAGCGGAGGGGGCATCTCCCATAACACTCGCTATCATAACAATTCACACAGGGAGTTTTTTCTTCTTTTTTTTTGGGGGGCGCCGGGGTTTGAACCCGGCAGGCGCCTAAGCCTCCCTTGGGCTCCTACGCCATACCCAGATCTAACTGTGCACTTCACACCCGTACTACGCGGGCGTTTCGGTCGGTGCGCTGTTTGTTGAACGCACATCGCCGGGAACGCCCATTACGAAGCCGGGTGTGCCGTGTCACAGCTCGCCGCAGCCTTATAGTGTAATGGGCAATGGCACACACAGGGAGATGGTAAGAGATCAGATAGACGGGGGCCTGAGAGGTAGGCATTTTTACAGTTCCGCAAATTGTGCGCAATGTCATGTCCAATTCCACGAATTGGACAAGTGGGCTCCAGAATGCCCTCAGAGCATCACGCCTTGTGGTTCTAGCAATGCCCCTTAACTGAAGCAAAGAAACTGGCCAATTTCAATACGCGGTCCGGAAACTGTCTAGTGCCTCTGGGCCAAGCCAGATACACCCTACTCAAAGTGGCTATCTGAGATTTTAGCCCTGGAGAATGGGCGTAGCATGAGGGGGCAGGGCTGGGCAGTTGCCCTACACCTGGACTCGAAAGCGCACCCATAGTGTCGCACCCGCCCACCCCTAGATACACACCGTCGAAAATATTGTTTTGTCAGCGCTCACAATAACATTATTTATCAGCTTTCGCTCATTAAAAAGCCAAATTCACGGGTTTTTGTTGCTGAACTCCAATAAGTTTCGCAGGGTTACCAAATTAAAAAAAAAAAACAATTTTGCGCTGTTTGACTCACTAAAAAAAAATCGGTTTTGCGGATTTTTATAGCTGAAAACCCTGTTTCGCGGGGTTGACTAGTTCGAAAACCAATTTCACGGATTTTGCACACTTGATAACTGCATGTTCGCGATTCTGGCTCATTAAAAAGATTGTTCGCCTAAGAAACATTTTCACAGGCACGGCTAACTAAAAACCACATTTCTCGGAACTCCCAAACCTAATTTCGTAAGGTTCGCCTCATTGAAGTAATTCGTTTTACCTGTTGCCTTTCAATAGGCAACGGTGCATCTGACATCCCCAGTGAAGCCGCCCACTCCTAGATCAAGAGCTGGCAACTCCTCTGCCCTGGAGGCTTCGCCACTTCGGTCATCAAGCTAAGAAACTGCAGGAAGGATCGATCCTGAATTCCAGACCATTCTCCCATCGCGGTTAGTCACTGACCTATCCCAACTTTCAGGAAGTCACAGAGTAATGCATGGTTCAAATTTACCCAAGAGCCGAGGAAACTGGTTCAGTCTGGAAAGTGACAGAGAGGAAAGTACCTCCACTGTTAAACGATGAAGGGGCGAGGGGGGCAGAAAGTGAAACACTGATTCTCTGAAAAAACGCTAATTTGGGTTAAAATGAAAAAAAAAAGCCCAGATTCACAGCTAAAATTGAGAAAACGCCATTTCTCAGATAAATTGAGATAACCACTAGTACTTGAGAGTGAAATTGGGGAAAAACGCGAATTCTTCGTCGTAGAGACGAATGGCTCTTTGTCAGGTACTCGCAGGCCTGTAAACTGTTAACCTATAGTCTTCAATAAGCGCGTAGACCAGCTCATGATCATAGGAAAGAGCAGCTTTTCTGAGAAGATCGCATGCGATGTCTGGTCCTTGAGAGGCTCACAAAATTAAGAGTTTTACGAAGACAAAAATTTCGATTCTTATACCAATTAGGGCTATTAGGTGAAAACAATGACTAAGCTGTTTTTTTTTTCATACAAAGCGACGTTTCGTCGGCCAATTCGCCGACCTCATAGGCAACGATAAACAGGAAGTTAAATCAATTAAAAATTCAAATGTACATGGTTTTTCTACCTCTCTTCCAACCGCGCAACTCAACTCAATTGGAGTTGAAGTTCTTCCTTTCCATTGCGAACTGATAGATTTATGCGTATTTTAATTAATAAAATACATTTGAAAAAAAAAAACCGTGTAGCCATTTCGGCACGTATAGTTGTTCATCGAGCAGATGTTACCTTCGCGGTTGGAAGAGAGGGAGAAAAACCATGTACATTTGAATTTTTAATTTGATTTAACTTCCTGTTTATCGTTGCCTGATGAGGTCGGTGAATTTGCCGACGAAACGTCGGCCGACGAAATTTTGGGCGGGCTCTGAAACAAGTCAAACATTTGAAAATAACAGAGCGAACAGCTCTGCGTCCCGACAGTATCCAAAATCGTCTACGAAGTACAGCAAGTAACGCCAAAGCGCTCAAGTGACCGAATTGCACGTGATGAAAGGTTACCAGAAGGTCGACGAATTTTGACTTTGATGGTAGAACGATAGGGTGTTTGGAGTCCTCGTTCAGACTTGATTCTTTCAATCGACCTCCGACTCGAAGTACTCCCTCTTCGTCTAGAAAGGGGGAAATGCGAACTAGAGGGCCTTTCGATAACTTATCCTGCCGAATTAGTTTGATATCTTCGGCGAAAACATGACTTTGTACAGTTTTTACCCAAAAGAGGAGAGATCTTTGGAGCTCCTGGGTGCGAAGGGGTCCAACCTCGTACCTCGTTTTCGAAGGGGTAATGGCCCGAAAAACAAATGCTGTTACCCTTTGAAGGTGAGAAAACGACGAGGTTCTGTCCAATAAGTTTTCAAGTGGAAAAGTACCACACTTTTGTGTTAATAAGACGATTTCTTGACGATTGCCTTTCCTTTCTTCTAAATTGACAGACGAGATCGGTGGCTGCGTAGATTGGGTCAACCCAGGCCAACGATGAGGCGGTCCTGAAATGAACTTGGGACCCGTCCACCACAGATTAAAGTTTACGAATTCACCTGGATACATGCCTTCGGGATGCACAATCTGCCGCATTGTCCTGTGATCGGACGTGTTTCCACCACGACGGTTGAGTTTTTTCTTGGATGAACGAAACTCGGTTGGCTACGAACGTTTGCCATCTGCTAGCAGGTGAGGCTAGCCAGTGGAGGACGATTGTTGAGTCAGTCCAACAATTGATGGACGAGATTTCAATTTCACAATCGAAAGTACGAAGAACCGACGAAAGGAGTTTGACCAACAGTACAGCTCCAAGCAATTCAAGACGAGGCAGTGTGACATGCTTTTTTGGGGCAACTCTTGTCTTCGAAGTGATAAGATGCGACTTGAATTGATCATTTTCCGAGACGACAATGAAAATAACGGCCGCATAAGCGGCTTCCGACGCATCCGAAAATCCGTGCAACATAAATTTTGTATTAGACGAACGAAGATGATTGAAAAACCGAGGGATTCGAATTTCGGAAAGTTGGACTAGTTCTTCATTGAAGCGGTTCCAACGAGCTTGAATCTCTAGAGGGAGATCGTCATCCCAGTCAAGTCCATGTCCCCAGATGTCTTTGATCAGAATTTTGGCCGTCAGGATGCATGGAGACAAAAAACCAAGTGGATCGAAGATCCGTGCCAATAACGAAAGAATTCCTCGTTTTGTTGACGGTTGCTCGGAACTAGTGACTCTATAAGCGAAAGTGTCGGACTTGGCATCCCAGAACATTCCAAGGATTTTAGAAAATAAATCAGCGTCAAAAGATACTTCGTTTGTGTGAGTTTCAGAAGTGTCATCTTCATTCAAAACCGAGGGATGGTTCGATTGCCATTTTCTCATCTCAAACCCTGCTTTTTTGAGAAGCTGGTCTATTTCAATTTTAAGCTTACGAGCGTGCGAAACATCTGGGCAGGATGCGATAAGATCGTCGACGTAAAGGGACTTGAGCAGAGCTGCGCTGGCGAGAGGAAACGACGAGCCTTCGTCAGAAACCAGTTGTTTGAGGGTTCTGATGGCTAAGAAAGGCGAACAACTTAGCCCGAAGGGCAAAGATTCCATTTCGAAAACTTCGATCCGCGACTCTCTTGAAAAACGCCAAAGTATCCTTTGGTAGCAACGGTGCGGCTCCTTGACTTTAACTTGTAGAAACATTTTCCTAATGTCGCCAGTAAGCACAATTGCGTGAAACCGAAACCGAGTCAAAAGATCGGAAATGTTCTGTTGAAGTTTTGGTCAGGCAAATAGCGTGTCGTTCAAGCTGCGACCGTTGTCTGAACGACAAGACGCGTCGAAAACGATGCGAACTTTAGTTGAAGTGCTGCTCTCTTTTACAACGCAGTGGTGTGGTAAGTAATAACAAGGGCTTGAAGAGTCAACGTTTTCGATTTTGTTCAAGTAACCCTCATCCAAAAATGTTTGTAAAGCGAGGTGATATTCCGTTTTGAGAGCAGGCTGCTTCTCCAGACGAGCTTCTAAAAGTCGTAATCTTGCTTCGGCGGCTTTGCGGGAGTTACCGAGCACAGGTTCTCCCGGTTTCAATAACAAAGGAACGGCGTATCTACCATTTTCCAATCGTTTCACCTCTTGGCTGTATAAATTTTCACAATACGCATCATCAGGGTGTTCAGGAATGAGCTCAGGGATGTCATCCAGCTGCCATAACGACTCAGAAATGTTTTCTAATGTCAAGTGAAACGAATGGACCTCACTCTCAGGGGGTTCGACGCTGTCAGCCAACGATAAAAACGAAGAAGATTGCACGGGTCCCATCAGGGTCCATCCGAAAATAGTTTGCATGGCTATGGGAGTTCCAATTGGGCCGGTTCGTCGCCCCTCTAGGAAAATCTGAGGTAGTAAATCGGCTCCGATCAACAAAGATACGGGTCCGGGCACTGAAAACCCGGGATCTGCGAGGTTGAGACCCTTCAAGTGATCGCAAAGATCGGCAGCGTGGGCAGACGAAGGTAAATGACCCGAAATTCGGTCGATGCAGTAAGCGTTAACCCTTAATTTGGGTTCATTTCTTTCGGTTGGATGGATAACGAAAGAAGTGATATGGTTGACCGACACGACTTTGTTGTTTGCCAAGCCTCTCACGGAAAGTTCAGCTTGTCTTTTTGGTAGGCCAAGCTGGGAAGCAAGAGAGTCAATAATGAAAGAACTTTGGCTTGCTGAGTCCAGGAGCGCTCGGACTCTATACTCTTTAATGTGTCGAGTTTGAATCGAAACTGTCTGTGAGGACGACGAGGACGGGTGGGTGTAATATGTGTTAGACGAGTTGCGTCAGACGAGTGAGAGGATTCTTCCTCGATGGGTTTCTCACAGGAGGAACCAGTCGCACGATACCGATTGGATTGGATGGTTGGAAGTGTAGAAGCGTGTGGTGCTTCGACCCACAAGTCCGGCAAGTGTTCTTGCTTCGACATTTAGTGAATAAATGGTTCGAGTCAAGACAGTTCAGGCATAAAGACAGTTCTTTGGCTACCAGAAAACGATCACGAGGTGTCTTTTTGAGAAATGAAGGGCAAAGACGAACAGGGTGTTCCTGCTGACACATAGAACATTGCGCCACTGACGTCAACAGGACGTTTCTCGATGTTTTTGGAGTCGGCTTTAATGGCGACGAATCGTGAGGAGTGGGTTTCTTGTTGTAGAGACTCACAGACTCCAAAGATCTCACTCTATTTTCGTAAAAACGTGATGAGATTGTTAAACGAGGGGAAAACATCGACATTGTTTAATTCAAATTGTTCGCACGTCTGAGCATCGAGCTTTTTCATGATCAAGTTGATTAGTGGGAAGTCCCAGTGCTCAGTGGGCAATTCGAGAATTTAGCGCGTTGACACTGGTCTTAACGGTGGTCAGGAACGATTTCAAAGACGAGGGGTTTTTTCCCACAGGGGGATGATCAACGATTTTGGACCAGTACGAAATAGCTGTGGCTCGAGGACAGTCGAAGTGTTTTACCACACTGTCCCAGGCGACGTCGAAGTTTCCATCTTCAAATTTCAATCCGGAAACGATGTCGAGTGTGTCGCCCTTTAGCGTCGACTTGAAGTAGTGCAGGCGTTCGACATTAGAAAGTTCAACATTCTCGATTACCAATGAAGTAAATAACGATCTATACTTGGACCACTCGTCTGGGACTTTGGGGTCGAAAATGGGTAGTTGTAATCGAGGTAGAATGTCTCGGCGATTGGTTTTAGGGTCGAAACGATGATTATCGTTGTCATGTTCCACAACTGTAACATAATCTCCAGCGATGCTCGGAGACCTAATTTGATCGGCACGGTGCCCGACTTGGTCAGGCGACGGGGTACGATTGGGACTTAGTTCGGTTCGAATCGTGGTTACGTGGCTCGACCTGGACTGGAGGGTGACACAAAGTGTCGTAAAACGATCGAGTAGAGCGTAAAGAGCGTCGTCGTTGACGCCATCAGGCCTTTCGTCTGAGCCAATAACGAGAAATAAGCCGTCGGTCAAGAGGGACTGATCCCGTAAAATGTTGTTTAATTCGATTGCGTCTGCCAAGGACAGCTCGTCCTTCTCTATCATACATTCTAAGCGACTAGAGTAAAACTTTACTTTAGATATGTTTACCTTCAATCTTGCCGTTTCCATTTCGTTGAGTGTTCCTTTTCCGTTCGACTACAATCCAGCTCGGAGGACCAACGATGAACCGGATATGAGGCTCGGTTCGTGCCTTAATTTGCCCGGGTGACGACGGGCAACGAAAACCAAGAGGGAAAAGGTACGAAGTAGTGGGGCGAAGAAATTAGGCAAAAAAATTCACGAACGAATAAAGACTATATTGTCATACTTCACGACCAAAAAAAACTATATGAAACACACTCGATGAACTTTGTACAATTTTTTAACTTGAAACAACGAAAGAAAAATTAAGACTCAACATTTTGCGAAAAACAGTTCCAGATCATGAGTTGTTATCAGACAAAAAACGTGTGAGAGAGAGCAAAAAGGCGCGCTCGGTAACGCCACACGCCAATGTGGAGGCCTCCGGTTGACGCCTTCAGTCTAAGACGAACACCGTGCAATCCTAATGGTGCAATTACACATGAGAGAAAATCTCGAGAGTTGAACTCTCTGAGAGTGCCAGGACCAGGAGCTCTCCCGAGAACTCTCTGGCCCGTTTAGACTGACGAGTTAGACTCTCCAGATACTCTCGAGAGCAAAAAACTCCAAAATGTAAACGCAGCTTAAGAGAAGATATGGCCCGGACGGTCGCGGTGGGTGGACATTTCCAGAAATCGTAACAAGACGTGTTAAAACATACACAGGAAAAGTTTTAGGGTGGGTTGTAAAAATGTTTTTCTTACCGAAAACATAGGTGTATTATTCAGAATGGATAATAAACTAAAATTACATTTTTCGTATCGTACAGGCTGGTTTGGGGCTAAATTACCCGTTTTAACTGGAACTGGCTGAGTAGTTCTAAAGACCGCCTCTAGTTCTAGTTTTATGTTAGAAGAGCCAGTGTTTGGTGCGAATTGTCAGTTTCTGTAGGGAGAATTTGACCGTTTCGGTGGGGTTTTCGTCGAAAAAATGTGATTTTTAAGGGCGCAATGTGTGTTTCAGGAGCAAAATTTCAAGGTTTTTGGAGGAAAAATATCCAGTTTGACAGGCTAAATTGACGATTTCCGAGTCCAGCTAATGATTCGATGGTCTTCAGTTATGTTCAGTGAGCGTGTTGGTTGTTTCTGAAGTAGACGTGCCCGGCATTCCATCTAATAGTCACTTTCTAGTCAGACCTCTATGTTTTGTGGCTAATTATTGACCGTTTTTCTGAATGTATTGGCAGTTTTTAAGTGTCTAAGGTATAGTTCGCAATTTATGATCGCAGTAACGAGTTTCTGATGAAAAAGGGGACTTTGTATAGCGAATACAATAACCTCTCCCCTCTTAAAACACAAACTATTTTGGAGGGATGCTGCTGTTGGAGCCGAATTTAGTTCACTCTCTACAGGGTGTGCAATTACCAAATGCTCAGAGAAAAATCCGAGCTTGGGCACGTTATATATGGGACCAAAATTTCGTCTAGGTTGGCTCATTTGGGACCCATTTGCTGCTATCCAAGATAGGGTGAGAATGTGATATTTTTTATTTGATGTGATTAATTGTTTTCTCTGTGAACGCTCGTTTAAAGTTGTTGAGCTCCTTTTTTTCTGTCTCATAACCCCCTTCACTAATGTATAGCGGACTATTGTTCAATATCCTCTGTTTTGGTTTCGTTTGAACAATATGTCTTCAAGAACAAAGGATTCCCTCTTCGATATTTGTGTTTAGTAATCGCTTAAAAGGCAATCACAGGGCACAGGCTAAGATTCATAGCAGTAACGGAAACCTTTGATCCGCTTTTGACTGTCTCTCTCCCTTTCTGGCTTATGAATGGGTGGGGGGGGGTATAGTTAGTTAAAACTGCCACTTACAAACAAACTTTGAATTGCGATGACGAAGGGAATGAAGTGGCAGCATGAGAGAACAGTTCAGTGTTTTTTCTTTATTCAAACCTGCTTTACACGAAGCGGCAGCCCCCCCCCCCCATACAGTCTACCCTCACGACTGTTGTCATTGCAATATAAATAGGCTTTGAGCTTCGCGCTCTTCACCCCCCCCCCCCACCACGATTCGCATTGTGGCCAAATGGGTCTCTTTTTATGCATGCCGAAGTATTACCACGACTGCATTTCCATGAAGTTTGACTTATGTACGCTAATTCTGATGCTCATCAATCTTTTTTTTTAGATTTTTTTCTTCTCCATTTTTTTTTTATTTTAACCAAAGAGCTTCATCTCGTATAAGGGAAAACTCCATTATTGTGAGTGAGTCTGAATCCTCAGATAATGGCGAAACTGGCTCTTCTTCCATTCTCGGTGAAAGATGGTTTTGGTGGGCAAAGACTTCGTTGAATAATAGCGAGATTCGGATTAAGTTTGAAATTCGCGTAAATATCCGAGCTTTTCCGTGCATTTTATTTTCTTCTTTAAGCGACCTTTCAACGCGGATACAGAATAAAAGAGTGTGGAGGGGTGGGGGTGGGGCTCTAAGTTTTTTGTTTTATAAAACGATTCAAACTGTCAACCGCGTAGTTATTTATAAGGGCCGGGATTTTATGAATGATAAATCGTTTTGAATTGTTTCGGTTCAAAGAGTTATTAAAACCGCAGCGTGCTGCACACAGCCCTTTTCCTCGCCAACTGGAAAATAATCCAGGCGGTTTGATGAAGCAAAATAGAACCCTTCCACATCTCCCTCCCCACAACAAGGATTTTCTGGAGCGATCAAATACTTATCGCTAGCGCGCGTCAACAGGAATCGAATATAAAAGGGAGAAAGTCTGAATGAATGGAAAATGTTTGGTGAGGGTATATGTATGACAGGCGAGGAAAGGGGGAGTAGCTCTGGACGTTGGTCTCTTCAATTTTAAAGGTGTTTGAGCTGTTTCTTTGATGTCAAATTTCAGAATTTGTTCAAATTTTTTTGGCTGTTGTTTCAACTTGTAGACCATAAACTTTTTGAACCATACATCCATGGTGTTTTTTAATGAATGCATTTCGGGCCCATTCCCGGTGCCCCTCATCTGCATTATCGCTTCACCTCTAAGGCCAAACACCAAGCCAGGTGGACCGGCCGGACCGGGTAGGGCCACCTGGAATGGGGCCGAAATGCATTCATTAAAAAACACCATGGCTGTATGGTTCAAAAAAGTTTATGGTCTACTGTTTCTCCTGTTCATGAAACGCTACAACGAAAATGTTGAGATCCCTGGCATTGATCGACATGGTAGTGGAAAGAAAGCCTGAAGCTTGGACTAGACATTTTATAGACGAACATTTCGATTCTCGCCCCCCCCCCCCCATCACGGTTATGACCTCAAGTTCATATTTCTGGGATGGACTCGTGTACCTAGGCGAGGAAAAGGGACGAAATAAAAATATATTGCTCTCTTGTTTAATGACGGGTGAGGGTTGGGGGTTGACAAGCGATGAAATATTTGTGTGACTGTGAAGTGAACGCTTTTTTAACACTTGACAAAATATTACGTAGTCTTCAGAAGTATTGTCCTCTTCTTTTCTTTTTTTCTATTAAATGACGAAGCCATTGAATCACAGCGACTATACGTTATATTCATATTTGTGTTGATTCCGACTGTTTTTTTTCTTCTTATCACGTCCAAATAAGTTCAAAGGAACCGTTTCTATATATAAATATATTTTAGGGTAAAAACGTTTAGAAAATACTATATTATGTCTTAAGTTCGAGCTTTAAGTGGCTCCCCCATCATCAAGAGCACTCCACCCACGCACCCTCCCTTCTTGTATATGGTACAACGAGCTTATTTGAAGTGTTGAGCAAACAAAAAAGGGAGAGAAATAAACAGAAATCAAAACGATTCAAATCGCTTAGTTTCACTCTTTTTTAGGTTTCTTCGAAAAATCTCGAGAGCCCCGTTCTTTGTGAGAATACACACACCAGATTATTTCCAAGTTCAACTTAACTCGGGCACTCTATGGTTATTTATTCATTTCAGTGGATAATTGGTGGGTGAAGGCGGCCAATGACAGCCGGGGGTGGGGTGGGGGTTAATATCGACGACGTTTCTATAAAATTGGCCCCTGTTATTTGCGTAGGAAACGAAAATAAAGGGTTATATGGTTCTCTGTTCGATATTCGACGACGAAACGTGTTTAACGAGGGGAAGGGGGTGAAACTTGTTAACGCTCTGTTCAGTTTTCTCATTTTCTACTATTTTTATTGTTGCAGGAAGGCAATATCCCATCTGTAGTTGACGTTATTCTTGATTCTCGAAAGAAATTAGTTTCCTAGGCAGGGGGTGGGTGGGAAGCTTCTCTCATACAACTCTTACTTTGCACCTTTTAGGGTTGGTGGTTCGGTTTTTGAAAAGGATTTGGTCTAGACTGCGTTGCACAGTTCATAATTATTTTTTGAGCTCCACAGCTGCAGCACTGTGGGTCTCAACATCAGTGCCCACAACTGTTCTGTTATACTGAATCGAGACTGGATTACCACCTTGCTCCGTAGGTGATCGCTCGATACAAGTCTGTCCCCCCCCCCTTCCACTACATCACAAACTGAACGGGAAATCAATTGGCTGCAAATCATACCATAGATTCACGAAACTTGGGGGTTGAAAGAGCTAAATCTGTGAGATGAGGATGTTTCACATTTTCCAAAAATATATTTTTTCTATAAGGCATATCAATCCTTCAGCGTAAATAAATAAATAAAGTTTTTATCCAAAAGTATCACTTTTCGGGGGGGAGAAGTTTCAGTTTTTCGACATGAAATCCGAAATAGACGGCTACAAACGACAGTTTTCCCAACAGATATTTTTTTGACGGATAGTGGCCGATTTTGTGCTAATTTAGTCTCTGATGACCGTGAATTGACGCGATTCTCACCTCCAGATCCGGTTATAAGCCTGCGAAAGGGCAACGGTGCATCTGATAGTTTCGCCAGTGAATCTGCTCACATATCAATCAGTGAGCCCGTACTCGGCCATGCCGAGTCGAGAACGCCAAAGCCGCAGTCGGCTCATACGCCATATCTATCAGACGTGGATCCAGTTTTTCTCAAGAGTAGTTACACAGAGTTTTTCCCCGATTTTACTCGTGAATGACCACTGTTTTTAGCCTAGAATTGACGTTTTCCTTAACTTTAGCTGAAACTGAGTGCTTTTTCTCAATTCTACCTTGAACTAGCCCATTTTCTTTATTTTAGCCATGAGAAGGTCTCAAAAAACCGTGAAATAACGCATTTTTGATTTACCATTTCAATTACGGCCAGCACTGGGCATCGCCTAACCGCGAATTGGTGCGTTCTGTCAAGTTCAGCCGCAAAAGAACAAGTTTTCCCCAATTTTACCCGCGTGAATGAGCTCTATTTCTCAATTTTAGGCGCAAATGAGTGATTTTGCTCAACTCTACATTGAACGAGCAATTTATTTTGTCAATTTTAATTGTGAAAAGAGCTCTATAAACCGTGAATTAGCGCATTTTCTTAATTTCGTCTTCGATTTTGCATCGCGAAACCATAAATTAGCGTGTTTTTTTCAATATCAACCGCGAACAATGAAATGTATTAAACGTGAATCAGAATTGGTGTTTTTCCTTAGCCGCAAAATGTTCTTTTCTGGATTTCATCCGAGAACGAGCACTTTTTCTCAAGACGTGCCCCCCCCCCCCATGCTGTGGATCCGTGCCTAGCTGGCTGCCCATCCCTTGATCACGGGCTGGCTACGCCCCTGTAACTGTTGGATTATTTTACGAACAGATGACTATTTATGCTCTATTTTAGCGTAAATAAACCTCAAAAAATAGATTTATGAATAAGTTCTGACCCATGAAACTTCCTCATTGTCTTTTTCAAATAGTGAAGCCAGTGAAATCGGTCAGACATTTTTATTTGTTCCTGATGCAGTGAAACCTGCACAATTTGTTTTATTGGGTGAGCCTGAAACCCCGTGAAATTGTTTTTAATTTCCCAACGTAAAAGAAAAATTGGCTTCTGAATTGGTCGGCAGAGCGGAATTTGGTTTTAATGAGCCAACCCCGCGAAATTTGGTTTTTTCATGTAGCTTGCAGCCCCGCGAAATTGCGTTTGAACGAGCTAACTAAGCGAAATTACTTAAAATGCAGTCGACAAAGGCGTCAATTTGATTTTTCCGGTTGCTCAAACCGCAAAATTGTTTGCTTGGGCCAGCGGATCGCGTTTAATTGGCTTTGAATACTCTGAACATTTTAGGGCCAACCCTAAAACTGTGTGTTTTTGAAAGTGTGAGAGACCTGTGAAAATGCTTTTTGAATTGGTCAACAGTGCAAAATTATGTAATAGAACAGCGAAATATTTTTTTTTTAGGGCCAGTGTCTCCCGCGAAACTTGGTTTTTACTTAGGTGCGATATTTGGTTTTTGATCCAACGAAACCCGTGACATTGAGTTTTTGGGCGACGGTGCCCTGTGAAATTGGTTTTGAATGGGCCGACCCTGTGAATTTTTTTTTGAAAATAGCGAAGCCCTTTAAATTTCTCTGTAAAATGAGTCTGCTCCGCGAAATTGCTGTTTGAATGGGTTAACTGCGCAGCGAAACCCGCGAAAATCCTTTTTAGCGCGAGCCATAGCCCGGCGAAATTTATTTTCAATGAGTCAGCACCGGGAAATTTTGTTTTTTCGAGGTGCCGGCCCCTCGAATTGGTTTTGAATGAGTCAACTTCGCGAAATTTTTTTTGAATGTGCCAACCCTGGGAAATTTTGTTTGTGAATGGAACCAGACCCGACGCGAATTTTCTCTTGACAATGATACCAATGCGCTCGAAATTTCATCTTCGAAAAACTTTGGAAAGGGGCCAACCAGTGCCAGATCCTCAGAATCATGGTTTTAGAAAGAGCTAAAAGCAGCGAATAGTTTTTCATAAGGCGCCGGAGGCGAAATTTGGCTAGGTAATTAGCCAAAACCACGAAATCTGGTTCTGTGAGTGTCAAATCCGCGAAATACTTGGACTTAGCGGAAGTACCTAAGATGCGGGATTGCTTTTTTGAATGAGACCCCCGTGAAACATACTCTTTAATACCCAGAGCGGGGACATTTCAAAATGTTTGAGATCCATTGAATTGGCTCATTTTTAATAATAGAATTTAATATGATCTGTTAACATATAGTTATGAAGAAAATCCAAAACACCCGTCGAAGTCTTCAATTACTTATTCTCGCCTATGT
Source organism: Corythucha ciliata (assembly GCA_038030265.1). Classification (NCBI taxonomy): domain Eukaryota; kingdom Metazoa; phylum Arthropoda; class Insecta; order Hemiptera; family Tingidae; genus Corythucha; species Corythucha ciliata. Next base: position 45,205,266 of record CM075941.1, read on the forward strand.
TTCGCTATGATCCTAGCATCCTCAGGGCTCTAAACATTGTAAAATTACACATAATTACCAATTTTAAATAAAAATACCAAATATGAGAAAACAACCACATGGTCCACGACCATCCGACCGTCCCGCGGCTGTTGAGGACTCGGACTCCGTCGAGCATCCGACTTGTGTCTACGGACCCTGCCCCGGAGAAGATTCTTCGTCTGGCCTGTCTGTGGTGTTATGTGTAATTTTACAATGTTTAGAGCCCTGAGGATGCTAGGATCATAGCGAAACGTAGGCGAGAATAAATAATTGAAGACTTCGACGGGTGTTTTGGCTTTTCTTCATAACTATATCCCCGTCTTTCTACAACCTTTACAATATGTGTTAATGGTATTCATCATAAATAGCATCTGACTTTGATTGATTTCACGATTTAAACGCCAAGAGAGCCTAAGAACAATCACCTGCGCAGTTGTTTGCAGTACCTGAAAATCCACTTCAACCCCGTAGTCGTATATCCCTGGGTAAATAACTGCGACATGACTGATGAACATCGAGTGTAATCATGACATTCGCCTCGGATATTGCTCGGATGAATAAAACTTGCGTACATTATGCATAACACGGTCTAATAACTGTTTTGCATAGAGTAATCTTCAACTCTCATGGGTGGGCGTGATTGTGTGCTTCAAAAGGCTGGGAGGGGGAGTGCTGGTTTTGAGTATTCAGCCCAGTGAACTGTCATCGACGCAAAACGTCTTTACATTATAATACCAGCGTTGAAGGGATGACTGCTGGGTGTCTAAGGGGACGGGGGGTGGGAGGAGAGCATCACTTGCAGCTCTGTGCCTTAAGGGCGAGCTAACCAATTTATTTAATATAGCCCCAGTCTCTTCCACTTTAACCCCCTATCCAACTATTCCAACGAATCTCTTTTGTTAGGCCAAAAGATGTGAGATGAAAGATCTGGATGGGTTCCTTTGATTTTCTTGGAAGGTGAGTCTCTCAAGCATGAAAGCGTCGAGTTTTAAAAGTTAACAAAATGTTAAATTACGCTCTAACTTCTCCTTTTTGCGAAATAAGTTGTCTGTTTTATCGATTTCGCTCTCTCTCACATTCACTCGCCGTGACTGTCACCTCGTTTTTTAAGTGCCCAATAGAAGAAGAGGCTATCCTTCTGTCTATAATATTATCGGGAGCTACTAATGGAACCACAAGTGGACGAGTGGTCTTTCTCGTTTTGTTGACATAAGTAAATGCGCCCCCCCCCCACACACACACACTGCCTTTCCTATGACCGCCACCTCTATGGTTTAACACAATATTATACCTGGGCCGATGAGCAGCAGGCAGCCGGAAACCTCATTACCATGTCACAACTCTAATTATCCACAATGTTTGTTTTGTTCTTCACTGACTATTTACTTATCCGTTGCATTTTAAATGCGACCGAGTTTGCTTACATATGAGAGGCCGGGGGAGGAGGAATAAATTAACGGAGGCGAAGGAAAAGGTAAATTCTTGTCGGGTTCTCTTCTTGTTGGTTTATGCCTAATGTATGGGTTATTGGAATGCTTGGAAAACTTGTAAAATTGATGAGAAATTAATCGTTTAACATGTACACTTTTACATAACCTTTTCGGTTAGAATTTACATTCTACGGCAACTACAAATAACGGTCTTGGACTGTTTTTAAATAACTGGCCAAGTTAGAACCCCTCCCCCCACCCTCTGACGGGAATAGATTTTTTTTTTTTCCTCCAACACTCGCATCCTTTCGATTCCTTTTATAGAAAACAGCTTCGTATACAAGCACACGACCCTGCCTAACGCTATTTAACCGTGAAAGCAATGGCTGTCAGTCAGAATCAGTTACAAATGACAAAACGCATTTCACAAGCGATTTCACTCTCGATATTTTTCAAGATGAATCGTAAAGAATTGGAGAGCCATGGGTGGTGGGGGGGAACCAACAAAAATCTTATAAGCAAATATGACCATTGTATGACGTTCAATCGTAAATACATTTTGTATGGGTGAGAGGAGTTGGGAATTCACGTTTAAAGGGAGAGGGGGATTTACGCTGCAAATACCCACCTTTTCTGAAGAGCAGATGTTTCGCAAGGAATGTTTAAACAGGATACCGCCGTCGTTAGACTTCCCTAAAAATCTTTCGAATATTTCTTCTGCACCCCCCCCCCCCAACATACACACTCTCTTCTGTCATTTTTCCTCTTTTTTTTGGAGTTGTAAAATGTGTGTACGAAGAGATTTCTTCGTAAGTTATAGTGGTGGTTGTGTGTTGGGGGGGGGGGGTACTTGTGCGTAGAAGGCGGACGGAAACAGTCAGCTTGGTGAAAAACGCACCTTGCTCTTGTGCAAACATCCCGAGAATAAATGGTTGAAGAGGGATTTTCGAGGATTTGTTTAATCAGTTGGCCTGGAATTGTATAAGAGAAAAAACATTCTTCAAGGCTTTGAAGAAACTAGGGATGATTTTGGGGTTTGAATAACAACTAACGTCCTCACTATAAAGATACAGCATTTTTACTTCCCCTCTTACACACCGGCTTTAGTGAATTGGGTTCTTCTTTATTTGGGGCTCCTAGCCTCCCAGGCAGGTCGAAACACAGGAAGGGGAAAGGAGGCATTTCTTTTTTTTCCCCCCCTATACACTACTCACTTGGATGAGGCGTGATGTCATACGTATATTGGAATGGGTACTACAAAATAGCATCATTGGCGTCCACTCTATACTAGACAAAAAAATGGTTTTGGTGGTTAGTCTGATTAGGTAGGCGGGGGATACTATACACTGAGAAAAAAAAACGGCCTTCGAACTCGGTAAACGCCGTTTCATGGCTAAGATGGCCGTGAATTTTAGCCGAGTCGAAAGCCATGTAGACGGCTGATGAAATTTGAAGGCAAACTTGCCCGTATTGAAAAAAAATACAGCTCTGTTGTCCGTGAGAGTATACTGTTGTAACCTAGTAGAAGTTGGCGCGTAGCCGAGTGAATCTATTGACCGAGTAAAAACACTCGGTTACTTGTTCACTCGGTTATTGGAGTAGAGTCATGAAAGAGCAGCCGTACCCAATGCGTCTGGAGTAGCACACTTCGCAGTTGGCCTAACTGGCAGTTCATCTGAATCATGAGCAAGTAGCCGTGAGGTATAGCATACTTTGTTATATTGGCCGACTTTGATCGCCATACGACTTGGCTTGGTGCACTTAGGGTGGGGGGGATGGGACACATAACCCACCTTCATTACGAAACAGCTCAAGAAACAAACAATAATGAAAAAGAAAAACCCTAGATTTTAAGAAGGATTATGTTGCATCACAATTGCGTCCTTCACAACATAAGTTCCAAAGCAAGAAAACAAAGTGCGAAATTTAGGGAAAAGGTTCAGGGACTGCGGAAAAAATTATATAAACATGAGAACATAGAACACGATATTCTCGATATACCTATTATGTCATAAAATTCAGGCAATTTCACATCAGATTGAAGTTTAACTTCAAATAATAGGCAAATTTGCCCGTCGTTGTAGTTCAAATGGTTTGCTCGTTATGCCTTTTTGAATGTGTAAATCACACCTATATCTTGTATGTAATCCCTCCTAAACCTTATTTCTGGATGTGCTCCTATCATTCGGTGGCCATTTGATCATAGTCATAACTGAGCTCAAGCGCTAATAACAGCCAAAAATAAAAAAATAATATGCTTGAAATATTTGTCTATAGAAGCCCTAAGGATAAAAGCTTGCTGCGTTGTACATTCTGGTAGGGATAGGCTGGGTAGGGCAATGCAGTAAAATGGGCCACGTTGCTTTTCTTTCCCTTAAAAAGCTGGAGCTTCGACACCAAGGGCGTTGTGGGAGTGGTGGGAGGGGAGGGTCTGTAAAACCAGCCGTGTGGATTAGGGAATTTTAGCAAGCTGTACTCGGCTGTGCTAGAAGAAGATGGCCGGAATAGCCGAGTCAAAATGGTATAGTGGGGAGCCACTCGGCAGTCGGTAGTTCGAAATTCTGTCTCACTCATTCATTCGTGCATGTTATTTCATCGCGTTCCTATCGTTGTCAGTGCAAAGTATTTTTCAAGTGTATTTTTCAATTTTAAAATGGATTGTGACGACGAACATGAATTAGTGACCCTCCTAGAAAGTTGGGGCATGAGCACAGATTGTATCTCCAAGATAATGGGTAAGTAAGCTTGTTAATTAATTTTACTATGTACTTCGATTCCTGGAGGGGTCGCGCTCTTTATCACAACATGATGGATCGCTTGGCATTTTTAAATGGAATTTGAACTGTAATCCACTTCCAATTAGTTGTAGATTATGGAATGGGTTTGAATGATATTCTCTTAAAGTATAAAAAAATAAGTGAGTCACTAAATAGTGCACTTTGAGCTTTCGAATACCATTTTATTACTTTCAATTATTCACCTTGTTTATTTCGCTAACGCACGCGTTACGAGCTCCAGAATTGGGGTGTAGGGGCCTTGTACGAACGTGCGAAAATGCCACGAGATGCAGCTGCTATAGCGGGATAATGTTGTTTCTCATTCGGCGTCCTTGGATCCCGCTGGCGGTTTTTTTTCCCGAACGTCCGTACTAAGGCCCACGTTTATGTCATATTTTTGTTAATTTTATTTTCATAAAGCTCCCCCCCCCCTTGTCTTACTAAAATGGAAAACAAATTGGCCAATCGTGAATGCTAGGTTAGTGCTAAAATTTTGGCGTTGGCTTTGAAATCGAATATTGGTGCAGAAATGGAGCCAAAATTTTATGTGCTAAGTTTAGGCGAGGGAAGACTGGGAAGAGGTCAAGGAAACCCGCCTGAAACCCCGCCTTAAAGCCGGCAATCGTAAAATCCAATCCTTATAAATTTCGTTCCAGCAGCTGGCGGTCGGAAAGAGTGCATTTCATTTCGTAAACGGATAACCCTTAGCCGTCCCAAGAGGATAATGTTGATACCATAATTTGTTTCGTTAAGGGGGAACTGCAGTGATGATTCCTCGACCCCCCTCCAATCACGCCTCGTTTACTACTCGGCATACATTTTCTGGCCTTATTTCTGCACCAATCCTGGTTTTTGAGGACTCGTTTTAATCTTCAGGAAATTCCGCATATGCAGTAGTTTTCCTTTTTTCAAATAAGTCGGAAAAAAACCGTGAAATTACAAGGTAAAAGTTCAAGGCGAATTTAAAATAACTTCTGGGATGAAATTGGAAAAAAGGAAAACTACTGCATATGCGGAATTTCCTGAAGATTAAAACGAGTCCTAAAAACCAGGATTGGTGCAGAAATAAGGCCAGAAAATGTATGCCGAGTAGTAGACGAGGGACGATTGGAGGGGGGTCGAGGAATCATCACTGCAGTACCCCCTTAATGTTTGACCCTCCCTCATACTGTTTGCTGCCGGGTTTGTTTAAGCTGAACTTCTTCCCATATTGTCAACCCCCTCTCGGCAACAATTTTCAAAAGTTTCTGTGGTTTTCGAAGCGCTTTATATTAAATTTTTGCACCAAATTTTAGGACAAACTTGTGAATTTTGGCAAAATTTTCAAATTTCTCCCCCTATTGTGGCCCTTCCCCTAATCATCTTTTTAGAGAAATTTAAATGGTAATCGAAGGCCGTTGATACAATACTGTGGGAAAAGTTGGACCACCATCTCTTATAGGTTCTTGAACCCAATTTATTTTATTAAATGTATTATATTTGGTTACAGATACAACAAGAGATTGCAAGCGTGGCGTTCAACCCACATGCAGCGGTTCCCGATCAACACCATCCACATCGTCGGAGGACGAATCGGAATCTCCTCGATCTAAACGTATTCGTCGATCTCTCGATTTCGAAGGGCGCCAAGGTATTGTTTTTTTTTTGTTCAACCTTTTCTCTCCTCTAACCATTATATTACCACCATTGAAATTACAAACTTGTTCACTGTGACAAGAATCAATGATTTTCTATGTTCTATGTCCTATTTTCAGTTAACCTCGAACAATTCTTGCAAAACGAGGACGTCAAAACATTGGTAGAATACAAACGACTGGACTTCACTCCTGTACTTGAGAAGGCGTGAAACGCGACTTTTGGCATAAGAAGAGAATTCCTCAAATCCAACGATAACTGATTATTTGGACAAATTGTCAATTCTTCGTGTGCCAGATATTGCCGTTCGCTTGGTTAGTTAATTGTTAGCATACACTTTCACGCTTGTCTGATCATATGTATGACTAAGGACTCTTTTCGATGTTAGATTGAAGAAGACTTCAGAAAGTTACATCCTCGTGTCCTCCCTTCGGCACTCCTTCATGGCCTGCGAAAGTACGAGCCAAAAATAATCAAACAGGCCGAAGAAAAATTGAGAACGGCCAACGAAAAACAAAAAGCACAACAAGGCAGATTAAAAGAGTTGTTGTCAGAAGGTAATTCTTATTCATAATTTTTATTGCGATTCATTGTGCTCCTTGAACGAAACCAAAACTTTTAACCCATGCCTCGTAAACCGAAAAAACCGGTATTTTCGTGTTATCTTTGTTGCATTTCATGTATTTTTTATTTTATTTTTATTTTAACAAATATAAATCGTCCCTTAATTTTGTTTGTTAATTTCACAATACCCTATATAATTTTTGTCTGGTAAAGTTTCAGGTGCAGCTCTATCGGTAAAAACATGCATCAATGACATGGTTTTGGCGACGGGAGATTAGCAAGAAATGCTTAATTGGACTCGAGGATGTGAGAATCTAGCCTGGAGTCATCAGCTGACTTTTCCAAGTAAGCCGAGATGGAAAAGTAAGCCGTTTGGCACAAGCTAGTTTCGCCGCGTACTCAAGGCAAATTTAGCAGATTTTTCTTTGTAATTCACTGCCGTCAACGCCAGGTTACTAATGCTATTTTAGCCGAGTGGTAAGGCTAAATCACATACTTTAATCGGTCAATTGCACCTAGAGAGTGCGGTTAGTGAAGCAAACATACTAGTACAATGTTGCCGTAACAACTCGGCCTTTTTGAAAGACTTACACTTCAGAATCAGCCGTCTCTATTCGTGTGACAGTTCCATATGACTCGACTACGTTGGCAGTATAACTCTCCTGAAATACCCAACTGGACTCGGTCAATACTGACATATTAACTCCGCCATCTTGGCAGAACACTCGGTTAAATTACCAATCTTAACACGGCTATCTCAGACAAACCAACGCGGTCAAGAAAGTCAAATATTGTGGAAAATCTGCAGAGTAGAGACGGTTAATATTGCCGACTACCCTCTGCTTGTCGAGTAGTATGAATCGGTTGGATTGGTAGTCTACATTAACCAGCTGACTTAGCCAAGGAAATAACAACTCGGCTAATAGATTTGCAACCGAGTCCCACTCGGCTACTCGTCGGACACGGCTAATTATTTCATTTAGCCGAGTTTTTGGAACTTGGCTAACTTTACCTTATATACTCGGTTGCAAATTATTAGCCGTTTTTTTACTGCTAATATTAGCCGTGTTTTTTTCTCAGTGTAAGAATTGTTGACAAAGTCCCAGGCTTGTAAGTTTCTCGCTACCAAATTTCAGGAGCCTTGGCCAATAGATGGCTTTAAGACTAAACTTTAAACCATAATGTACTATGCGTCTATGGAGTCTATTTTTATATTTTGTGGTTGAACATTAACTTTTTTATTAATTGATATTTTTACAAAGAAAACAACATGTGAAAAATCGTAAACTTCTCGTAAGCTTAGTACACACTGAGACTCTTTGAGTCGATTCATTGTTGCGACTCAGAGTCCGGGCTGCGTAGATTCATGTTCCGATTCATACTTGATTCAACTTTGCAACAAAGAATCGTGTCCACACATGTTTCATATCTCTTAATGCCCGCAGTTTCTATGGAAACTTGAAATTTCGCTCTGGCCGCTGGCGGTTGGGAAGAGTGAATATTTTTATTTATACATGCACATTCCTATCAAGGTCTTGCATTCCTATCCCAGAAATAATAAATTTCGATACGGTAACTTGGTGAAATTAGAATATTTTTAGAAATTATATATCTTCCCTTCCTCTCATTAAACTAACATTGTTTGTGTCTCGTCCACCAGAAAGGCAGAAACGGGCTATGCTGAAAGAAACATCACTTAGGCCCAGTGGCGGATCTAGGATTTTAACTTGGGAGGGGTTCTACCATGAATCTCTCTCTTTTTTCCTGAGTTTCAGCCGCAAACATGCTCCTATACGAACCAATAATTAGCTTTTTCTCAAATTTAACCATGAATTAGCGGTTAGCTGCGAATTTATTTCTCCATTTCAGACGCGAATCACCGGATTTCCTCAATTTTAGCCGTAAATTAGTGGATTTTCTCAAGCTGATCCGCGATTTTATCGTTTTTCTCCGTTTCAGCGGCGAATAAGCGCTTCTTGCCCACTTTAGCCGTGAATTACTGAATCTTTAACTGCGAATGAGCTCTTCCTCTACATTTTAGACGGCAATTAGTGGTTTGTCTCAGTTTTAGCCACGAGTTAACGTTTTATTTCTATAATTTTAGCGTTTTTCTTCACTTCTTAGTCATGCGAATTAGCGCTTGTCACTAATGCGCTTGTCATTTCAGCCGCAAGTTACTTCGTTTCCTTTGTTCTAGCAGAGAATTAGCGTTTGGTTTTCTTCGTTTCACGCCTGAATCACCGCTTTTACTCAATTTCAGCTTCGAACTGGAAGATTTTCACAAAATCCGTAAATTTGCGTTTATCTTCATTTCAGCTCCGCGAATGAGCGCCTTTTGTTACATTGACCGTGAATCAACGCAATTTCCCAATTTTAGCGGGAATTAGCGTCTGTATCAGTTTTAGCCGTGAACAAGCGGAATTGCCAAATGCATCTTTGAAATTTAGCTTCACATTAGCGCTTGCTTGTGCCGAGAAGTAGCGTATTTCTCCATTTTAGCTGCTGATAAGTGCTTTCTGCCAAAATTAGCCACGAATTAAATATTTAATTTTCTTCCTTTTAGTTACAAATGAGCATTTTACATCAATTTTAGACGGGAATTAGCGGTTTGTCTCAGTTTTAGCCGTGAATAAGCGGCTTTTCTATCACTTGTATCCGTGAATATTAGCTTTTTTTTCTCAATTTTTACCGCGATCTAAGCGCTTTTTCTCATTTTTTAGTCGCAAATTATTTCTCAATTTTAGCCACGAATTACCACGTTTCCTTAATTTTAGCCAAGTTGTTTCGCGAATTGGCTTATTTCTCCATTTTAGTTGTGAATGAGCGTTTTAATTAGTAGATTTTCTCAGTTTTAGCCGCGAATTACGTGGCTTTCTCGATTTTAGCCGTGAACTAGCGATTTTTCTCAATTGCGTTTTTTTCTGTTGTTGTCTCGAGAAAACCACGAATTTTGCGTTTTCAAAAATTAATTGTTGAGCCAGGTGAGCGATGGACTTCAGCTTTTTCTCAATTTTCGCCACATATTAGTGATTTTTTTCATTTTCAGCCACGGATTAGTGATTTATTTTCGTTTTCTACTATGAGTCAACGCTTTTCTGCTATCGCTCAAAGACGCTATTTGATTTTAGCGTTTTTTTTTCAACGTTCTCCCGCGTACTTGCCCAAAGAGTAGCACATTAGAACGCTTTCTCAATTTCTTCTGCCTTATAGGCCTACCGGTATTTGTAGTTGGCGTTTTTTCTCTGGTTTGTCCGCGAAGTTGCCTTCAGATAATTATCTCGAATTGGAGTATTTTTCCTAATTTAAGTGGCAAATGATCGCTTGTTCTCAATATTTGCCGCTAATCATCGCTTTGAAACCTAAAAATCATTTTTTTTTTTTACCTATTTATGCTTTTTGGTGCCCCCCCCCTCAATGAATGGTGGCCTCACCATCACGAGATCGCCCATTCGTCGTGAAATCATCATTCTGTGCAGATCCCCCTTCAACAGTCGCCCTTTGGTATGTGCAAGGTATTGGAAGAAATCTCTGGAATGACTATCAACAAATTTTTGGCGGACGCCATCTTCTTAGGGGGGTTTAAGCCCCCAAAACCCACCCCGCAGATCCGCCACTGCTTAGGCCCGTGGCCAGTGGCGGATCCACCATTTTATCAAGGGGGGGGGGGTCGAAGCAAAAATTTTCTCATCCCTGGTAGGAGGGGGGAGGGGAGAGATTGCACACCGCCAGTCAAACAGAAAGATATAGTAGCCACTTCTCCTGATTTTTCGGGTTCTTTTCCTGGAAGAATGAAATCAAAATCTTCGGTTGGGGAGGGGGGGTCCTTTACCCAGCCAGTGGTTTCATATGAATTTTCCCGCTTCTTTATTTGTAGTGATGTGATAGCTGTCGATTCACATTTATAATTGCATTCATTTTCTTACCTCTATTTTTCATTTTTTGTATTTCTTTCTTATTTTATACTATTATACTGACCTTAAGGGGGGGTTTTGTCCCCCATCCCCCCACCGTGGATCGGCCACTACCCGTGGGCTATCTCGACCAGGGCGAACTGGGGAAATGGCGATCAGTCGGCCACTCATAAGAGAGGTTGTTGGGGAGGGGGTTTGCGGATTGTGAATTTCGCCCAGAGGTTCATTCAATTTTAGCCTGGAGAGCCCGCCTGGGAGAATACTGTGCCGAGCAGTTCTGTTCTCATGCTCATGGGGAAGGAGCGTTTCTCATGAGGGACGGATGATGCAGTGAGGAAATAGACAATGAAGATGAAGGACTGCCAGACACATGCAACACCAGGTTACCGGCCCGTTAGTGACTGTCAGCGGATGTACTGACTGCCCACGGTGTGGACCACGCGAAAGTGGGCGTTCTCAGGTGAGACTGTGGGTGGCGGACGGGTACTCTGAAAAGAGAATAGAGTTTCACTCTGCATTGGCATCCAAGTACGACAATGAATACTGGACTGGATGTGAAACTGGAAGTTGATGCCGGAACTTGAGAGAATTGAACTGGAGGGACCCAGGAATCAGGATTCGAAAAGCTTGTTGTATGTCCTCTATGAATTCGAGAGTTTGCTCACTACTCCACAACACAACATTTTTGCTCCCGAGCAAAAATTAGAACTCAATAGTTCTGTTCCAACGAGAACGAGGTGTTTCGAATATGTTCGGAACAGAAATTTAAGATTATTACATTTTATTGGCTGTTCTCATGGGAACTCTGCTCCGAACATGTTCCAAACATCTTGCCAGAACAAACACCTATTCACTCAATTGATGACAACTACGAACAAATGCAAGTGCTGGGCTCAATCAGCTAAACTGCCAACAAATCATGAGACGAGAAAGCCCGAGAAAGCTATATAAAAAAATTGAAAAATAGGTTCTTCAATTCACTCCCACACTGACCCAATGTTGCGCAACATGAATCAGAGAATCCCATTTCCGTTGGGATGCAAAAATATTCAAAAATACTAACCCGCAACACATGATTTTCTAGACACAAAGAGTCGACTCTGCCCCGACTCTGCCGAGACTCACGCGATATTCATTTCTAGACACAAAGAATCTACTCAAAGAGTCTCAGTGTGGACTAGAATCTAGACAAAAGAATCAAAAAAAAGAATCTGCAACACATGATATTCAAGCAAAAAAGAATCGACTCTGCCCCGACTCTTTCGGGATTCATTTCTAGACACAAAGAATCGGACTCAAAGAGTCTCAGTGTGTACTAGGCTGTAGGTAGGTGAAGTATACAATATATCTCGCCTTCTAGCTTGTTTTTTTTTAGTCCGTTTTACGTAGCTGATCCGCATGCTTTTTTACCTCTCTGCCGCCCTCCGTCAGAATCACCAGCCAGGTGTTTTTTCCAAGAACCTTAGTTATCTTTCCTTCCTTCCAGGGAATTTGTTTGCTTCGGTAATCGCGTGCGTAAACTCGTTCTCCCACGCTGAAAGTCTTCAAGTTTCTTGGTGCGTGCGTTTGTAACGGTTTCTTCCCTGGCTGAAGAAGTGACAGCGTTGTTCTCAACTTTTTCCCCAAGGATAACTCGGCTGGTGTCTTACTTGTGACTGTATGTGGTGTAGTCCGGTAATGGAAAAGAAAATCCTGGATTTGTTCCTTTAGACTTTTTGACGAATTATCAGAATGTCTCATTTTCGTTAATGCTTTTTTAAATGTGTCTACGTATTTTTCTAATTGACCATTAGAACTCGGATGGTACGCTGGGATCGTTATATGAAGTGTTGCGTACTCAGTGCAAAATTGTTTGAACTGTTCGGACATGAAAGCCGCTCCGTTGTCCGTCACGATAGTTTTGAAATAGCCGTATCTACTAATTAATTTTTTAAAAGCTTTTATAGCATTTGCACTAGTGATTCGTGTCAACGGAACTATTTCAACCCACTTAGAAAATGCATCAACCACGAGAAGAAACATTTTCCCCAGAAATGGACCAGCAAAATCCAAATGTACACGAGTCCATGGAGCATCCTCTTGGGGCCAGTTCGATGTATACTAACTTATTTGGTTCTTCTCAGGCGAAAGAATTACATGCATCGCATTTTTTAACCAATTTTTCGATGTCATCATTCATACTTGGCCACCACGCCGTACTCCCTCGCTTCACTTTTCATCCGAACAATACCCGAGTGTGTGCTATGCAGCTGTTTTAACACGTATTGTCGAAATGGGTTTGGGACCACAACTCGGAGAACGAATAAGATGCAACCATCTTGAACTGTAAACGCATCTTTTTTTGAATGGAATGGCCTTAAATTCGAAGGACTGTCTTTAGGACAGCCATTCAATACGAAAGATGAAATTTGTTGTAATTCTTGATCCTTTTCAGTTTCCCGAGCGATTTCTTGACTTACAAGTAATCGAGAGCACGAATTTTGTTGAAGAGCAGCAATCATCTCCTGGTCTTCTTCTTGATCTTTTTCGAAGCAGATATCATGTCCTGATGGAAGCCGACTCAATCCATCAGCTTCTCCGAACAGATTTGTGGGAATATACTCTATTTTGAACGAATAACCCATCAAACACAGCGCCCATCGCTGCAAACGGCTAGCAGTCATAACAGGAATTCCTTTCTTTGAGCCAAATATTGCAAGAAGTGGCTGATGGTCAGTTTGTACGATGAAATCTCGCCCCAAAATATACTGGCGAAACTTTTTTACTGCGTAAATGATAGCCAGTGCTTCTCTCTCAATTTGCGAATAACCAAGTTCCGTCTTAGTTAGCGTTTTGGAGGCGTACATTATAGGTTTCTCAGTCGAATCTGGGAACATGCACGTGAACCTGGCGGCACACATATCAGTAAACATGACGAAAATTGCGCCATTCGTTTGTTTACTGTTTGTTTACGTTTGTTTAGCCCAAATTTTCGTTTGTTTAGCCCTGCAAAATACAATTAAAAAAAAAACAAAATGTGCGCCGCCAACTTCACGCAACGGCACACGTGACCCCAATCGTTTGTTTCGCTACATATTCAGACACAACTTCGTTTCTTTACGTTTGTTTAGCCCAAATTTTCGTTTGTTTAGCCCTGCAACATACAATTATAAAAAAGTTTTGTTCCGACAGCAGCCTGTCGGGAAAAGTGCATTTCATTCATGCGACAGTCGAGTCGAACCTCATAAGTTAGAACGATATCAATCAATTATGAATGACATTTAGGCCGTGGTATAGAAAGTCAAAATCATAAAATCGTGTTTCTTTTTACCGCAGGTCCCTAATTTGGCACCAACTGAGGGGGAACAAAATTATGAAAATGAAAAATGAAACAGAGTCAGTTTGGTTGTCTAGGGAAGGCGGACTCTTGTTAGAGGACTTATTTGCAACTAAAATCTTTATCCCGGCCTAAATGTCATTCATAATTGATTGATATCGTTCTAACTTATGAGGTTTGACTCGATTGTCGCATGAATGAAATGCACTTTTCCCGACAGGCTGCTGTCGGAACAAAAATTTTTTCAGATTACGTTAATTTTCAGATCAGTTACGTTAGGTTAAATGGTATGTCACTATTTCACCATTGCGGAATGCGGAGTGCCTTGGTTCGAATACGAAACAATTTTTAAAAATTTTTTTTGTTACCCCCTTTTTGGCCCCCTCAGGATTTTTTACTCAAGATTTATTAGGCTGTTTTGGTAATTGGGTGGTCCAGTAAGGCATAGCGTTAATTTAATAGCTCCCCTCCGCCGAGAACTCCCCTGCCATATTAACGGATTTGGTTCACTAGGGTCTCATACGAAAGCGCATTCATTTCTCATTACTCGAGTCAATTTTGAGGGCAATAGCAGCAACAGCCGTGCGGTAGCAAATTTTCAACTAATTCAAACCCCTCTTTCACACCGTTCCCGTGGACCGATTCATCTGGATCACGAACTCGTCCGAGATATTCACGCTATTGATTTTTAGACCAAATTTGGTTGCCCTAAGTCAAAAATTGCGACCGTGATCGTGCTAACAAGCGAGGGACTATATATATATATAATCGAACCGACCTCGGATTCGTGTTCTAGGGGTTCTGAAACGTGAAAAAAAAAGTATCACAACCCATAATGTGCGACCATCAGGGCGAGATCAATAGTGCATTTTTTGAATGAAATGCACTAAAACAAAACAAAATGTGTGCCGCCAACTTCACGCAACGGCACACACAGGGCTGGGCAGTAATTGAATTACATGTAATTGAATTACGTAATTCAATTACAATTAGTAATTGGTAATTTGTAATTGATAACAACACGCCATTGTAATTGATAATTTGTAATTAAAAGCACTTTTTCGAAGTAATTTGTAATTAACAATTACCAATTACATTTCCATCAATATTACTTCGAAAACTCAGCGGGTACTATTTCGCGCCTTACTTGGAGCTTTCGGAGGAGTTTTTGCATGAAATTCTCTGAAAAAAAAGAGTTTCAAAGCAATTATGACACGAGCGATATCCTCGAGCTTAGGGTTGCCAATTTGAAATTTGAGAAACGGTACAAAAGTTTCAAAGATCGAAACCCCAAACCAGAGGCGTAAGTAGGAATTTGTCTTTGGGGGGGGGGGGAAAGGATCACATTGAAATCTCGTAAGGTTGAAAGGAGGCGGGTAATTTCACATTTTAGACATCATTCCACCCAGCCAGCACACTCTTGAATCTGGACATCTTGCTGGCCTCATCATAGCCTCAATCTCTCAGTTAAGGGCGATTTTTGGACTCTACCCGCAAATTAGCGCTTTTCTCAATTTTGGCCGAGTGTATCGTTCTTCTCAATTTCAGCCGCAGATTAGCGGTTTTGCCCCACCCCCTTCCATAGCCATGAATTTGCGCATTTTCTCAACTTTAGCAGCAAAGTATCGTTTTTATCCTGAGAGCGATGTTTCTTAGTTATCCACGTTTTCCTCAATTTCAGGTGGAAACCTGAAATTTATTATTGCCGACTACGCTCGTGGGGTGAAACCATACGGTTTTGGCTTTTCCTCTGCCTGGTTTCGTGAGGTATACCACAGTGACAGTGCTGGTGTCTGCGGATGTCTGGATTGCTGTAGTGATGATCAGCCTATCACCGTCTTCTTCTGTCTGCTTGGTGGGGATGTTGCAGGAATGAAGTTTCGTCTTCAGTAAAGTGATGAACCGCTTCTTATTACGGTCGTTCCCCAAGAAGTGCTCTTGGGAAACCTCCGGTTTCATATCTTCTGTGAAGAAAACTTCTGCCGAATGTTTTTTTGTTGCTCTTCTCAACCGTTCTGCATGTTTTGTTCCACTGCGGTCTTCAGGGTATCCGTCAAAAACCACGATGGGGTTATTGAAGTGTCGGTTCAAGTAAGAGATGTAGGAGTCGCAACTTTGATTAAACGTTGATCCGTATCCCCACATCACTCTGTGTAGTAAAAAACCCCCATCTATTACATGACGGGTATCTTCGGGTATTTGGGAGTCGGGCAAGGGGCGGAAACAATTGTATAGACTGGATTTAGTGCCTTTCCTCATGGACCCTTCATGAAAGAGAGAAGTCGGGTATGGACTCAACTCGTAGGTACTGCAGGAACTCCTTTAATTCCTCTTCAGTTTGTTTGATGATGGTCATTCGGTGGTATAATGTGGTGGGATCGACAATTATTTCCTTGTCAAGAATTTTAATTGCTGAGTGCATCACGGAGAGAGGCTTCACTCGATCATTTCTGTGGAATTTGACTGTCTTGAAGTTCAAACCTATTATTTTCGCCAAACCGTTCTGGCCAAACCGTGGCTCTCTCGCACGATGGCAGTTGACACGTTCATCTCCAACTATGTCCTGAAGATACAGGTGCGCACACTTGGCGTAGAGGTAATGTCCACTTGAGTGGAAATACGGGAGCATGAAGAAAATAGTTCTTAAATGCAGTCCCCAATCACCTTTTCTCTCTGCCTCAATAAGTAGTTTTAGAAGAGTAACCATCTCGAAGTACTGTATCCATAGTTGCGCTGTACTTCCACACTTTGACAGCTCAATGAGTGTCTCGCTAAATTTGGTTGACAGTTCCTTCAACACTCCGTCTACATGATTGCTATTTATTTCACTTCGGTCGCCACCGTACAAAAGCTCTTGTGCTCTTAAGTGAAGTTTAGAATCAACCTCCATAGATTTCATTATGACGCAAGCCAGGCTTCTATGAGTGAGAAAGTGTGCCCTAATAGCACGTGCGTAGGAATGACCGGTCATTATCTTTGCAGTGCTGTTAACAGCGTAAATCGTGCTGAACAGCTCGCTCAGGCCGCTCCCTTCCATGATGTATCCGATCGCTCCCATGAAGGACATGATGAGGTGAAACCCACCTAGTCGTACGACTACGTTTGGGAACTCGTTGGAGTTAGTTGCTATGATTTCGCGAGCTTTCAGGTAGAGGGGCTGATCGAACGTCGCAATTGCCGTCGCTTGGCCCATTGACAAAGTTGTCTGCTTGGCGCAAACCAACGATGCATAAATGGTGTTGAAATCACTTGGTGGTGCGTTTATGAAAGGTTGACAGGCGACAAAGGTGATTTCATAAGGCAACCCTTTATTCATTTTCTCCATGAATCCATTCCAGCCTCGTCCCAAAACGCAACGTCGTCGTAAATCAGCACTATTTTCTCAGTGTTACACAGAAGGACACTCAAGCGATTGCTGAATTTGTCTGCAGCCTTCGTGAATCATTAAACGATTGCGATTTTTTCGTTAAATGCCAGTGTGATTCAAACGTCTCTGCCTCCGACATTTTTTTGCGAGCCCAGTTCATTAGAGGGTTAAAGGACAACTGGATTCGTGAACAGCTTTTGCAATCCCCCCTCCTAAACTTCGATGAAATCGTATCCAAAGCCGTCGCTCTCGAAGCATCACGGATTGAAAGCCAAAAATGTTCAATTTCTCCCGGATTTTCGTCTTACACTCACTCGAATGCTTTCAAGATATTCAACCAGCCTCGTCACGAAATTGATAAAAACCAACGCAATGATGAACGACAACATGTTTTCCAAAACAAAACCAACGCCTGTACACGAACGGCACGAGGTCACTCTTCGACTCGAACACAAAAGAATATCGATTATCACGCGTTGGGAATAAATAATCTATGTCTGAACTGCGGCAGATCGAACCACAGGTCGCGTGATTGCTACACGGACCGAAGAAGTCTAACTTGCAAATCTTGTCTCAAGAAAGGCCACGTATCCAAAGTCTGTATTAAAACACTTCTGCAGGCCAGTCGACAGCGTTTACCATCGACTCAACACCTCGACGTGTCATGTGACAGCGACTCAAGTCAGGGGTTCGGTATCGTCAACTTTATAAAACCAGTAGTCATCGACCTTTTTGAAGTGACACCTCACCCAGACAAGTACGTCGTCACAGTTAAACTCAACGGTGTGTGCCAAAATTTTGAAGTCGACTCAGGTGCAAAATATTCCCTGATATCAGCCAATGATTTTGCCTCACTTGATTTGGGTCTACAATTACAACCATCCGACCTACTTTTTCGCTCTTATTCAGAGCACATCATCAAACCTCACGGAAAAGTAAAAGTCACCGTCACGTACAAGAATAGATCGACAGAGAGTGATCTATACGTCGTTCCTCCTGGCCATCAAGCACTACTAGGGCGAACATGGATACGGAACCTCGACATCAATCTTAAACAAATCGACCTCGATCACCACACCACCCTTCCTAAAAGTTCTGTTTTCCTTAATCATACGCAACCAGAAGATCTCTTCAGCGAATTTCCCTCAGTTTTCGAAGAAAGAATCGGGTGTGTTCCGAAGCTTGAACTTCATCTAACCCTCCGTGAGAACATCACACCCATTTTCACACGCGCTCGAGACGTTCCTTACGCATTACGAGAAAAAGTCGAAACGGAACTAGACTCCCTTGAAGCCGCTGGCATAATCACACCTGTCGCAACAAGTGACTGGGGCTCACCATTAGTGGTTATACCAAAACCAGATGGAAGTGTCCGCATATGCGTCGACTACAAGTGCGGCGTTAACAAGAGATTAGTTTCGGCTAACCACCCTATTCGTCGAATCGATGATGTCCTTCACAGCCTCCGAGACTCGACATTTTTCTATAAACTAGATTTGTACAAAGCCTATCTTCACCTAAAAGTGGACGCTAAAAGCAGCGAAATCCAAACAATGGTAACACATCGAGGCACATATCGTATCAACCGCCTAAGCTTCGGAATCAAAACCGCACCGTCGGAGTTCAACCGCGTTTTAACTCAGATTTTACAAGGCCTTAAAAAAACCGAAGCCTACTTCGATGACATAATCGTCCATGGCACCACGCTAGAGGAGTGCACTAAACATTTACGAGCCTGTCTTAAACGTCTTTCCGACAATGATCTTCATGTCAACAAAAAAAAATGTTCATTTTTCAAAACCGAAATCGACTACCTTGGCCACAAAATCAGACACAATCAAATAAGAAAGTCCCCCGAAAAAGTTCGAGCCGTAGCGGACCTACCTTACCCTACAAGTGTGGACGAACTACGTCGTTTTTTGGGTATGGTCACTTATTACGCCAAATTCATACCGAAATTCTCGACTATCACCTACCCTTTGCGTCAATTGCTAAAAAAGGACAAAATTTTCCACTGGTCAAAACCCTGTCATTCGGCTTTTCTCAAACTAAAACATGAATTGTGTAGCGACCGCGTCTTAATACCTTACAACCCAGCCCTACCTTTGGTGTTGTCTACCGACGCCAGCCCATACGGTGTTGCCGCCATTCTCAGACATGTCGTGGATGGCTACGAAAAGCCCATAGCCTATGCATCACGATCATTGTCGTCCTCGGAAATGAATTACAGCCAACTCGACCGTGAGGCATTAGCAATACTATTCGGAGTTACTCACTTTTTCAATTACCTCTACGGCCAACGTTTCAATTTAGTTACAGACAATGAACCCTTATCTCGAATTTTCCACCAGCACAAAGCCTTACCCCAGATGACGTCAGCCCGACTCCTACGTTACGCTTCATTCTTATTCGGATTCGATTACACCGTATCGTTCAAGAAAGGTGTCAACAATGAAAATACCGACTGTTTGTCACGTGCTCCGCTTACCAAATCGAAAACCGCCACTGACAATGCTTTGAATGAAGAGGTGTCCCATCTACTCGCACATAAAATTTTTCAAATTTCAAACGATGTCGTCACTTATGAAACCATCAAAATGGAAACATCGAAGGATCCCGAACTAGGACCGATTTTGCGACGTCTCCAGTCTCAAAGCTCTGATGAACCATACACACTCGAAAACGGTATCCTGTTTCGCCTCGACCGAATAGTAATTCCCGCCAGTCTGCGCAGACCGATCCGAAAATCTCCAGCTGAATTGTATTTACATCGCCGAATAAGGATTCGACTTGACGCAATAAAGCCACGACTCACGACTGCTACCCCTCCTTTAGTCTCTGCGCACACTCGATCATTCAAAGTGGGGGAGAGAGTCCAGGCTCGAGTATACGTAGAAAATCACGACGTCTGGCAGTTTGGGAATATCAGCCAAAAATTCGGACATCGACATTACGCAGAAACTCTAGATTCTGGCAGGAAACTGAAACGTCATGTGGATCAAATACGGTCAACGTTAGTCCCCAAAAAGAAGATCACGTTCCACGTACCAGGTTACTCTCGGTCAGACGTAGTCGGGGTTCCAAAGTCTTCAACTGCAGCGACGGCACCAGTTCGCCGGCAGTTCCGGCTGAAGAACAGTCTCAACATTATTTCACTCCAGCACAAACCAATGCGGATCCTGGACCACCAACAGAACTGAATTCACAATCTGAAATCACTAATTCAGAATGTCCAGAACAAGAACTCCCTGATATCCGTCGCTCAACAAGAAAGAGACAACGACCGAAATATTTAAATGACTATGTCTGTGAATAGCTCCTTCCTGTTGGTCATTTCAATTAGTGGGGGAGATTAGTACGTCTGTCATGTCTTCTTACCTTTTCAGCCATGTGTATCATTGTTCCCCTTTTTGTTTACTTCTCGTTGAATAAAATATTTACCCAAAATTGTTGGGGATTCTCTTTCTCTGAAGACACAACACACCTCTTTTGCAGATGGTAATTCCAATATTCTACTGAATCTTTGTCCTGGGACCACTGCTTTTTTAGGCGTTACCAACACAATGCCACCCATGACGTGAAACGTTTTGTGTCCATCTAGGATGGCCAGGGGAAGGCAAAAACAATGAAAGTACTGGACAAACATCCTGAGCTTGCCTCCCAGCTCATTCTGTTCAATAAACCAGCCCATGATCCTGCATTCAACCTGGGATCAATGTTGAACAGTGGTGAGGATTTCATTGCAGCCCTGTATGGTGAAAAGGTAGGCGTTCCGCTGGATGAAGTGAGGTATAACGTGTTATAAAAGCGCAATTTCAAAGAGCTCTATGAAGATGGAGTCCATCCCCCCAACCACCGATGCTGCCCATCAACATCTCCTCAGAGTTTACATGCAGGTTCAGCTATGGCTTGGAGGGAAGCCACAGCCAGAAATGTATGGATGGAAGAAACCGATCAATGGGTTACAGCCGGTGTTCACCACTAAACCACCAGCTCCGGAGAAATTGCTGTCCATTGTTGCGTGCAAATGCAGCAAAGGTTGTAACACCATCGCATGCAGCAGCAAGAAATCTGGGATATTTTGTTCCCGACTATGCGCCATCTGTGACGAGGGAGGATGCAACAATGCGGACAATACGGATATGGACGAGGATGTGGACGAAGATATCCTGATAGCTGACGAAGTAACAGATGCAGGTAAGCCTTCTTTACACATTATCTTTGGTACTAAATGCTTTCCAATGGAAACTACAATATTTAGACATTCACTGGATTAAACACTACCACAATCATTGCACTATATTACTTCTACTCATTTTCAGATGACCTCCTCCACCCTAAAGACCCATCCCAAACTGACGATTCCGAACCAGGACTGTTAAATCTCCCAGCCAAGAGGCCTCGACGAAGAAAATGAGAGAAGCATTCATTTGCAACATCTTAAACTACATTATGCTGGATAATTATATCGTTTTTAGTTTTCAATTATAAAATAAATATAAAAAATCACTTGAAACACGGCAAGCGTGCTCAATTCACAAACCGAATCAGACCACAACAGACCAGACAAACTATACAGTAGATAAGGGGTATCGTGATAAAAATGTGAGGGTTCAATTCCCAGACTTGAACCCTGTACAGTACACAAGGGGTGGTGGTGTGCTAATTGTGGTGGTGTTGTTGGGGTAAGGGTGTGGTTGAGTATGGGTAAGTTTGTGGTTGTGGCTAGGGGGACTTACAGATGCTGTACTGTACGGTATGTTGAGTTTCAATTGACCAACGTACGCGGTTTCCTTCCCAATATCATAGAGTGGCCACCACTGTCCCTTAAATTGGGTAAAAGTGCGTGCGTTTGCATTTGCACTCGTATCATCGACTTCGTCGATCTGCATCCAGGAGAACTTCATGAGACTAGCAGACTAGCCTCTACTCTACTTATTCCATAACGGAACGATTTATCGAAAAGAAAATTCTGGAATGTCTGGATGAATCAGGGACTTAATAGTAATTTTGTTCTCGGGCAAGGCTATGATGGGGCCAGAAAGATGTCCGATAGATTTAAGAGTGTGCAGGCTGGGTGGAATGATGGCTAAAATGTGAAATTACCCCCTCCCCTGACCACAACGATATTTTAATCTGATCCCCCCCCTAGGACAAATTCCTACTCACGCCACTGGCCCTAGAAAATGTCAATTTTGTTGTTGGAACTTGGAACTGTCAATTCCGTCCTAGAAACTGTCAAGTTTACATCAGAAACTATTAATTTTGACGTTCAGACAGTCAATTTCCTCCTTCAAATCGGTCAATTTTTATCCTAAAAAGTGCCAAAGTTACCTGGAAGTGGAAACTGGCATCTGCTCGACGCCAAGATTAACTTCGCTCCTCATCACCAATTACAACACGTTTTGCGTCGCGCTGCCGCACACAGACGTGAATCAGTTTTACCCTATTTTGGCTCATTCTCTTGTGTGGTAGTGTGGTTAAATTTCAATTCATCAGCCGCACTTTTCAGTCGGGATATATACCGAAGCGTATAAATAACAAAACATCTCTTCCCAATTGATGCTAACAATGTAATTTCATTCCATAATTAACACGCTCCAATAAATAGTTAATCAAAGGGTGTCGCAAGGTTTCATTTAATACGTCGGTGACAAGGGATGAGGCCGTGAGAAGTGTGTTCCCCATAACAATTTAAAGTTGCGTATATAAACGACCTCATGAACCTCCTAAAAGGCTCAGAGTGTGACGTAGGCCCTTCGAGTTGTTTTAACAACCTTTTCGCTTCCTCCCTTCCCCTTCTCTATCATTTTAATTTAGAATGCGAGAGGATGTCGTAATTTAAGTTATAAACGAGTTATATTCTATAACTAGTTGTACACTTCGGGACAACCGCAATTAGTTCAGTCAACAACCCGAACTCGGAAATAAATTTTGAGGAAATGGTATTAGCATGTAAATTTTGATACGGACGAAATAAATTGCCATCCGTTTCGAGTGTCTTTTTCTTTCGAAGTTTAAATGAAGTCGTTAAAGAGAAGGGGCAAGACATTGTAATCCTTGAATTAGATTGGGGTGGTGGGAAGGGAAGGCGAATAGGCTTTTAAAAAAAGACAAAAAACCTTGTTTTATGCTCTGGCAATAAGAAACCCTTCAACCCTGGTAACGTAATAAATCGGATACCTAGCCGATGCTTATAAGGCAGGTTCATTATAATTTAAAAGTTATTCAAATAATTCATTTCCGTGAAAAACATCAACCAGCCGTACACCCCCCCCCCCAACCACCCGTTCCAGCGCACACCTTCTCGGGGATTTCAACACGTTTCGTTTACGTCAAATTACCCTGCATGACAAGGGACGAGTGTATAAAAATACTGACCGGAGGTTTTCCTCTTCCTAAATTAGACACGCTAAGTGGCTCTCTTTGGCAGGGTAATTAAAGATTTAAAGTGACCGTAGCTTATTCGGTTATGACCATTTTAAGCTGCAACCGCTTCTTAACGTTCGATCTCGCATAAATCGAGGAACTTTGCTTTTTTTTTTTTGCATTTTACGTCTTAATTAATCGTAAAACATGAACATCTTATTCCTCGCGGGACTTTTAAGGAAAGTTGCGTTTTGAAATGAAAGGAATTTATGCTGGGACATTCATAATTGTATAGAACAACCTACTTTGAAGTCATTCGAGTACCCTGAGCGACCACGTGATCCAAGAAAAAAGTGGTAGGTGCAATCACCCCCACCCCCCACAGCCATATGAAGCTCGGCCCACACCAAACATTTTACAAATAAGTCCGGATAAAACGATTCAAAACTTGTGATTGTGTGGTGGTTCTCATCAGAAAATGGCTGATTTTCTCTTCTTTGAATGTGTGGCGTCCCTTCACATTTTTACATAAAAACATCAGTTGTTCGATTTTTCTTTGTTAGAAAAATATAGACTTTCGTTCTCTGACTTACGCGGTCTCGTTTTTCTTGTACACGCTTACAACTGGTGACCCCGACTTCACTCGTAGTATTATGGCTCAACCGGCTAATGACGACGCGGTTCTAGAGCCACAACGCATTTCAAGTGTCTCCGTTCGGCTACCTCCGTTTTGGCGCCACCGGCCCGATCTTTGGTTCCGCCAAGTCGAAGCTCAGTTCGACTTACCAGCCAACCGAATCACTCAGGACACTACGAAATTCAATTACGTCGTTTCCACTCTCGACATGGACGTCCTCGAATACGTCAGTGACATCATCAACCACCCGCCTGCGACCCACAAATACGATGCCCTGAAAACAGCGCTTCTTTCCGCTTTCACCAACACCGACGAACACAAATTCACCAAACTCCTCCACGAGGTCGAACTTGGAGACGATAAACCGTCACAACTTTGGAGGCGCATGAAGGAGCTCGCCGGCACTCAAATATCTGACGACGCGCTCAAAACTTTGTGGCTTCACCAACTTCCGTCTTCCGTCCAATCCATTCTCGCCATCAGTTCCGAACCTTTACCGATTCTCACAAAATTAGCCGACAAAGTTTTCGAAGCTGCTGACCGTGGACGACATCACTTCCTTCCTCCATAGTCAACACATTCCCCTTCCGAACCCACAACTTCCGCACCTTCTTCTTCCACCCTTCTCGACGCGATCCAACGGCTCACTCAACGCCTTAACGACCTCGAACAACGTTCAACCCCCTCGCTGGTACGCCGTCGCTACAGATCACCTTGTCCCAAACCAGAACTACACACTTCACCCCCCAAAACAGGTTTCTGTTATTATCACGAAAGGTTCGGTAACAAAGCTCAAAACTGTCGTTCCCCCTGTTCCTTTTCTTCAAAAAACTAATGTTCCGATCCAGGTGGCGGCAAGCGATCGCCGTAACTCGACACGCCGCCTATTTGTCACCGACAAAACAACCAAAGTTCGTTTCCTCACCGACTCAGGCGCCGACGTAAGCGTCATTCCCTGCACGCACCGCCGCGTTTACGCAACGCCGGTCAATCATTTCAGCGATTTATGGATGAAATACTTCGCGACCTTCCCTTCATCTTCGTTTACCTCGACGATGCGCTTATCGCTTCCAAATCTCCCGCAGAACATCTGGAGCATCTCACTCTCGTTTTCCAGCGTTACAGGAGCTACGGACTCCATCTTAACGTGAACAAATGTGTTTTCGGCGTAACCGAAGTAGACTTCTTAGGTTTCCGAGTCACACCGTCCGGCACATCACCACTTCCTCAACGTGTTCGTGCCCTCACCGAAGCTCCTCGACCTACAACCTTTCAATCCTTGCGTCGTTTCCTCGGAACCATAAATTTCTACCGCCGCTTCATTCGCCGCGCGGCCTGGGCCCAAATCTTTTTCTCTCGGAAGCTCAGTGAAACCGAACGACGGTACAGTGCCTATGACAAAGAGCTTCTAGCAATTTACGCTTCAGTCAAGCACTTTCGGGACTTCGTCGAGGGTCAACAACTCACAATTTTCACAGACCACAAGCCCCTCATTTTCGCTTTCAAACAAAAACCAGAAAAGGCGTCCCCTCGTCAATTTCATCTCTTGGATTTTGTAGCGCAGTTCACGACCGATATTCGACACATCAAAGGAAGTGAAAACGTCGTAGCAGAGTACCTTTCCCGAGTCGACTCCATCCATATTTTCGATTTCATAGTCGTCGCTAAAATTCAAGAAGCAGACGACGAGCTAAAAAAGCTCTGCCTCAATTCGTCACTCAATCTTCGTCGAGAATGCATACCTGGCCTCAACATATCGTTGTTTTGCGACGATAGACTCCGCGTTTTTATTCCCTTATCCCTTCGTGTCAAGCGTTCGCTCTAATTCACAACAGCGCACACCCATCTCCGAAGCGTACATCACAACTAATTCGTGAACGATTTGTTTGGCCCGGAATTGAGCGAGACTCCAGATCTTGGGCAAGAAACTGCCTTCAATGTCAGAAATCCAAAATTGGACGTCATACCCGTAGTCCTCTCGGTGTTTTCCCTCCCGTCGACGCACGTTTTCAATGCGTCCACTTGGACATCATTGGTCCACTTCCCCCATCACACGGTATGCACTACATCCTCACCTTGATCGACCGTTTTTCTTCCTGGCCCGAAGCCATACCAATTCAATCAATCTCCACCGAAACAGTGGCTGACGCTCTTTTCAAGGAATGGATCGCCCGTTACGGCGTTCCCGCTAAGATCATCACCGACAGAGGTCGACAATTCGAGTCCAATCTTTTCCGAATTCTCAACTACCGCCTCGGGATTCGTCATTTTCGTACGACAGCGTATCATCCGCAGTCCAATGGTAAACTTGAAAGATGGCACCGCTCTCTTAAAAACGCTCTCAAATGCCATAACTCTACCGATTGGTGTTCACTTCTACCAATCGTTCTGCTAAGTTTGCGAAACGTGCCAAATCAATCTGGCCATTCAGCTGCAGAACTTCATTTTGGCTCTACACTACGATTACCCGGTGAATTCTTCGATCCACCTGACCCGTCCACCGTCAATCCGTCACAATTCCTTCAGCGACTTCAAGAGTTTTTTCGTCATGTCCGGCCAGCCACCGACATCCACAACTCCTCACAAAAAACGTTCGTTCACCCTCACCTCTCTTCGGCTGAGCAAGTTTTCGTTCGCGTCGATTCCATCAGAAAACCGCTTCAACAACCTTATGATGGACCTTACCCTGTCCTCGAAAGAAACGACAAATATTTCACACTGGACATACACTGCAAGAAAACTTTTGTTTCGATCGACCGTCTAAAACCTGCGTTTCATCTACCAACTCAACCCCTTCGAGACGTCCGCTAACTCGACTACGTGGCCTATCCCATCTTTCTGCGCGACACTCTCGTCTTCCTCGCGTTCACTGGGAGGGGGGTTAATGTGGCGTCCCTTCACATTTTTACATAAAAACATCAGTTGTTCGGTTTTTCTTTGTTAGAAAAATATAGACTTTCGTTCTCTGACTTTCGCGGTCTCGTTTTTCTTGTAAACGCTTAGAAATGAAACGGTAATTTAGCCTCAGAACTGCGCAAATATCTCATAATACGTTCTCCCCACACGCGGAATTGTAGCCCCCCCCCCTTCCCCGTCGGCAAAAAAGCCCGTTTCACCGGGAATCGTCATCCCCAAAAAATATGTTTCCTGGATCCAGCACCCGTCGAAACTGCCAATCTGTTTGGATTTCGCACTGACAAGTTGACAGCATAAAATTTTTCGCATCTGGGCCCTATTGCACAATGTTTTATTAGCTAATAATATAGCTAATATTAGCTAATAAAACAGCTGTAATATTAGCTAATAAAACATTGTGCAATAGGGCCCTGGTCCCCACCAACAACAATTCGCTGGGGGAGCTGTCTTTCCGAAAAGGACAATTTCGCGGGCTTGAGACGGGTAAGGCTCCCTCAAAACCCGATTTTACGAGGTTTTGGCTTTTTAAAAACCAAATGCCTCGCGTCTGACTTCTTTAAATGCCAATTTCGAGGAGTTAGCTGTCTGAAAACACCAATTTCGTGGATTTCGTATTTCAATATAGTCCATGTCGCGGCTTATTGCTCAAATCTAGATAACCGCCCTATTCAGAATCGCCCACACCTAGAACAACATCTAGAAAAAAAACAAAAAAAAACAAAAAAAACGCAGAAAAGATTCGGCGAGACGGCCAAACTTGCAGTTTGCAGTTTTTGTCAATTTTATTCTAGGAGCAGCGCAAATAACAGCTGGACAGCCAAAATCCAGACTTTATGGGATTTTGAGCAGCGGAACATTAAAACTCGCCGGTTTTCTCGATTTTATCCTCGGATCACCCGGAATCGCGAATTTTTGTGATTTTAGACACGAAATGGCCAAACTGACCGTTTTCCCTACTTGCGCGGGTTTTCTCGATTTTATGTGGAGCAATGCGAGTCGCGGGTTTATCTCATTTTCAGAAATTTTTTAAAATAATTTTTGTCGCGAAATGGCCAATCTCGCCGTATTTCCCTCGCACTTTCAACCAGGGCCGCCCTTGAAACTTCTGACGCTCCGGGCAAGCATTTTTTCGGTGCCCCTGTATGGATCGAATATCAGCACAAACAACATAACAACAACAACAACTACAATTCGAGCTTAATTTTTAGGGCTATTTTTTCCGGTCCCTGAGGAAACGCCTCGATAATGGATCGTTACTGCCGAAAATGGACACTTTTGCCTTGTCGTTAGTTTTCTAAATATTTTTGTCGAATCCTGAGTAGCCTATCGAGTAGGGGCGGTTTACGGGGTGGCGGTAGCATAGTGTTCTCACCCTCCCCACACCCACACTTAAGCTATTCGCTTAATTTCTTAATTTTCCTACACCACTTTCCTTATGCCCACTGTTTCTGTTTCCCAAACCCCGGATTTTGTATTGCAGTGACTGGTATGTCTGCTCGTTTCTACCTCTCAAAACCAAATTTCACACATTTAGCCCTTAAATCCAAATTTAAGGGGGGTTTGATCTCTCATACTCAAAATTTCGTTGATTCAGTGGCGTAGATAGGAATTTGTCCGGGGGGGGGGGCGGTCCAATTGAAATCTCGTAAGGGAGAGGGGACGGGTAATTTCACATTTTAGTCATCATTCCACCCAGCCAACACACTCTTGAATCAGGACATCATGCTGGCCTCATCATAGCCTCAATATATCAGTTAAGGCCCATTTACACGGTCAATTTTTTAAGGCAATAATTGCACGAAAGCGAATTGCAGCAATAGCCGAAAAATTGCCCAGCAATAAACTCCCCGTTTCGTGCAATTTTTTCCCTCCCGAGAACTCCCTCTTTTCTTGAAGCAATAATTGCATCGAATTGTCCAATATTGCTTACTGTTGTCCAATTCCGGCGACTACTTTTTCTTGCAATTTTTCAAGTTCGTGGAGGTTGGATAATTATTGCATGTTTTCTGCAATTTTTGGCCCCGGGCCACCAGGGGATGGGTGGTCCGGATTAAAATTCTCTGAAAAGAAGAAATTGAACAATTGTCAACGATTGTCTAAACGTAAAAGTTAAGCAATTTTTGTTGCTCAGCATAAATTGAGCAATTCACTGAAATACAATTGCTGCAATGAATTGCAAAATCCCTCAACTACACGCTCCGGGGAAAATTGCTTCGTATTGCTGCAATTTTTGTGGAAAAAAATTGTCCAATAACTGCAGAATTGCCGCAATTTTTATTGCTCGGGTAAACGGGGTTTTAGGGGCGATTTTTGGACTCTACTCGCAAATTAGCGCTTTTTTGGCCGAGTGTATCGTTCTTCTCAATTTCAGCCGCAGATTAGCGGTTTTGCCCCACCCGAATTTATGCATTTTCTCAGCTTTAGCAGCAAATTATCGTTTTTCTCCCGTGAGCGAAGTTTCTTAATTATCCACGAGTTTTGGCGTTTTCCTCAATTTTAGCAGCATATTACCGATTTTTAATTTTTTTTTACCAGGGGATTAGCACTTTTCTCAGTTTTAGCTGGAAATTAACGTTTTTCTTAAGTGTATTCCACAATATTAGCCGCAAAATAGGGGGATTTTTCACGAATTAGGATTTTTTTGGTTCACCGATGCGCAATGCATGAGCGATTTTTCTCAGTTTACTCGCGAATTAGCGGTTTCTTCGTCTATTGCCATAAATTGGCGCTTTTTTTTCAATTTCAGCCTGAAAAGTTGCCTTCAGAATCCGCAAATTGGCGTATATCCAGTTTTTGGCGCAAATTAGAATTTTTCTCAATTTCAACCATGAATTAGTGCTTTTTTTTTAGCTGTAAATTGGCGATTTTTTCCATTTTTACCGCTAATTAGCAATTTTCTCAATTTTTAGGCTTAAAATTAACCTTTGTCTTAATTTTGACTAGGCTGATTATTTTATTTTCTACATGTTACCCGCAAATGAGAGGTTTTTCACATTTTACCACCGCATTAGAAAAACTATATAACTTTCATAGGTACAGATTATTGCTTCCTTTCAGTTCTAGCCGTGAATTAGCATATTTTTTAACATTATACTATAGCCATGTATAAATTTGCCATTTTTCTGAATTTTAGCCATAAAAATGCCTTCAGAAGGTGCAAATTCAAGTTAAAAAAACCAAAAAATTTACATCTATCCATCCATTTCTGTCAAAAAATCATCATTTTTGATTATAAATTTCACGACACTTAATTCGAGAAGTAGTGATGTTTCTCAATTTTAGTAGCGTTTCCAACCCGTGCATTACCTCCCGATTATTGTCAATTTTTGCCGAGAATTGGCGTTTGACTCAATTTAAGCTGCAAATTAGCACTTTTCCTGTTTTTAACTGAGAATTAGCACTTTTCCCCAATTTGAACTGAAAATTCACGTTTTTCTCAATTTTAGCTGCGCTAATTGGTGATTTTCTTCATTTTGTACCCGCAAATTAACGTTTTTCCTCAACTTTATATCTGCAAATTGCAAATGAGCGATTTTTCTCAATTGCAGCTGTGAAATAGCGTTTTGTGCTAATTTTGCGGCTATTCAGCATCCTATTCCCTTTTTCATACGCGAATGGGCGATTTTACGCCATTTCAGTTGTGAATTTGCCATGCTTGTCCAATTTTAACCTGAAAGCGTCTTTTATTTGTCAATATTATAGCGCGTTTTCTCAACTTTAACCTTGGGGTTTGCCCAAATACAACACTTTTGCCTTGATTTCCACAATTTATTCGAAGAATGGGCTCTGGCCCGTGGCCGAGACCACGAATCAGCGCTTTTTAGCAGCTATAGTCATGAATATTACCGATTTTTGTCTGATAGAGGGTCCAGGGCGAACCTCCCCCCCCCCCGTACCTCGGTACACTACTGCGTTGGGTCTGAAGCCCAAGGAAAAAGCTGGACGTATACTCGGACCTTTTCGGGCTGCTTCAAGTCCAGAAAATCTGCTAAACCTAACTTCAACGTGAAATTTTGGAGATTTTATGGGGCTCTTCGTTATGGTACTAGTGCTCCTTCGTTCGTATACTTGTAGCTCTTGGGGGGGGGGGATGTATCCCCCATATCCCCCCCGTACCTTCGCCCCTGCGTTGATTTCTCTTTTGAACCCCAATTTCGCGGGCATTAGCTGATTCAAAACCAAATTGATTGGATTATTGGTTTTTTAAAACCAACGATTTACGATTTATGAAACACCAAATTACGCCAAATGCCGTGATTTCAGCCTTTAAACGGCAATATCGCCACGGAAATTCACTCTTCCATAACCAAATGTCATGAATCAGTTTCGCAACTTTGACTAATTCGAAAGCTAGTTTACCTTTTTCAATAAACAAATTTATGGTTTTTGGTAATAAACTCAAAATGCCAAATTTTGTTATTTTGGCTATTAAAAATGCCAGCTACACGTAAAATTTCCAAACGGAAAACATCCGCATTCGTCTACTTCAAATCCCGATTTCAGGCAATTTTGCTCTTTTAAACCCCAAAATTTCGATGGGATATTCTCTTTCAAAAGACAAATTTCGTGGGTTTGGCTCTTTACACCACAATTTCGCGTACATTCGCTCGTTCAAACCACAATTTCACATACTTTCGCTCCTTCAAACACAAATTTATGGGATTTGACTCTTTCAAATCCAAATTTCGGGTTTTACTTTTATACTATCATGACTTCAGTTCTTTGTAAACTTTGAAAAACTACGCCGTCATTCGGCTCGCTCAAAAACAAAAATCGCTATGCCAAAATTAGGAAAAAAGGTAATTCTGTGCTATAGTATTGAGGAAAACGCTGATTTGCGACTGAAATGGAAATAATCGTATTCTAATTCGCGGCTAAATTTGAGAAAATCGCTTGTCTGCGTCTAAAATAAAGAAAAACTGCTAGTTCATTGCTAAAATTGAGAAATATCGCTAATCGGATTGCAAGTTCTTAGTACAGATTTTCAGAGTACCGCCCTCACAGCTTCCTCGTCCGCTCAAATACCCCTCAATGGTTCTTCTTCGTTAAACTCAAATATTTTTTAGATTTAGGGAAAACAGTGTTACGAATGCGAAAAGTGTCGCAATAAATCTACGTTGAGAGAACGCGTTAAGCGCGGTAGCGACGTGTGTTGCGTGGGTGAGTCTGTTGTTGAGTGGTGGAGGGGGGATGTAGAAGGAAGAGGCGCCCATACCTGGGTTGAAATGAAGCAAGCTCCTTCTCTCGTAGGTTTTAATGGATTCGAAGGTGAACTATTTTAATTAAGAAATTCCTTTTCCTCGCACATCCTCTTTTCCGGAGGTGATAACTTTGTTATAGCTTCCTGTTTAAGTTGGACTATGAATTCAACGCTATTGTTTTCAACGTGTGGGAGGTGGGTTGATGTCATTTTTCTCGAGAGGAAAAATTCGTTTTTCCCTTTTCAACACGTTTTTCTCCACTTTTTGAGCAATGAAAACAACACTCTCTCAAATGTCATGGGAGAAACTCGCATGGTATATCTCAAGGGATTTTTGTCCTGCCACTTTGAACATAATAAAATTATAAGCCTCATGGTTCCAATCTATTTAGAGGCAATAACTAATACCGCAGAGAATGGTGAAAAAGGCTGGAGTCCACAACAATAATTTAGAGAGGGCAAGACAAAATCAAAGGATAAGTGTTTCCTCGAAAATGAGCTAGCGGGGATACTAAAAATTTCAAATAAACAGCGAACAGTTGGATTTAATCGAGCCGAGATAATTTTTTACGGGCACTAAATTATAATTAAAGGAGACTTTGACCCAATACAAAATCGTTTGATGTTTGGCAGGAAACTGAATAACGTTGGCTTTCGGGCCAAATCAAATTATCCACGAGAGTACTGCGTATAAACAAACCCAAAAAGAGAAAAATGTGGGGTGGTATAGTGAGACGGAGAACCACTTAAAATACGGGCTTAACTATAAATTGATTCGCCCTTGAGACTGGACTATTTTGTTTGAAACCCCCATTGTATCACTAAAATTAGGCCCCTTCAGTTTTTTCTTTTTAAACGATCACTTTGAGGGCCCTTTCCTACTCCTCTCTTTTATTTAACAACGGCATTTAAGGACGTCACTTTCGTTTTGAGGTTTTGAAACCGAGTTGATTTAATGATATAGAGGCCCCCTTCTATAGAAAGGGCGAAAAATCTCGATGAACAATAATTATTGGTGGCTTTTGGTTTAATAAAAACACAGTTTTAACAGGTCAGAACGGAAATGTACTCACAAAAAAGTTGTTAGTGTGTGGTATTCATAAAAAAAAAAAAAAAAAAAAATACAGGTATAGGTAAGTCCCTCAAATGATTCAGCCCTCTTGCGTTTCAAAGGTGCGGGCACAAAGTTTTACCACAAGGACCAAAGATTTACAGGGCTTTGGAAGCTGTATCGAGAGGGAGGGGATGCTTTCCCACTCGAATGGTTCCGATGAAAACTGTTCAACTTTAACAAATCCCGTTGATCATATGGAAAACGGGATTTGTGGGACTGGGGGGGGGGGCGATAGAATCAAATTCATAAAACGAAGAGCGTTTGAACGGGTTTTGTTGGTTGGTATATTGGTAGTTTGGTGTGGAGGGATGGAGTTGAGAGTATTGGACATATGGCTATGGGTGAGAAGGGGTGGGAAAAGCTTTCCATTTCGACTTTGAGAAATAAACTTGGCTTTTAAAGCAAGGTGACTCAACTTTTCTCATTTCCCCAGACAATTTCTCCGTACAGTGGCCCAGGCAGTGTGTGGGTGTGTGTGAATGAAGTAAGCGTCGGAAGGGGATGAAGAGAGGAGTTGCAACATCTGGGCGGAATCATTGCCGCTGTGAACGCGTCTCTTGGGTCTGCGCCCGCCGTCATTTTCGTTCCACTCACCCTCCTAGCTGTCTCCAATAAACATTTGTGAGGGGGTGGGGGAGAATTTGATGGGTTTTCGATATTGTGGGTAAAAAATTGAGACAGCTTTGTTTTTTTTTTCGCATTGTAAGGGTGCTACTTTCTCAAAGCTTTATCATTTCTTTATTTAAAAAACTGAGAATCCACCAGAGCTAGGGGGCAGCCCCCCCCCCTATTTCGTAGCTCTTAGCGTTTGCGTTAACGAAATAAACAAGATGAATAATTGAAAGTAATCAGCAAGGAAATATCGCTAACGCATGCGTTATTGTTATGAGTGTTATGAGTTACAGGAGCAGTATAACTACCACACGAAACTAAAAACAAAACAATGTTGCCCACTTTTTCATTTTTTAAATTTTATTAATATTTTTTTGTGACGTTGTTATAAACGACTCGTGTCCCCAATCCAGATTGACGTTTGGGCACGACAACTCGCTGTTTATAGCTCCCAAAATGGAGAATAGTCGTTACCCTTTAAATTACGATTATCCACAGATTGGAGAGGAAACCATCAATTTAACCTCTAAAACGGACCATTTTAAGAGGGAACTCTGAGATTTTCGGTCCCTAAAATATTAATTTTACCCTCCTTAGCTGAAGGGGTTCGGGAAAAGAATAACGAGCACCAGAAACTCTCAATACTATACCAAGGTACCAAGATAACGAATAACGAGTAACGGCGTCAATATTTGCCGGTTAACGTTTTATTATAACGAAACTGAACTCTGAATTTGACTGAGTGACCATCCACGCGTTAAATGGGGGGAGGGTGGGGGGTGATGATGCTGAGTTGCGTAAAGTTTGTTGTAGACTATAGGACATGAATGGTTGGTGCAGTGGCGGAGGAGGAAGTCGCACAAAAAAAGAAAGGATTTATCTTCTGACGGGATTGTAATACTCGTGCGAACGCTAGCAAATGTTGGACGGATATTAACATGTTTCTCTCCCTCCACGCCAACAACACCCACTCCCTCGCCATTAACCGGCTCTCTTTGATTCTTTGTTCCGTGATAAAGCGCTTTTGTTACGAACAAAAACAGGCAAAATCAAAATATCCTCCCACCACCGAACTGTTTGAACAATGCTTTCAAGTTTCCTTTCGCATCTTCATGTGATACGATCGAGAAGAAAGTACCATTTAATAAAAATGGAATGTCACATGGTGGTCCCGTAATTCCACCGTTATCACCTTGCTCGCTCATTATGGACAAAATCGCTTTTAACTATCCTCGACAAGAAACCAACAAGTTCATTAACTCACAAGGAAAAAAGAAACACTTATGGTCCTTTTATTTCGGGCGCACAGAACGGTCGGTAACAGAAGAACGGCAGAACATTAAAAAAAAAAGTTACAAGAATGATGAGAGGGAATCGGGCCTTTGAGTTTTGTCCGCACTCTCCCGAATCGGCTAGATCAGCAGAATTTCTTGCTCAATATGAGAAGCAATGAATGGCAGAGACAAGGGAAATGGATTAAGAACACGGCAAGAGGGGAAAAAACAACAAACGACTGGTCTGTCCTTAATGAAAAAAAAAAAAAAAAATTGAAAATGTAAAAATGTTAGTCGTAAAATGTAGGGAGCCTAGGGTGGCGAAATGGATGCAAGGGGGGATCTTAAGGATCTTCCGCTAAACAGATCCAAGATCCTCAATTCTTTAGATCCTTCAAGATCCAGATCCTTTTGAAAAGGATTCAAGATCCAGATCCAAGATCCGGATCTTGATCTTGGATCTTAGATCAAAAAGGATCTCGATCTGGCAAACTCTGCAGCGTGGCCCCCTCGTTCTCCTGACCTATCTCCTTTGGACTATTTTCTTTGGGGGTACATGAAACAGGAAGTGAATTCCACGGTCGTCAGCACTCCAGAAGAATTGCGCCAGCGGATTCTGGATGCTGCTGAAAAAGTCAGAGGCATGCTCACTTTTAAAATCACAGTACGAGAAATGAGAAAACGAGCACGAGAGTGCATCAGGAATGGACGCGGGCACTTCGAGCAGCTACTTGAATAAAAAACCAGCAGACACCCTAAATTCGCACACCTCTTCGTCCATTTTATTAATTTTTTTCTTTGTTGTTTAATCTTCAAATGCAATATTATTTTCATTTTTCCTGTGCCAGAGCTTGCATTTCTCAAGAAATAGAGCAAAACAAATGAATTTTCGCACCTGTTATTGTTCACATTATTAGCCCAAAATGTTTGACTTTTTCGCTTCTTTTCGAATTTTCTCGTCAAAAGAGGGAGATAATTCCTTTTTCGAGTACACCGTTGGAAAGCTGGGAAAACGGAGAAGTTTTTATGACGTTTGACAACGTGTGAAGCAATTTTTGGACTTTTTTATCCCATTTTTGGTGTACTATTACCCAATTTTTTTTTTTTTTTTTTGCTACTCAAAACCGACCACCCTGTATTATTCGACGAATGAACTCTTTTGTTTTTCTAAAATTGCCGAGCTCCGGGTATAGGGTGCCGGTATAGGGTTTCGCTACAGCTTGCTAAGCGCGTTTTGGTAGATTTTCGGGCCATAAACGCAATTCCAAGAGTTTCAAGTTCAAAAACAAAATTTCGCTCTATTAACCCCTTTCAAAAAAGCAATATCGCGGGGCTGGTTTATCAATTAACCAATGTCGCTTGCTTGACTCGTTAAAAAAAAAAAAAAAATACGATTTTTCTCAGGGTTGGCTCGCTCAAAAAAGCAATTTTGTGAGTTTCACCGCGCTAGAAACACAATTGTAATGGGATATCCCCTGGCGTGGCTGGCGCCGCTGTTTGGGGTTTGCGTTCCGGTGGTGGCGGCTGGATCCGCTCTGAACCATAACCATAAAAGCTCCTAAATAACTGTCAATAACAGGATTGAGAAGAGGGCAGGGATATTTTAAGAGAACACGTTTTATACTATAGTTTTATGAACAACAATATTGAAAACCAGAAATGTGTATCAATAACGGCTGATTATAATCTTTAACGCCCCACCAAAACTCGGTAGTGAGGGTATCGTGACTCACGGGTGCGCGCGTGCATGCGCGAGTGTAAATCGTTCATTTATCTTGTGGATCGCATCGCTGAGAGACACGACTTCGTCAGACAGAGGAAGCATTTGGTCGCAAATCTTCACTGTAAAGAAAAAGGCGCAAGCCTTTCTTTTATACGCCGCGTCAAGCCAAGAAGGAAGTTGCCCTGCTTTTCCTCAACGGACCCGTTGGGCTTCGTCCGAAGGTCTCTCTGTGGGCGTCCCATCTTTAAAGCCAGCCACAGGTACTCTTCGTGGTGTGGGATCGGCGAGTGTGGCAATAGCGCGAAGCGAGTTCAAGCGGGATAACTTTAAACCCGTATGGTCACGTACACGCGGATTAGAACCGTGAAAAGCCTTCGCGTAAAAAACTTTAAAATAAACCCTCCGTCAAGTATATAACCGATAAAGTCATCGTCGTTTTAATTTATCCAAACTTTAGTCTCGTTATACTGGTAAATTAATAGACAATAGTAGAAGGAAGCTTCCGCCCGGTCAGGCGCCTGCGTGCGCTTTCTAACATAATTATAATAATATCGTTAATAATATACGTTGTGTTCACGTTTTCAGTGACTTAATATTTGTTTACCCTTCCTAAAATCCAGATACCGGGAAGAATCATTAACAAATGGTGGCCCATTTTGTTTCCGTCGTGTACGTGTATTAATACTAGGATCATAGTGCAATTCACAGGTCGACATTGTATCTACGAGATCTACACATTGTAAACTTTCTCTTTGAAGATTAACAGCTGTTTTGATCCTTTGTATTGGTGGGAGGCGGAGCCGGTCGTTTCCTGCGGGGCGGGGGCTCTAGGCCCGGTCGTTTGCCGCGTGGGGGATATCTTGAACGCAATCTGATATTGTCTTTCATATTTTTTGTGTGTATAGGTGATAGATTCTGTCAGAGAAAGTCGATTGTTTTACCTTTCCGTACTGATCGGTTTTTTGCAATTGGATTTTGCCATTTTTGTTAGTTACCTGTAATTTCATGGACCTTCAGAGTAGTACCCCAAGGGGACAGAGTAGGGCCGATGGGCTTCACTTACGCAGTGGGCGCGTAGTGGAGGCGAATGGTATATTGGGGGCTCCTCAGGGGTTGCAGGCGCTCGGGAATCGGAATGAAGGGGTGCAAAACCTTATAGATGCACAAATAGCTGAATTTTCGTCCACGAGCGCTTTGAACACGTCTGGACGGAGGGAGGAGATGTCTTCTTCGTCTCACCTATCCGCTCAGTCTGGAGAACAGGATAACATGAATGTGACAATGAATAAGAACGTCTTGCTAGCGATGTTAAACACACATACGGACCAAACAGGGAAGATGGTTGAGGACATCAGGGATATGATGGTTAACCACACGGCCACGAGTCAGGCGATGAATGCGGTCCTGAATGATCTTCAGAGACGAATGACCAACGCCGAGCAGCGACAAAGGGAATTAGAAACCAACGTTCTTCACGGACAGGTGCGTCGAGACGTAGAAAACAGTCCACAAGCGGTTCACACAATTTTGCGCCTATTCCGAAAAGCAATTTCGCAGTGATGGCTCGTTCAAATAACGAATTCTCGCTGGATCGAATCTTTAAAAAAAAATGTAACTCTTTCAAACCCA
Source organism: Corythucha ciliata (assembly GCA_038030265.1). NCBI lineage: Eukaryota > Metazoa > Arthropoda > Insecta > Hemiptera > Tingidae > Corythucha > Corythucha ciliata. Next base: position 45,243,761 of record CM075941.1, read on the forward strand.
AAATTTTGTGGATCTAGCTCTTTCACAGACCAATTTCCCCGGTTTGGACTGCACCAAAACAATAACAATACCACATCACCATCGTCAGGAATGGTGAATTCTCTCGTTTCTTTTAAGAGAATAAATAGAACCCTTGCCCCTGAAACGACCCAAAACTGCTAACATTGGTTGGTCGCAGCTGATCCTTCAACGCCATTGATAAAATGTTCTTTTTATGCGCCAAAACCACTGTAATTGACTTTTTGGCGAGCCAAACATGCGCCAAATTGGGATCAAAATATGTGATTTCGGTATTTCAATGGGCCAAATCCGCGTTTGTTCTTTGGAATGGAAGTGTTATAAACTGAGGACATTTTTGTGATATTCGTTGAAAATTGATTGGTTACCAGTTATGGCTATGTGTGGGCAGAGGCGTAGAGTTTAGATTTCGTTAGTGGGGGGGGGGGATGGGCAAAATTAGCTGGACCCAGATAGTGGGTGGAGGGGTGTGATTATTGCAATTTTGCAGTACCTAATTAAAGAACAATATAATGAATAATATAATTGAACACAATTATATTGTGTCATAAATTGAATAATACATATAATTATACTGAATAGTATAATTTTTTTTTTTTTTTCTATACTTCTTCGTTTCCTGAGCTGGGGGAATTAGCGTTTTTTCTCAAGGACCTCGATAGATCACTATCTTTGGCCAATCGCGTGAGGAGGAACCCTCAACAACAACCCTCTCGAAAACAAGGCACAAACAAGCCATTTTTAGCGGCGCCGACAACCCTTAATATGGGGTCAAATGGGGTGGTTATGCGTTGACGCCGTGTATTTCATGGCGTCTTTTAAAAATACGGCACCATGCATTTTGGTGCAGCTAGCCACTGACCACCCAACTCCGACCTCCAGCCTTCCCGGCGTCTTTGACGCGCCGTGCTGTGGCATCCACGGCACGGTTGGCGGCCCTGTTACGGAGAATTCTCTTAACAAATGGAGGAGGGGTATGGACCGTGTAGTGGCGAGGGCACGGTCTTAAAAGAACTCGCTACCAACCCAAGGCGTTATGCGATCCGTGCCGAAGGGTGCGTGACACAGGGTGAGCTGTGTATTTAACGGAGCCTCAGGGATACCAGGCGACCTCCCTGAGTATTAAGCCTTCCCACGTCATGCGGGGCTCTGCCGTGGGTGACTTTTATTTCCCTAGCTGCTCGTGGGACCGTTTATGGATCGCGACCGTTTTACATCGACAAACCCAGGGTTCATAACCCTGGAGCAGATTGAGGACGAGCTTCTCAGTAGTCCTAAGCCTGCTCAGCCCGGCACCGTGGGGATGACGGGGGAGACCACCTCAATGGAGGTGGTTGAGCCCGAAACCGCCGGTGGTGTCGCTGAGGGAGCAGTCTCCCTCTCGGGTTCGCCGGTATCCGGCGTACCCGAATTACAAGCGGGTCAGGGAATGGTATCCGAACCCGTCGATCCCGCAACAGCGGCGCCTGGAGACCAGGAGATCGCTGATTTTGACAAATACGTCTCTGGCCTGAACAGGGACCAGAGGCGACGCTTTTTGTGGCTGGTTCGGAAGAAGGGGGAGGAACCGGAAGCCACCAGGGCGAGTGCTCTGCAGATGGTGGAGAAGAGGAAGAAGGGGAGAGCCTCTGCAGAGACGACTCCGGACGGAGCCGTGAAAAAGAAGCGAAGGACGACCGCACAGGGTCCTTCGTACACCGGAGCGCTCAAGGGAAGGAAGCTTGGTGTGGTTCATAGAGACTACCCAGCAGTCCTCCTCTTGGACGATCAGCTTGAGGCCCTGGATAGGAGCATTGAATCTGCTATTGTTGCGCTGGAACCTAAAGCTGGGGAGGTAGTGTCCCAGTTTGATGGTCTGGTGCGAAGGAGGGGATGGCTATCCATCACCTGCGAGGACGACGGGACGGCTGTTTGGTTAAAGTCGCTCGTTGAAAGTATCGTACCCTGGGAGGGGGCAAGGTTGAAGGTGGTTGAGGGGAGTGACCTGCCCAAGCCCAGGGTGGCGGTTGCATTTCTCCCGAAGTGCGCGGATCTGGGGAATGAGCAAGTCCTTCAGTTCCTCGTGCGCCAAAATCGGGGGTTAAATGTGGGACAGTGGAAGGTACTGTCCAGGAGTGTGCCTCAGGGCACGCCGGCTTTGATGATGACCCTGCTCATCGATGAAGAGTCGGCGAAGATCCTGGAAAGGAATAATGTAGTCCACATCAGGTTCGGCAAGGGGACCATCCGGCCTAAGGCTCGGAACGGGGAAGGATCATCCTCCGGCCCCCGGCAGCAGCCGATGGAGGTGGATCAGGTAGCCGCTGCTGTGCGGGGTCCCACCCCCGCACCGCGGCAGGAAGAGCTATCTGTGGGACAGCGGTTGGCGCCACGGCATCCGGGCAGTCAACGCAGGTAGCTCCCTCATATGCTAGGCCATCGACTAGCAAGGCGGGGGAGAGAGGTGATAGTGTCGGACCAGCGGGGGGTGAAAGAGTCCCGAAGGTGGCAGGTCGGGCACGGAAACCCCACCCTACTCCGAGTAAGGCGATGCTGAAGAAGCAATCGCGGAGTGGGGTACATAAGGGGAATAAGTGACCGCTACGGGGTTGCGCTTCCTCCAGGTGAATCTGCATCGTGCGGCAGCGGCGTCGGCCGTCTTGAGCAGGGTGTTCACTGGGGGAAGCTATGACGTCGCCATGGTTCAGGAGCCATGGGCATGGGAGAGGCAGGTCAAGGGCCTCTCTGCGACAGCAGGTAAGCTGGTTTACTGTAGGGATGAGGAGCGGCCACGAACTGCGCTGCTTCTAAGTCCCGCAGTGAAATTTTTAACTATGCCAGAATTTCTGTGCAGAGATTTGACAGCAGTCATCCTGGAAGCCAAGGACGAGGACCGGACCCGGAGGTGTGTGGTAGCTTCCGCGTACTTCCCGGGGGACGCTGAGGTCACGCCGCCGGAGGAGCTTCAGCGTTTGGTCCTGTACTGCAGCGCGAGGAACCTGCAGCTGATTGTGGGTTGTGATGCGAATGCTCACCATACCATCTGGGGAAGTACAGATGTCAACGCCAGGGGTGAGTCACTCTTTCAATTTTTGATGACGCATGACCTGGTGGTGGTAAATCAGGGCTCGATCCCTACTTTCGTGACAAGTGCGAGGAGTGAGGTCCTGGATGTTACTCTGGCTAGCCAGTTTTTGGCCAATAGTGTCAGAGATTGGAAAGTCATGTCAGAAACATCAATGTCTGACCATAGGCTGATTTCGTTTGAGGTCGAGTTTCCTAGGGTTAGAAGTACAGAGTATCGGAATCCCAAGAACGCGGATTGGGAGGTCTTTAAGGGGCATCTTGAACAGGAATTGTCTGAGATGGACCTGGACATTCAGTGCCACGCCGATCTCGATAGGGCGGTGGAGGCGATAAATTCAGCGGTCCTCAGTGCGTATGAGGAAAGCTGTCCTGTTAAGGTGAAGAAGGGGAACAGGGAAGTCCCTTGGTGGAACAACGAGCTGGAGATGCTCAGAAGAGAAACGAGGAGGCTTTACAATAGGGCCGGATCACGTGGGGAGTGGGAGGCCTATAGGCACTCCCTCACGGAGTATAACAAGGCCCTTAGGAAAGCAAAGCGGACCACGTGGAGGACCTTCTGTGAGGGGATGGAGAATGTGTCGGTTATGGGCAGACTACAGAGGGTCCTGTCCAAAGAGAGCCCGGGCCAAATTGGTCTAATAAAAAAGGCAGATGGGGCGTATACCGAGAGCGCTAAAGAGACCCTGGAGGTCCTCCTGCGAAGTCATTTTCCTGATTCCAGGGATGCAGGGGCCTCAGATGTTCAGGGCGAAGTGGTGGCTGACTGCCAGCCAGCAAATAATGCAATATGGAGCGCATCGGGGAAATTGTTTACGCCCGCGAAAATTAAATGGGCTATCGGCTCATTTAAGCCCTATAAATCCCCTGGGCCGGACGGGATATTCCCGGTCATGTTACAGCGTGGCCTGGAGGTCCTGGAGCCGCGTCTCAGAAGGATATTTAGGGCAAGTTATGCATTATCGTATATACCGAAGGCATGGAGGGAGGTCAGGGTTGTGTTCATTCCTAAGTCGGGAGCAAACTCCTCGGCCCAGGCAAAGGCGTACCGACCCATAAGCCTCATGTCCTTCCTCCTTAAAACAATGGAAAAGGTAATTGGCCTGGATATCAAGGACGGTTGCCTTAAAATTAAACCAATCCAGAGGGGGCAGCATGCCTACCAGGCGGGCAAGTCTACTGAGACCGCCCTAAACGAACTGGAGGGTAAGGTTGAAAAATCTCTGGAGGCGAAAGAAACTGCGCTGGGCTGCTTCCTGGACATAGGTGGTGCTTTTGATAATACCACCTATGACTCTATGGAGGCTGCAGTTAGGAGCAGAGGTGTTGATCCATCTTCAGTGAAATGGATCAAGGGGATGCTGGAATGCCGCATCGTGACTTCGGAGCTGGGAGGGGAGACTGGGGGGTGTGCTCTCTCCTTTGCTCTGGTTGCTCGTGGTGGACGAGCTTCTCGCTATCCTAAAGGAGCAGAGTTATGAGGTAGTTGGTTACGCGGATGACCTTGCGATTCTAGTTAGGGGCAAATTTGATGATACCATATCCAGTAGGATGCAGGGTGCCCTTAACATAGTGCAGCGATGGTGCAGCAGGCATGGTCTCAGGGTTAACCCTGAGAAGACCACCCTTGTTGCGTTTACCAGGCGGAGGAAGCTGGCATTAAAGGTAGTTCGACTGAATGGAGAAGTGTTGAAAGTAGGAAAAGAAGTCAAGTACCTTGGAGTTACCCTGGATCAGGGGCTCAAATGGACCTCGCATATCAAGAGGGTGCTGAATAAGGCCACGTTCGCATTGTGGGCTGGTCGGAAAATGTTTGGCAAAACATGGGGTCTAAAGCCAAAAATGGTGTTGTGGCTGTATACAGCCGTTGTTAGGCCTATCGTCACCTATGGCTCACTCCTATGGTGGCAGAAGACGAAACAAGGGACAGTCCAGGCCTTGCTGAGTAAGTTGCAGCGCCAGGCCTGTCTTGGAGTAACGGGTGCTATGCATTCGTGCCCGACGGCAGCCATGGAGGTGTTACTGGACATGCCTCCCCTGCACTTTCATGTGCAGGCGACCGCATATATGGCGGCGGTGAGACTGCTGCGGGCGGAGTACGTGAAGCGGGGTGTCCAGGTTGGGCACTTGCGTGTTCTGGAGGAAGTTGCATGTAGTGAGGCGGCTGAGGCGGATCTCATGCATGTGAGGATGGATTTTGAGAAACCCTTTAAGGTTGACATACGCAACCGCGACCTTTGGGATAAGGGTTTGCCGAGGTTTAAGCCCGGCACGCAAGTATGGTATACTGATGGATCTGTGAAGGATGGGGGTGCTGGCATTGGGGTCTTTGGCCCCAGGCTTCAGCATTGGGAGTCCCTTGGGACGACCGCCACCATCTTTCAGGCGGAGATCTATGCTATAGAAGCCTGTGCGCGGAAGATTAGTGAGAGGGGTCTCCGGAAAGCGAAGATCTTTATCCTGTCTGACAGCCAGGCGGCTCTTAAAGCCCTAGGCTCAAGCGTCGTGAATTCGAAGCTAGTTTGGGGATGTCTTGAAGCCCTCAGGCCTGTGGCAACGGCAAACAGCCTTACTTTGATGTGGGTGCCGGGTCACAAGGGGTTTGAGGGGAATGAAATGGCTGATCAACTCGCGAAGAGAGGATCAGAGATGCCTTACGTGGGCCCGGAGCCAAGTCTCGGGGTCACGAAGAGGCAGGTGCAGGCGTGGTTGGACGAGAGGCATCGTGAACACTGGGTTAGACAACCAGGTCTCAGGCAGGCCAAGCTCTTTGTCACTCCAAAGGGACGATCGGAGAAGGGCCTGATCTCTCTGAGCCGAGGAGACCTTAGAATCTTGGTGGGACTGCTAACGGGACATTGTGCCCTTCGATATACACTCAGACTAATGGAGAAGTCTGACACGGACATTTGCAGATTTTGCGACCTGGCCGTGGAAACAGCAGAGCACGTACTGTGTGAGTGCCAGGCTCTGGGGCGGTTACGCTTTCTACATCTTGGAAATGATGTGCTTCAACCGGAGGACATCTCCAGGATGGCTACGGGAAATATCCTCAACTTCGTTAAGGAGTGGTGGTGGAGGACGCTTGAAAGCTAGCGTCTTTCTTGGAAGGGCAACCTGAGGGGACACCACAATAGATCTTATAGGTCGAGTTTGGTAGGAGATAGTTTCTTCTGGGCTTCCCTCCCCGTTTAATAAAAAAAAAAAAAAAAAAAAAAAAAACCCCTTAATATGGAGGCGTTTTTGGCTGGGGCTAAATGGACCTGAAAATCGCCCACTTAAGCCTTCCGTATCAGTGGATGGTGTGTTAAGCAAAAATGACCAAATTTTAAGGTGGATGGAGACGCGTGTTCCAAAGAAGATAATCCCGTATTGCAAAGAAGATTCCCAAATATTCAGCCGGGACACTTCCAATTTCGCGGATATTTAGCTTCTCAAATGTTGGCATTTTGTGGCTAAATTCATCAGACTTTGAGCGCTGTCGTGGGCGGCTAAACCGGGTTCCACAATCACTAAAACGAAGCCAGAAACTTGTGATTCGTAAAAATAAGACCTGAAACTTGCAATTTCGCGAATACATAGCCCCGAAACCAGGCGCGGATCCAGTTTCGGCTTAAGGACGGGGCCATATTATGACCCCACCACCATAATACCATCTCTGGCTAAATAAGACATTTAAAACATTTTTTAACTTTAAAAAGTAGTTTTTCGTGAGTTATACCTGTCATACCGGTTTGTGAGTGTACAAAATCCGTGAAATTGATTCATTATAGTGAACCAAACCCACAAAAATAATTTTTACTGATTGTAACCCTCAAAATTGGGGTTTTAGTAAGCAGAATCCGCGAAATTACTTTTTTATTGAATAAAACCAGCTATAAACGGTTCTTGATGCAAAAATCGGCGTAATAGGCCACCTTGACCCAGTGAAATTGGTTTGCTGACCAAAAAAAAAAAAAAATAATCCCGAAATTGGCTGGTCATATCATTAACAGTCATCTCATGAAATTTACAATTCTCTCATAAAATTGACAGCTTCCGCATAGAATTGACAATTTCCTCATAAATAGACAATTCCCTCATAAATTGACAATTCCCTCATACAATTGACCATTTTCTCATAAAATTGACGATTTCCTTATAAAATTGACAATTTTTAAAAATAAAATTGACAATTTCGTCGTAAAATCGACACTTTCCACATAAATTAAACAAAATTTTTTCACTCTTGGAAATTGATCATTTCCGCATATAATCGGCCATTTATACAAAAAATGTCAAGTTTAGCCAAGATGAACGGTCACCAATTTCTGTATTATCAATAATCACAGAAAGCGCGAAAATCCAACCAAACCAAAAACCAAACCAAAAATCAAACTACAGGGGATAAGTTATAATTCGTTAAATTGACAATTTCTGCTTGAAATTGATAATTTCTGCTTGAAATTGATAATTTCTGCTTGAAATTGATAATTTCTGCTTGAAATTGATAATTTCTGCTTGAAATTGATAATTTCTGCTTGAAATTGATAATTTCTGCTTGAAATTGATAATTTCTGCTTGAAACTGAATATTTCTACTTGAAATTGATAATTCTGCTTGAAAGTGACAATTAATTCCTGCTTGAAATTGACAATTTCTGCTTAAAATTGACAATTTATACTTCAAATTGACAGTTTCTGCCTCAAATTAACAAATTAATTCGCTCATAAAATTGACTATTTCTTCGTGACACTGACGATTTTTATCATAAAATGGACAATACGTCATCATAACATTGCTCTTGGTGAAGCGTTCCGCATATTTCTATCCATTGATGTGGCATTTAGCGTAAATTTTGCCTTGAAAGTGGCATATCACGTAAGTGTTTTCCCGAAGGTTGCTTCGTTTTGCTCACCGTGGGGTATTTTGCGTAGTTTACTCGGAGTGCCGTGGCGTTTTGAAAGAGTTTTTCCCCCACAATGCGTGTGTTTTGCATAAAGTTTGCCCTTGGCGTGACCTTTCCCATAAATTTTGTTCTAAACGTGGCGGCATTCAACGTCAATTTTCCCCTCAGTGACGCCATTCGCGAGAGTTTTTCCCTTAACTTGGCATTTCGCGTCTCTCGAGAATTTTGCCCTCGATGTTTGGCGTTTACCTCCCTCCCTACCAAACCAGATGTGTCATTTCACTTGAATTTCGCACCGAGCGTGACATTTCGCGTCAATTGTGCTTATAATTTATTGGCGTCTCACGTAAATCAGCTTTCAATGGGACAATTCGTCAAATATCTACATTTTGCCTTGAATGTGCAGTTTTGCATAGCACATAGATCTGAATGAGGCCTTAAGGAGGGGCCACACATGAGTCAAATATTTGGAAATATTTGAGGATGCGTTCCAATTTCCAGTTGGTGGGCTTCTAGACGTTGCAAAATTGGTAGATATTTGCCAAATATGGACACATTTACGCCGTTACGCTTAAACATTGGCCTGGACACGCTGTTTGAGACACCGTGGCAATTTTTTTTTTTTTTCTCTCTCTCTCTCTCTCCCCTAAACTGAGCGCTCGTACCAGTGGGCATATAATCGAGAAAAACGGTTGATACGAGCGACCATGACGCGAAACAATCATTTCAGGACCTTTTAAGGGCCAACTGCACTAGCGGCTACTCTGCTGCGTGTCAGGCCGGAACCGCCGGCCGTACGTCTCGGTTGAGCTTGGCTTAGGGGACTCAAAAATCACGCATGTCACAGACCATTACCTTTGAGAAAATGATAGGTGATTGGAGAAGGTTTTGATTATTTTTGTTGACTCCAAGGGAGGAGCCATGGCCCCTGTGGCCCCTCCCTTAGATCCGCCACTGCCCGAAACTCAAATTTCGGAGAAATAAAGACCATGAAATTGCAATTTAGAGTTACCAAAATGACATTTTCAACCTAAAACTTCAAATTCCCGAGTATTCAACCAGAAAACCTTTAATTTTGGGATAATTATTCCAGCTCCCAATGGTTGTAATTTTGCGGATAGCGTCAGCTAAGATTCATCTTTCAGGGGTTCCCGTCAACTTGAGGTATGGCCACCAGGTTGAAACAATGTATTGTTTCTCTCTAATACTTGTAGAATCCATTCTCTTGATACTGATTGGCACCATAAGAAAGGGGCGGCAAAAAGCAAGATCCGGGCCTGGTTCCGGTTATTCGATAAGAATAAATGAGATTTGTTTTTCCTGTTAATAGTCCAGGAAATTAAGCCAGAATAGCGGCAAAATTCGGCCCAATTTCGAATGTGGTTTAAATAATTCCTCTTGACGTATACTTTGAGGATTCGAAGAGTCCCGAACGGTACGGGGTTTGTGGGCGTATTTCGGCAAGTATTGACCCCAGCGATCCCAGCATACTCTCATTATTCAGCACAAAAAACTGCGTAATATCCGAGAACATGGTTAGTATCGGGAAAACTAGTTTTTCAGGTATTTTTGTTAGCAACTCAAAGAATATTGATCACAGATTCGATTCAGCGCCAAAAACTACTTCAGACTGCATTACTAAACGTTGGACGTCGGGATTTTTTGGGAATATTCAAGCCAAAAACTTAGTTTTTGACTATAATTTACGTCGTAACTCAAAAACTAATCGTCGCACGGACTTGGTTGTTGATTTTGTTGTTGATTTGGTGGTTGATTTTTATCGACTCGGCACACAAAGCCACATAGGATTAGACCCCCTTTCCCCCCTTGTTCGGGCGCATTTCTTCGTGAGTTGGCCAACGTCTACCCCATGTTAAAAGGATGTTTGCCACTCCGTATCGTTGCGGACTCTTCGAATCCTGGAAGAATGCATCAAAAGGAATTTTTAAAGCCACATTTGAAGTTGGGCCGAATTTTGCAGCTATTCTACCTTTTTTTAGCTTTATTTCCTGTACTATAATCAATAAGTGTAGGTATGTAGGCAGGACTATAACTTGCAAATTGTTGCAAATCAGGTGAAGATATTGGGGGGGGGGAGGCGAAAAGGTACCTTCGCCCACCCAGTAGGAATATTGGGTGGGCAATGGCGCCCCTCGCCCCCTCTAACTCTATGCCTCTGTCAGTGGGGCCATTCTCAGCAATTATGCCACTCTTACAGGCAACAGATGTAGAAACTGTGTGGTCAATGGGCGAACGTGAATAGGTAAAGGCAATAGGTTTCTCTCTCGAAAAGCTCGAAAATTTAAAATTTGTTATACTGCGTATTGTTAAGGGGGCGGTTAGGGTGATCGCCCCCCCCCCCTAAGACGCCGACAAAAAAATAGCTGGCGGGGAAGTATAGCCGGAGAAGCCGGGTTTTATAATCATTATTGCATATATGGAAAGTACGGGAGGTTTCACCCTTGGAGTTGGAGACCCGACGAAATGGGAAATTCCCTTGTGAGGCGCGGTCTTCCAGAGAGAGCGCGGAAATTCAGAGAGTTTTAAGCGTCCCAAATTTCCTAGGGGCAGAGAGGGCAGTTGTGGTTCCTTGGGGCCTGATCTCTTATGAAAAAGTTTTGTTTCAAACACAGCAGCGTACCCTATAATGAACTGTGGGAAGGGTTATGACAGAATCTATGGCTTACGAATTTTTTCCACGCATGCCTATTTTACGCAGAAATGTTTTCTTCTTCCACATCAACTGCAGTTGCGGATTTTTCCCGACTGTTCGCATGAGAAATCTAGAAAGGCTCCAATCCTCATTTCGACCTAAAACGGGTCTTGTTAGTTCTGGTGACTCGGTCAGCCAGATCCTCCCTGGCCCTGGCTCGGTTTTTAGCTCAATATAGCCGGGCTGATGAAACCCAGGAGTGAAGTCAAAAGGAGACTGGAAAGTACCTTTGATGCTAATTTCAGAGAGAGAGAGAAACCACCCAGTCCTATGCTTTCATATCCTCTCTGCCTACGCGCGCGCCCTCGAGCCAAGTAACCCTGTATGGTCTGAAGGTTGGGGATCGAAAAACACTGGACCGCATTAAACGACACCTTGACATTTTCAATTCTCCTACATTGAGTGAGGTCAAGTGACAGGAATTTACAAGCGATTTCCATTCAACGCACTACACAAGTGTAGTGCCACGTTCTCTCCATAAACATATGTTTCAATTCAAAGAGAACGGGTGGAAAAACGTACACCACACTAGTGTATTACATTGAATGGACAACGCCATTTATGTTTGGTTTTTGACTGAAATTTTCACTGAGAGAAGAAATTATTGAACTTATTTTGCGGATGTGACGGGTATGATAATTGTTTGGAGGTGGTGGGGATTCGCCCCTCCCAAGAAGCTTGCTGGGTCCTCGCCTGTACGTCACGGGTAATCCCACAAAATTGAAACGGATTTTCGTTCAGACGAAAAGAAAAGAGGTTCTGACCTGATCTGGCATTTTTTTGCCACTTTTGCAAAAATGTCACTGCAAAACAGTCGAATGGAAAAGCCGCACTGGTGTGGACGAAAAGTGAAATGCCAGGATGCGTGCGACAGTATTGAACGTTGAGCCGCTAGTCGCGAGGAATGTCAAACCGAAAGCGTACACGTGGGGACATTTTAGCGTGTATAGTATGTACTATAGTTAACCTTATAATTCATAATTCACAACCTGTGAAGGTTGTGCCGACAAACGAGGGACTTGTAAAGCATACGTATCAGAGCTAATCATGAAAACCGTGAAAGAAGAAACGCGTTCTCGGGTGGGCCTGAAAGAAACCTGTGTGTGGAGGGAGGGGGGCAGATGTTCCATGGGGTCCCTTTTATATTTGAAACACATTCGTAGATTTTTTCTGCCTTTATTTATTTATTTCCTTTTTCTTCTTTCCCCCCCGAAAAAAAAACGGGAACAAAGAGAAACGTGAGGTTGAATAGGTGAAACTTGATCGGTCTAATGATCTTCATCATTATCATCGGTGAATGAGTCCGGTACGGCCCTCGTAAATAGCCGTTTCTAAGCCCTCACCTGCGTATACCCTCGTATAATGCTCAACATAAATACTAATTGTATTTCCTTTCTTCTGTTTAATTTCGATCCAAAACCTTGCGCGTATTATTGTGTACGCTGACAAGTTGAATGGAATTTTGTTTGGGGCGGGGAAAATTCCAGAGATTTCGTTGGACGTTGTGCGTGGGCATGACTGTCCCTGTATGGACGATCTAGTCCCAAACTTCTTACTTCCTGGCTTTTATTTCTCCGAATAAGCGCCCTGGAAATTTTTCTCGTTAGGAATCGGTGAAGGGTTTGCTCGTGGTTGCCCAAATCGTTCGAGTGGTTCTCCCATAGTGTTAATGGTCATTTTCCGGGACGCCCTTTTATTTTGCGACTATAGCCGTTAGTAACGAAGTCCGAGGAGAATACTCGGCCCACGTGGCCCAGGATACCTAGCAAATCGAACTGAAACGACCACATTCCTATATAGGTGTCTCTTTATTCATCAGCATTATAGTGGCACTGGTGGCGTGGAAGTGGTGAGCATTCAATGTGTGATGTCTTCCTATCAGAAGGAATTGTCCGAAATTACATCCAAAATTCACTCAATGCGTATAATATCCCGTCTTAAAACAACGAGAATAATGGCACCTTGATTAAATCATCCCCTTCTATTCTCTTCATACAGCTCGGAAATTATTGGTTTTTAAGTAACCGCTCATTCCCTTCCTCACAGTTATAAAACCAATGGAGGGGAAGTCAAGAAAAAAAAAAAAGTGACTTATTGGTTCTTCCGAAACGCGTTTAAATCATTAAAATGATTTACGGCCTCCATGAACCTCCACTTTGATAGCCTAATCCGACTATAAATATTAGTTGGCTGAGCGGGTTTAATCCCAACAGCTGGGTTGTAGAGGGTATAAAGTGATAGAGAGGGTGCGGAAGATCAACCCTGTTTTTTTTTCAATATTCGCCTCGAATGCCTCGCGAAAGTAAAAAAAAAAAAAGAAGAGTAATAGCCTCATTGAGTGTGAAAGGAAGTGGATAAAGCTTCAGTGGAGGGGAGGGGAATGTGTAGAAGAGGAATGCTTTCGCTACTCGTTTCGCCGTGAAATTAAATTTTATTCGCTCATGACTCGTTGAAAACAATTATTCACGCCTGTAATTATTAGAAAGGAATTTAGTTGGTCTAAAAAACGGTTAAAATAGTTCCCTCAAGTTTTATTATACGTTCAGTTTCTTCCTGACTTTGAAATAATGAAAGCTCACCCTCCACTCCATTTTGATTTGACACTAAAGTTGGGGAAAGTGTAAATTGCGCAGTTCCCTACCCTAACAAATCATTTAGTTTTAACTTTCCGCTCCAGTGTAGGGAGAATTCAAAAGAATTTACCCTTTTCAGTAAACGGGCACGTACTTCTTGAAGTTTTAAAGGGATCCTCCCGAACACTCTTTCACCGCCCCCCGCCCCCTATCCCAAAATGACGATTGCGTCGTTAAAAGTTTCTTTAGCACTTTGAGTACTATTACTAAAAAGAACTTCTTTCCGGCTTGCGACTAATGTATTTAACTGATGGCGAAGTTTTTAGGCTAAAAAGGAATTGCGAACAAAGTCGCAGTCGATTTATCGCTCAGCCCCCCCCCCCCTCCTTATTTTCTCTTTTTCTTTTCTTCGCCCTTTAAAAATATCTTTCAATAAAGCGTTTTCTTCGATACTTTCGCCAAGAAATTTGTTCAAAACTTTGGAAGTTAAACTATGGTGGACGTGTTGGATGATGGGGGAGGGGGATCGTGATGGGAATTTCTCTATTCATAGCGTTATTTTGAGAGCTTTTGTTGGGTTTTAGCTCGACGAATAAAATTGAAGCCATCAGCTATTTTATTTTTAATTTTCTGGGAAAGGTTCCGCAAAATTCAAGGTGGGATTGGTTCGAGGTGCCACCAGGCAAGTGTTTGGCAGTTGGAAGGTGCCACACATCAGTCCCAAGAATGTGCAGAAATGGATTCGTGGGTGACTTTCAAATCCCCTACCTCCCTACCAGAATAAAATACTCAGCCATAAATATGTCGGTACAGCCAAAATCCGTGTTTTTGTAGTTTTAGTCCAAATTCTCAGCGGGGCAGCTGCCCACCCCTAGATACCAATCAAAAAGTTAAAATCCAGCAGGATCGCCATAAAAATCATTTACGCGGTTTTTTGTTGCTGGTATAGATCAATTTCGCAGGGCGGCTCAATTCGGAGATCGATTACCCTGACTTTTCGCACTGAAAAACCATTTTCGCAGGTTTGACTCACGAAGAAAATCAGTTTCTCGGATTTGGCTCCCTAAAATACCAAATTTCGCAAATTTTTCTCGCAAACAACACACACAAGCATCCACAGATCAACCAGCAGCACGCACAAGCATTTTCCCTGATTAAGCTCACTAAAAAATACATTTTTAGCGAATCAATTTCGCGGGGTCTCCAAATTCAGAGACCGGTTTCGCTGATTTTGCGCACAAAAACACGATTGTAGCTGGTATGGCTCACTAAAAAGCCAATTTCTCAGTTTACACGTAATAAATAAAAAATAAAAATTAGCGATTTTGCACACTACCTACACAACAAACTGTTTTTGTGGGTCTGCCTCACTAAAATAACATTTCCTCGGGTGTGGCTCACTAATAAAGCAATTTCCAGGATTTTTATCGTTAATAAACTTATTTCGCTGATTGATTTCGGGCAAAAACCAGTATCGCGGATTATCACTCAAACAAACCATTTCCGCCAATATGGCTTGGAAAAATCTCGGATTTTTGTGATCGGAACACAAAAACCCCTCGGGATTCAACTCCCTTAATACTGATACTTATATTTGTGTATACTTTCAGGGATAATGTATGGACGCTTGGCTAGCCATTCCGTGCCTAAAATTGAGAAAAAGTGGTTGATTCACGGCTGAAATTGTGGGAAAAATCGCTTATTCGCAGCTTAAATTAATAAAATGCCAATTAGAGATTTCTGGGGAAACTTGGCTAAATCGGGGAAAAACGCTAATTAATGGTTACGCATAGAAAAAAAAAGCAATTTATTCGCTGCTTAAATTGAGAGAAAACGCCAACTGTCAGATAATAACGAGAAAAAATGCTAATTCGCGTTCAAATTTTAAAAAAGTGTGCAAATTTGTGACTATTCACTACATTTTATGCGCAGTTGTGGCCATTCTGACCGGGGTCTGTGTCATTAAAATTTAAAAAGAAGCCCCGACAATTATAACTCCGTGAAAATAAAGACTAGAAACTTGCAATTTCGCGAAAATATAGAGACCTGGAACCAGAAACTGCCAATTTATCGAATATTTAAACCTGCAATTAGAAAGCAATTTAGACCTGAAACTTATGTCACGAACATTCAGCCTGGTAACTGTCAATTTCGCTCCACAATTTTGCAATTTGGTGGCCATTCGTCAGGCCTTGGGTGCTATCGCATGGACAGTCAGTCCGGGTAACCCGCAGTTCTTATGAAAGAAGCCCCTAAAATTGTAATTTCGTAAAAATAAAGACCAGAAACTAGTGATTTCACGAAAGACACGAAACTTGCAAATTCGCAAAAATAAAGGCTTTAAACTTTTTCAGAGTTGGAATTTTTGCTTTTGTGAAAATTAAGACCATAAACTCGCGATTTTTAGAATATTCAGAGCAGAAACATACAACTTCGCAGATATTCACCTTCAAATGATGCAATTTAGCGGCTATTCATCAAGCTTTGGGTGACATTGTCGACCCAGCCCTTAGTCAGTCAATCCGCGTCGGTATAACCACTTTTACTTCACAATTATAGCCAAGCTAATCAGGTCCTGCAGGGTCAAACTTTGCAGTTTTCTGTTGGAATTGTCAGTCCTGTGATATAGGGGGGAGGGTGACAGTGCGAAATTGTGCGACTTTGCCAGTTTCTAGGAGAAAATTGACAGCATCTCCTCCAAAAATCATCAAATCGTCGTAATCATTTTGCCTTGGAAAAGGTTTCTCGGTTGAAATTTTTTGATAATTTTATTTCTAAGGAGACACGGTTCAGTAGGTATGGAAGCTACAAAGTAGTACCGTCCTTCCTGAAGAAGAACCTCTTGTCACCGTACCGATAGGTGCTGGCCCATCCCGTGCCACTGACTGTCGAACCAACGATTTTGTCAGGACAATTTAGACCTAAAAAACTTAACTTTTCAGCCGACCGAAAATTGGCTCTTTATTCCCCGAAATTGACATGCTTTCTGTTGCTAAATTTTCAACGAGCCACTTGGAAACAAAAGCGCTTCTGTAAGGACATGGAATCGGACGTTCGACATTTTGTATTGATGACTAGGGATGGAATCGGGCCGGGCCGGGCTTTGAGTCGGGCCCGGCCCGTCCCGACTTTCTCAGTGGTTCGGCCCGGCCCGAAGCCCGGCCCGAAACCGGGCTCAAACACCGGGCTGGGCCCGATTAGCCCGACTTTTCCAACTTGAATGAATTCAGTACCCCCCCCCCCGCATTGAGCCAGTTAAATCGTTCCAAAAGTAGAGATCGTGATGAAGGTTGGTAGTGGGGGTTTGGTGATGGTGAGAGGTTTAAATACCCCCTCCCCTCACCGGAAGATTACTGACGAGGAGTGAGGTTTTCAATTATTTAGGTTGCTCAATACACTTTAATTTTTTACTAATTATATACTAATTATATTGATATAACTTTTAGTATTATGATTTATGACGTATCAAATAGTAACGGCTGCAAGTAATTATAATTTCGCTCCATCACCGGATGAGGATTGCCTGCAGGAGGTGATACTTTTCCCTCTGCATGATCACAATACGCGCAATTCTATTTTCTACACTAATCACAATTTGTGGACTCCCCCTCCCCATTGTCAGATCTAAACGGGGGGGGGGGGGTAACGGCAGTATTACCCTCCCTCAGAGCTGGTCAAATTCAAATCGCTGCCATGAAAACAGTTTACCACAAGTCATAAACAAAGGAAGTAGATGGAAATCACAAAACAGTACGGGAGGGGTTGCAGGGGTTGTTTGACGCAAACCCGTTCAGCTTGAGGTAGGGAACGAATATGGAAGGCACCCTTCGTGAAATGCGTAAGATGCAAAAATAATATTAAGAAATTCAAGTAATGACGAAGAGTGGAGACCCCGGCTCAAAGTTAAAGCTAAGGCGCAGGTCCATATAGTCCGCAATCGCTCTTGCCTCGTTCACGGTGCACGTTACTCGCTTAAAAGTCAGGCGTAAGTCGTTTGACTCTTGATGGAAGAATTCAGGGACGCGTGGTGGCCTGGTGGGAGAGGTCAGATCTCCGCTAAAGCTTCTCATTTGGAAGTCGGATTGAGCAGTACATGGTGGTTTACATTCAGTTCGTATTGTATTGTATTACACCTTCTTGCATTGTGTCCAAACTTTTTAAGAATTCGTTTTGCTTAAACTGCGTGACAGCGGAGTCAGCGTGGAATTCCTTCCGTCCTAGTTAAGTTTTCTTTTATGCGTGTTTGCATGAGCGTTAGACATTGAGAACAATTTTATGAGACAAATCAGTCAAGTCGTACTTGAAGACGCGCCAGGGAGGTTTCGTTGGAGGCGAGGTTTTTTGGGGTGTGTGATTATGATGGTGGAGTGGAATAATTGACTAAGTGTGATTATAAATAAAGTATTGAGTTTGTCTTACGTAGTCAACGTTAATTGGAACCTTGTCATGCTCCAATAATTCAGTGGCGACGAGGATTAAACATTTCTTTTTCAAAGTGCTCCGGGCCTAGTATTCTCATAAAATAATATGTTTGTGTTCTTCCGAGAAGCTTGTGAAGTTTCCCTGCGAAACGATTCCTGCATACTTTAAGCGTGCCACTATCGCTTTAGAAATTCGAAAACTGACCAATAATCGTCGAAAATGCTACGAGTTTCTCGTTGGTCTTGCGAACGATGAGTACGCTCGCTTCCACCAAGCGATGCTTCCGAAAGAAATTGACGACGTGACTTGGGAGGACATCGACGCAGTCGTCAAGAAGTTGGATTCGAGTGATGTTATCCGCAGCCGCCTGAAGTTGACAACTCTACAATATTCTCCGGGACAAGATATCCAGGAATACGCTGATCAGGTAACTAGTATGGTTACAAAAGGTCAGTGGGGCAAATTGTCTGGGGATGAGGCCACTCGACAACTCAAGTTCTTAACTTCGTTTTCTCAACCTCATATTATTGAAGCGCTGCTCAAGCTCCCGATCAATACTTCATTCAACGACATGGTGAAAGCTGCTGTCGAAGCGCAGGCAATTAAAGAAAATTCTTCCTTGGTTCCCATGTCGCCGATCGCTCCTGTTCATGCTCAAGGCGAACACAAATTCACTTATGATCGCTCCAAGCAAGTTTTTTCACGCAGCACAAGGCCCCGTGGCTACAAGCGCTGCAAGAATTGTTTTGCTGACCACACCCCTCCCCAGTGCAAAGCGAAGACCTTAAATTGTAAAAGGTGTGGGAAAACTGGACACTTGGCTGAGGTCTGTCGAGCCAACTCTGTGACATCTCCGATAATTGCGCGGATTGAACATGAACCGGGTCTTCCTGGGAACGACACCCAAATGATCACGACAGCGGCTGCAAACGTCACGGTAAGCCGCATGCCTAACAGTTCGACCTTTTCGTATGTGATCCTTGTAGTTCGACCCTATGAACCGTGCCCATTAAACAACCCACTTGTTGTTCCAATCCGCTGCCCGTACTTTACTGTGCCCTTGCAATTCATCGTTGATACGGGCGCTAGTATTTCGCTACTAGATTCGTCGTTGTTTCCAGAAAATTTTCAGTTTTCGAAGCTAATCCCATTTTCTGGAAACATATCCACCGCTAATGGCTTACCCATCCACGTGCTCGGGAAGTTGTTAACAACCGTCCAATGGCAACACTCCACTGTTGTTGACGCGACCATAATTATCGTCAAGAGACTCTACCCGAGGGCAATTTTGGGACGTGATTTGTTAGATAAATTTGTTCCCGATTGGAGGATCATGCTAGGCACTTCCTGTCAACCGTCTCCACGCTCTGGCCTTCAAGTGGCAGCCTTTCCGACAATCGAAAATAAAACGGGCTAGACAACGGTACCGGAAAGCCCCCTTGAGTCATTCACGTCACACTTCCCTCGTGCCTTTGGCATAGTTGACAATGATAAGCCAATTAAATTCTTTTCGGCTCACATCAATTTGAAAACAGATGCTATTCCGGTTTTTCAAAAAGCTCGGATGGTTCCTCTTGCGCTTCGTGCCGATGTTGAAGTAGCCCTTCAGAAACTTCAAAAAGATGGTGTGCTTTAGCCTGTATCCCATTCAGAGTGGGCGAGCCCCTTGGTTATCGTAAAAAAAAAATGACGGGGGCATTCGTGTTTGCGCCGATTTCAAACGCTCGGTAAATCCTAATATTCGAACCGACATTTATCCCCCACCCCTGCCAGACGACTTATTTAATGATTTCACTGATTGTAAAATTTTCTGCAAGATCGACCTTACGTCAGCATATTTGCAGCTGGAGGTACACCCTCTAGTCAACATCTTCTCACGGTGAACACCCATGTCGGGCTTTTCGATTTTCCCGTCTAGCCTTCGGATTAAGCTCAGCTCCAGCCATTTTTCAAGCGATCATGGACCGTGTTTTGTCGGGTATCCCTTTTTGCCGCGCGTACCTTGATGATATCCTCGTGGGGGGGAAGTCGTACTCGGAATGTTCAGCCAATGTTCTCGAAGTGCTCCGCCGTTTGGATCATTACAACATAAAAATTAACGTCTCGAAGTCATCATGGTTCACTAGCACGGTTCGATTTCTTGGCATAGTATTGTCGGAAACTGGCAAATCTCCGGACCCAGAGAAAGTTTTATCCATCATGCAAATGCCCTCTCCGCGAAATCAGTCCGAGCTCAAATCTTTTTTGGGTATGATGAACTTCTACCGTCTTTTATCGGAAATCTATCTTGGGCCTTGGAGCCGCTCCATGATCTATTACGAAAAAACGTTCAATGGAACTGGTCTCAATCTTGCCAACTTATTTTTGAAAAATGCAAAAACTTGTTAGCTCAGGCCACATCTCTTGTCATCTACGACCCTTCAGCCGAACTCATTTTAACAACTGATTCCTCTGCATATGGTGTCGGCGCCGTTTTAAGCCAACGTAAAAATGGTGTCGTTCGACCTCTGGCTTTTGAGTCTGCGACCCTGAACCCCGCTCAACGCCGGTACTCTCAACTTCATAAAGAGGCCCTTGCCATCATTTTTGGTCTTCAGAAGTTCCACCGCTATCTGTTTGGCCGACCCTTCATTATTGAATGCGATCATCAACCTTTGAAAACTATTTTATCTCCCGATAAAGGCATTCCTGTTATAGCGGCCTCTCGGTTAATTAGGTGGGCGGAAATTCTTTCTGCGTACAACTATACGTTGCAATATAAACCCGAAATGCCATACCACACGCAGATGCGTTATCTCGCTTACCTGCCACCGTGGATAGCAAAGTTATCCATGTCGCCTTCGTTCACGATGCGTCACCCCTCTTGAGCCATAACATCATCAAAAGTGCCACTCAAAGTGATGAACTTTTGCAAAAGGTTATATCATTGCTTCCCACCTCGTGGGGTTCACAACCGGCAGACAAGGAACTATAAAGATACTTCACAGTACGAGATCAATTAGAATGCGAAGATGGCGTCCTTGAAATGAATGGACGGGTGGTGGTCCCACAAAAGCTCCGGGCACACGTACACCAAACCCTGCATGAAGGTCATGTGGGCCTCTCCCGAATGAGGGAAGCGTCCAAATCGTTAGTTTGGTGGCCGAATCTTGACGCTGATCTGGTGCAACTGTCTTCGACGTGCGATCTGTGTAACGTCCACGCCTCGCGGAAACCTGACGCTCCTAACAGAATACCTCGCCCTGAACCATCCTTTCCTTGGGAAAGAATGCACATGGATTTCTTTGAACTCGAGGGCCAAACGTTTTTACTGGCCGTTGACGCATTTTCTCATTGGATCCAAATCGAAGAGATGGCTTCAACGGTAGCATCTAAAGTTATTACGTTCCTAAAGCGTTTCATGTCAACATTTGGATTAATCCATACCATTGTGACTGACAACGGGCCTCCTTTCAATTCAGAGGAGTTCAAGTCGTATTTGGCGTCACGGAATATCCGGCTCGAATTAACAGCACCATACAACCCTCAAAGTAATGGGAGGGCAGAAGCAGCAGTTCATAGAGCCAAACAAGGACTCCGGAAAGCCGCCCGTGATATGCCTGGATCTTCTTGGCTCGATAGATCGTTACACTTCATGTCTGTCCAGCATGCCGTGCCTACCTCGGTGTCATCTTCTCCAATGTCACTCATTTTCAATTTTCCTCCGAGGACACATCTTTCTATCGCTCCGGTTCCGCCGCTAGACCACAAAACAGAAAAAGACGCTCCTTTCGCTGTCGGCACAAAAGTCTGGTTTATGCCGCGACCGCACGAAAAACATCCGCAGTGGTTCAAGGGTTTCGTATCAGAGGTCCTTTCGCCCGCAATCCGGTTGATGACGTCTGACCTAGGCCGGGAACATAGAGTTCATCAAACTCAAATCCGCTTGCGCAACGCTGGAAGCTCTGCTCCAACAACCTCAACTCCTCAGCTTGTAACTTTTCCGGATTCATCACCTGATTCTCCTGCTGTCCGATCCTCGACTCTTCCCCTTCCATCCCGATCGTCCACTCGTAAAATCACACTTCCCTCTCGATTTTGTGACTATGACCTTCGTCCATGATTATTATTATTATTTTTTGTTTTGTTTTGTTTTTCATATAAGCTATTTTTGACGAATTCCATCCAGAGTGATGTGCCTCGGTCTTTCCCGCTCTGCATCCTCCATCAGTTGTTGTAGTTCGTTCTATTATCTCTAGTATTTTCATC
The DNA here is from genome assembly GCA_038030265.1 of Corythucha ciliata. Lineage (NCBI taxonomy): Eukaryota > Metazoa > Arthropoda > Insecta > Hemiptera > Tingidae > Corythucha > Corythucha ciliata. The sequence goes on from CM075941.1 coordinate 45,265,686, forward strand.
TTCTATTTTTGTTTGGTTCAACTGAATTTATTATTCGTCATTGTGATTATCAATTTGTTTTAAGGGGAGGGCGTGAAGACGCGCCAGGGAGGTTTCGTTGGAGGCGAGGTTTTTTGGGGTGTGTGATTATGATGGTGGAGTGGAATAATTGACTAAGTGTGATTATAAATAAAGTATTGAGTTTGTCTTACGTAGTCAACGTTAATTGGAACCTTGTCATGCTCCAATAATTCAGTACTTATTATTGGAAGGCTAACATTTTAATAACTTATCAAGGTATACACTCTTGCCTTCAAGCAATGCTTCAAGTCTTTCCTCGCGTTTATTTCGGATGGATTACCTAAACCGTTAGCAGGTTGTGGTTGAAAATCTTCTTAAAGTATGAGGCATAAGAGAAATTACGATAGGAAAAATTATCCTTATCAATATTAAATTTTCCTTATTATTCTCGTATTTATAAAGCGTGTTTTTGTGTCTTTCTGTCTTCTGAATTATCACGGCGTGAGGTGGGAATGCTTTCCCTCCCACACGATCCTCATGACGCCTGATGTCTAGCTCTCAGTTTCCATAACTTGTCACTGAGCTGTTCCACATTATTAGTTTTTAATTTTAATTTTAAATTTATTTTAAGACCAAAACATACGATGAAGGAGGAGACTCCCATCTCCTTCTCATTTCACTGCCGTTTTTCCAAATTGATTTATGTATTTATTATTTTAACAAGCCGACATTCAACGCCCGAGCGCAGAGATCCTGTCATAGCATTTTTGTCAATCTGGAGTCATAATCCAAGTACAAACTCCAAATTCACTTATTATTCCAATTTGTACAAGGCAGTGGCCAACTGAACCTGGCTGAATTCATGGCGTAAAAAAGCGTATTCGTCGAGCGTAACGTCGAGTTCGGACGGACAAGTTACCGGAAAAAAAGATGAAACCCGATTTATGTTAGACTCGTATGTGAAAGCGACCAAACTTGAATGTAAGACTTTGACGCGGTGTGGCTTAATGGGGGTCGTTCGGACGACCCGAAGACGGTCGCCACCTGTTGTTTGCATTGGGTAACAGGCCCCAATATATTCTCAATATAATACAACTGATTTACAACTTCTGTTTCGGAAAAAATAATAACAATTCTTTTCTTTAATGGTTTCAGGTCGTTCCGGTGCGTGGAACTCGCGACTGTCGGTCTGGTAGCGTCCCTTCGCGCTATTGCAGATCCTCTTGTCGAGCTAACGGTCCGTTAGTGTCCTTTGGTGCTGTCCGTAGTGTCTTCTTCGCCGGGTTCGGCAAGGACAGGGAAAGGTTCGGACAGGATCGGTCTTGCTCCATGAATTCTGGGGCAGACACAAGTGTCGCTAAGCCCCGTAGTATCTATCGAGTTCTACCGGGGGTGAGGGAACGAGAAGAACTGTTGACCGGAGTCGTCTCAACGGTCTGGCACGAATGCCTACCGGTGGTCAGGTCCACAGTAGGGTTTCCCTTCAACAAGCGTCCGGAGTCTTCTCAACGGATGTGTCGAACTTGGAAGGTTCCCGTAAGGTTATCCGTACAATTCACTTGGAGCTACGCGTCCGGTTTAGGACGACTTGAGCCAGGGGCGGTTTAATCCACAATAGGGTGTCCACTTCAACAAGCGTCCGGAGTCTTCTCAACGGAGTAGAGCTTGGAAGGTTCCTGTAAGGTTATCCTGCCGGTCCGATTGTATAGATGCGTCAGGTGTATGACGACTTTAACAGTGACGGTCTAATCCACAATAGGGTTTTCCTTCAACAAGCGTCCGGAGTCTTCACAACGGATATGTTGAGCTTGGAAGGTTCCCGTAGGGTTATCCGTCTGTTCGATTTTGATATATGCGTCAGGTCACTGACGACTTGAAATAATGACGGTCTAATCCCCAATAGGGTTTCCCTTCAACAAGTGTCCGGAGTCTTCTCGACGGATATATCGACTTGGAAGATTCCCGTAAGTTTATCCGTCCAATTTACTTGGATCTATGCGTCCGGTTTGGGACGACTTGAACCAGGGGCGGTTTGATCCACAATAGGGTGTCCACTTTGTTCTTGATTCACGGTTCCGGAAGCCTTGCCTTTGCTTTTTGAAGGGGTATGGCTTTTAGCTAATTATTTATTGTTTTATGTTTATAATGGTTGAAGATGGCTGGCAGCAGCTGAAACCGGTCCCGTATTAAAGTGATCTTTACGCGACGTGAACGTCTCTCCTTTTTTTTTCTGTATGAAACCGTCGTCGCACCTCCGGCCTACGAACTCTTGGTCAGCGTGTCCACTTCAACAAGCGTCCGGAGTCTTCTCAACGGAGTAGAGCTTGGAAGGTTCCCGTAAGGTTATCCGTCCCACTAGTCAGAAAAAAAAACAAAACTGGGTAAGAGGCCTCGGTCAAGGTCAGCCTTATACCAACCGGTCAGGATCGAATCACTGAAGGGTCGGAAAGGTTCCCAATAGGCTTTGCCCGTGGATGACTTGGTAGGTGTGACGTCACGAACGGTCAAGAGTCGTCTCAATTGACCGCTGGACGTTTTCCCGTACGGCGTGCTTTTTGGTGAGCGATCCTTCGCTTCGGGAAGACTGCGTCGTCGCTGTTGTACTTCCGGATCGTCGTGGGTTCTGGAGTTCCCAGTCGCTGAAGCCGCTGGAGGGTCGTACTGTTTACCAGTCGAGTGGTCCAATTGCAGGCTGAAGATCTGTTTCAGGTTGCTGGGGTGTTTCCCGTTTGACTTCTCGACACGAAGTGATTTTTGGAGTGCCGGCGCTCGGGTTATATAGTCGGTGAGTGGTTTCCGCCCACTCCCACCCGCTCGGGTGGCTCAGTGGGTTGACCGGTGGGTGGTGGGTGGTTCCCTTTCCGACTTTTCCCCCACCTGGAGGGCTCCTTTTTTTTTTTGTGTGTGTGTAGGGATCTCTTGGAAATTTTTCCCTGGGGTGGGCGACTTGCATAATTAATTGTTAGCGGAATTAATTACCCGACGTCAACTTATTATAGGCTCAAGAAAATAAAAAAGAATAATACTATACAGGCTAATGATAGGTATTATTACGTTTCAGCTATCGCACAATAAATCAAAAATTATGACGATATTCTGACCAAGGAGCCAATGCCAGTGAAAAATTGAATAACCTCGTCCTGCGTGCCGACGAGTGCGTGGGACGAAAGTTGCCCACTAATTCAAAGGAGGAAAAGTGGCTGCTGATGGCACTTGACAATCGCTTATTGGGAATACCCCTTATTTCAAAAATCGAATAAACGGCCTAATTTTGGTAAGAATACATTTTTGCCCCGTTAATAATGAATCCATCGTATTATGTGTGATTGTGATCCCATTTGCATGGAAATTCTGCTTTGGGACAGATCATTTCCACTGTTTTCCCCATAAAAATGTGATTTTATGAAGAGTAGAATTTCTCCGCTCCGGGGCACATATTTGGGAAAATGGAAAACGCTATTATAGTTTTTATTGTTATTGAGTGTAGTTCTGTTTTATCTGTGCAGGTCGCAAAATACTTCACGAACTACATTCCACTATGAGGGGCGTAACTCTTAAGTTACGGACGTAAAACTACAATTTATGAATTGGCTTGAAGAGAAAAAAAATCGGTTGGCCCTATCTCAGGCAGTGACTAATTTTACGTGCCTCTTGCAGTAAGAAATGTTAAACTAATTATTTAATGTTATTTCATTCTATTTTCAGTCAATATTATTTAATTTTACAAAATGTCAATAAAACATGTAACGTTTTGTGTATTTGTTTTAATCACTCGATTTTTCGAATGTAGGTAACCATTATTTCCGAAACTCCTCTGCATAATCGAGCGGTTGCGAAAATAAGCTTTAACCACTTTTATCGAAAATGTGCTATATTAAGATACTTTCCAGTAGTGTTTGATGACATCTACTGAACAGTATATTATAATAAGCACAGATTCGAAAAAAGTGCTAATTCATTCAGATCAAGCATTTTCTACCGAGATTATTATAAATAAACTCGATAGGAACTCGCTTAAGAACACATTTTTATAAATAGTAAATGATTTGATACGGAGTGAGTTCTGTTGACAATCACAGGGCGCTCTGGTTAAAACGAATCTCGAAAGATTACAGACTTTAAACAGAGTGTACTCAGTTAAGGCTCTATAGGAACTCGCTAAAGATCAACTCTTTGAAAATTAGTGACTTAATATCGAGTATATATTCTGTCTATAATCGTCAGGGGGTCGTTTTAAAACGAATCAGTAAAAATTACAGAATTACCACCGAGCAACTCAGCTGAAACTCGATATGGTCTCGGTTAATCCCGAATATCTAAATATCACAGACTTTGAACAGAGTACACTCGGTTCAAGTTCTATAGGGACTCGCTTAAAAAGAAAGTAGCGACTTTTTACCGATTACGTAAAAGTAGTCGGTTAAAATTAAGCAGGGCAAGTCGGTTAAAATTAAGTTGTTAAAATTTTACCGATCTCTGGTTTAACGAGTTCAGTTGCATTACAGTCGGTTGTCATCTTTTTAGCGACTTTACTCGTTTAAGTTTTACCGAAAATCAGCCCCCTTTTTTTTTTCGTGTGTAAACCAAGGGGTGGATGGCGGTGGAGGGTGTACAGAGAGAGGGGGAGGAGTTACAATTACCCCCCACCCCCAAAGAGGTCACAGACCCGACCCCCCCCCCCCTTTGTTCATAAAGATCTATGAGCTCCAGATGCGACGAAACATGGGTACTTCGAAGAAAGAAAAGTTCAACGAACGGCATTGTACACATTTGTTGTTGTATTGCGCATTTTCGGGCTTTTTTCGAACCTCGGCCCGGCCCGGCCCGAAACCCGACCCGAAAATAAAATGTAAGGCCCGGCCCGGTTTTGGGTCGGGCTTCGGGCCGGGCCCGGGCTGAGTCCATCCCTATTGATGACTCGGAAACCGCTGAGTAATGAATGCTCAGAATAAGATGAATTTGCCTGAAAAGCAATAATTAAGCTTAATTGACTTTTTGCCGTTAGAAACTGAAGATCCCCCTCCCCCCCACAAATAGTGAATAAGTCATCCGTAAAATGGTCATGTTTGTATATGGAAATTTCTGTTATTAAACTGGATTGGCTAAATCATGAATTTTAGTGGATAACTACTGCGGTCTGTTAGCGGTGCTTTGTTAACTCGGTCATTTATAACTGTCTGATCGGCTCCACTGTTTTAAAAACGTTAAATCCAGCCCTCTGTAAAAAGTTACCTCACTGCTGTAAAGCAGTACGTGCATGGCGGAGAATTTCAGTAAAATCAGAAGAATTTGAAGGAAATGCATGGGTGAAGCTTCAAGTCAAAAATAGAGTAAACTTCCAGTGAATGGGAAAACGAGATAAACATTGTGCGACGATTGTAATGGTGAAGAGAGGGGGGAGGGGTTTGCATTGTTTTCAGGAATAGCGCACCTGTGAGGCGGAACTGACCAGGTGTTCCGTTGACTTGGGAGGCTGTTAGGGTATAAAACACAATAGATGCGGACGGTACATAACAGAGAGAAAAGTGATGGCCCTAAAGTAGACGGTCATTACACGGTCATACGCCTCGAGTTGTTTTTTTTTTTTTAAAGATCGCAAAACTCCGGTACTCCGGTGTTGTTGTGGGAGTGCCTTCCAGGGTGATCATGAGCACTCCCTCTCCTTCTTTATCATAAGCCTCGGAAGACAAGGTTTCCATAAGACGAATTACGCCCATTTTTTTTTTTTTTTTTTTTTTCAACCGTAGACGTTCAGAGTGCAAAAAGAGTTCCTTCCTCCTATCCGCCAACGACCAAGTTTAATGTACTTCGTTCAGAGTTCTACTTTGAAAAGAAGGAATTTTAAATGGAGCAGAAAAGTTAAAAGTCTTTTACTTTTTGTCTCTCTCTTTAAACTTCAGATAAAACGACGGCGCCCGGCTTTCCTTTGCGGCTTGTAATTTTACCTTGCGAGGGGATTAAGGACGCGACTTATTCAAATAGGGAAATTTTTAATTAAAAATTCATTTTATCAGTCAAGCGAGCAGCGCTTTTTACTTGACTTTCCCTCTACCCCTTCCATTCACTATACTGAAACTATAAGCTTGACCATACGCTGTCCCTCAAATGACTTTTTTAAACAAAGTTAAGTCATTTATATTATTACATGGGAACTCTGCGATTCAAATAATTGGCCCCCGTGTTTTTGCTGTCTAGCATAAAGAACATCCTGTAAACGTTACAATTATTTCTCCGGTGCGGTTAAGAGTATTATAAAAAAAAAAAGGTCGAAGCATATGTGTAGCAGTTCGTCCAGCTGTCTTTCAATGTACACGTTTTAAAAACGGAGTGAATTCTTTTTCTGAAAGACGTGTAATTACCGTCTCAACTTTCAATATATTTTGTTTTTCCCCCTCCATTTTTCGCCCGGCAAAAAAAAAGTTTAACAATCGGGTACAATTTGAATCGTCTCGAGAGCTCCACCGCTTTGTTAATAACTGTGTAATTAATTAATTATTGGCTCGCAATTATTCGACTGCTGTCATTTTGAACTGAAATAACAGTCACTAATAAGGTCTTAGATTATTCGTTTTTTGTTTTTTGTTTTTTTTTTTGTTTTTTTTTTAAGTGGCATGCATTGGAAGTAATCAACACCGTAACGTTAATGATGGTTGCTGTACAACTTTGTTACTCTCTTCCGTGACTACGTGAAGTTAGGAGTGACAAACATACGTCATAGGCCCCCTGTTGACACCACAACAGGGCGCTGTTATATCTCCCAAACTGGGCCAATTTGAATGAGGTCATACGTTTCATGTATTCAGCCAGAACTAGAGTTTTTCCCATCCAACAAATTGCGATTGTCAAAATCAACGCTATAAATGTGAATTCCACCTCTTCCCCATTATATGCTTTTCGTTTATAGTCTTCCTACTGTATATTCATGCAGCAGAAAACTCCCCTACTCTTCTCCGTTTTCCCAGCCAGTGACAGAATTTTCTTTGGCTCTTTTTCTCGAGGTTGGCCCAACCACGACCCTCTCCAACCCCCCATACCACCGTGCAGACAGTTCTTGTTTCACGAGTTATGAAATTTTTCTCATTTTATTTAAAATTCCTCAGTCGTTTCACAGATTTCCACTGTCTTTTAAGAAATTCCGCATGACCCTAAAAAGTATGTGGCAAAAGGTCGGATGGATATGTGTGGGGGAGGGGAATGAGTGAGTCTTTACCGTCTGCGCCCCCGTACCGCGCCACACTCATTATTCTGGACGTCGCAAGCTTGTTTTAAGCTTTGAAGTTTTTTTTTTTTTTTTTAATAAAGGGTTTTTCGTCAAGTTATGCTCCCCTCCCCTTTTCATCTATAAACCTTTCTGAGGCAACAAAATTTTAGAGAATTACAAGGGAAAAAAGGCTCCCTCCAGAATGTAGGTCCTTAGGTCAAAAAGGCAAAGGAATTAGTCGAAACTCTCTGCGATTATTTGGCTGCTACAAAAAATTAGCTCGGGTAGGAAAAGTTGCCCCCCCTCCCCTATTCCCCCTCACATTGTCCTAGCAGTGATTTTAAGAGGAATGGACGAAGCTAACGACTGTTTGCTCTTTCAGAAACACAGACGCGGGCGCGTCTATAATCAAATTATCCCTTCGACGTCGTCGACTGTGGGAGAAACGCCACTGTTTGTTCTGTTGCGTGTTTCGTGTCCTACATACTAATTGTTCGGGAGAATACGGAATAGAGAGTGTTGGATGGGCGAGGAAGGGAGTGACTTCACAATCTTGGACTGTTTCAAACCCAACCCCACCCCACCACTTCCACAGCGACCCCTCTCGCTGAGACCCTTTCAGTCGCCCAATCATGGTTTTCACCGACGACCCAGAGCGGTGAATTTGTTTTAGAGTTTATCGTATATAGAACGCGTCGTTTCATTCACTCCCCCCTCCATCACAACCCTCCAACCACATTCCCCTTTTTGTCGTCTCCCAAGAGAGCGTTCCGTTAATTGAAGACGATGAGCTTACAGCTTTTGTATTAACCATTAACGAGCCTACTATACGCAAAGTAGAAGTGTTTCATGAATGATGAACGCATTAGGACAAAAAGAAGCCATTCGGAGGGGAATGGAATAAAGTATGATTGAGTCTCTCCAGCAGCCTCGTCAAAACTGTGTAAGAAGAGTGACGTTTTCAAAGATTTTTGTGTTCGACTGAGCTTTGAATTGGGACGGAGAGGAAGGCAGCGGCCGTTGGTCCAATTACGTGTACTTAACCCTCGAAGAAGTCAATTTCGAGGGTATGGCTCTTTCAAAGACCAAATTTAGCAGATTATTGGCGGTTTTTTGTCTAATTCAATGAATGATTTTTCTCTAAGGGAGGGGGGAGGGCGATTCACGTGGTTGGCTTATTCAAATTCGGTGGTTCTGTCACGTCAGAAACCAATTTTGTGGGGTTAGCTTCCTAAGAAACCTAGCAAAGCCAACTATACGTGTATTTCACACCTTTTAGATATAAACTTTCAGAGTTTTGGCTCACTTTTAAGGGGGAGTTGTACATGTGTTTCCTCGACCCCCCTCCAATCATACCTCGCCTACTCCGCGTTACGGAAATTACCGCCGTATTTCTGCACCAACCGTGGACTTCAAGGGCTCATTTAAATCTTCAGGAAATTCTGCACAAGCGTACGATCTTGCTCTCCTAAATAAGTCGTCGAAAGAGTGTGAATTTTCAAGGTAAAAGTTTGTATGCGTTTTACAGTTATTTTAGGGATGAAATATGAAAGAGGAAGATCGTAGGCATGGGCGGAATTTCGTGAAGATTTAAATGAACCCTTGAAGTCCACGATTGGTGCAGAAATACGGTGGTAATTTCCGTAACGCGGAGAAGGCGAGGTATGATTGGAGGGGGGTCGAGGAATCACATGTACAACTCCCCCTTAAGAGCCCCAATGTGGCCCCATTCAAACCCGATTTCGCGAGATTGGCTCGCCCAAAAATACCAATTTTCTGTTCTTGATAGACTCAAACAGCCAATTTAATGGATCCGGCTTCTTCAAAAATGAAATTTCTCAGAGTAGGCTGATTCAAAGCCGATTTTCGTGGGTTCTGCTCCCCTCCCCCAAATAAATAAATTGCATCAACGGCATCCTCGAATGAACGAAATTTCGCTTTTGCAGCAGCACAACCCGCGAAATTGGTTTCTGAGAGTGCCAGATATGCGAAATTAGGGGCTTGGAAGAGCTTGATTTTTTTTAAACGAGTCTTGCCAGCTCCCAAAAAGAGACCTTACTTTTGCTCTTGATTTTTTACAAGAGTCTTGGCTGAAACCGGTTATTTGACTGAGCCAACTCTGCGAAATTGCTTTTTGGAATTGATTAAAATAGCGCGAAAGGGCTTTTTTGAGTGAGCCCGCTTTCCGCGAACTGGGTCTCCAAGTCTTCAATGAGGCAATGCCGCAAAAATGGTTGCTAATGCGCAGTGCCGGCTTTAAGGGGTGAGGGTGAGCTGGGTGACCGCCCGGGGCCGACGGAGGCTGCGTTTTACTACATTTTATCCTAGAATTAGCGCTTTTCTCAATTTTAGCAGTGAATTGGCCGTTTTTTTATTCATTTGTATCCGCGAATTAACTTTTCTTCTAGACTTTATACGCGAATTATGGTTTTTCCCATTTCATTCAAAAGTAGCGATTTTTCTCAATCTTAGCCGCGAATTATTGATTAGCGATCCTTTTTAGTTTTGTCCGCGAATTAGGATAGCCCCAATTTTATCCGCTAATTAATGTTTTTTACAATTTCATTGGTGAATTAGCGATTTTACTCAATTTTAGAAATTATTTAATTAGCGAGTTTCTCAATTTTTGCCGGGAAGTTCCAATTTTAGCTGCTAATTAGCAATTTTTTCTAAATTTCAGTCGTGAATTAGCGTTTTTGCAAATTTAGCTGTGAATTAACAGCGAGAATTATCTCTATTGTACCCGCAAATGAGAGATTTTTTGCTATGTCAGTTGCGAATTTGCCATTTTCACAATTGTAGACCTAAAGTTGGTGTTGAATTTGTTTTTGTTTTTAAATTTCAGCGGCGATTTTGTTCTCACTTTATAGCCTTGATTGAGGGTTTTTTCTCAATTTGGTCTGGAAGCTTTATCGAGATACTGCGAATAAACGTTTTTTCACGGAGTTAGCCACGAGTATTAGCGCTTTCAAACTTTCTTTCGAGTCTTCAACGAGTCTTTCGTTGGAGTTTGGGTAATCGACGATGACAAATCCGGACTGCATTGGCCGGAAGCTCGACGTGGTGCAGGCAAGTGGCATGGAATAGGACTTTCCGGTGCGGCGCGTTGGTGTTCAGTGGTTGAGGGCTGTTGAACAGGATCCAATCCACAGAACCGAACAAATGGTCGGCGAGGTGGGTCTGACGAAGTTGTGACCGAAGGGTAGAGATCGATTCGAAAATTTTTGGGGCATGTCGTTTCTCTGTTTTATTCGGTCAACGTGCCTTTTAAAACGTTGGCCGTTGTGCTCGACTTCATAATGTAAGTCACCTAATCGAGTAATTACCGTGTCCGGAATCCACGGAGGTTGGTGGGAAGTATACTGCCTGAAAATCACCGTGTCTCCTGGGCAGAATGATCGAAATCGATTGTAAAATTTTGGTTCTTGTTTCTCTTCGAGTCGGGTTCTAAGATCTGGACGGACGAGATCGAGACGAGTTTTGACAATTCGACCGAGAAACAAGAGAGAGGGTGGCTTGCCGGTAGTTTGGTGTGGAGACTTGTGGTACTGCAGAAGAAATTCGTTGAGAACGTTCCCAAGTGTGTGTGCTGTAGCTCCTGACACTTTTATCGCTTTTTTAAGCGTCTGAACACACCTCTCAGCTTGCCCGTTTGTCGATGGGTGATAAGGAGCTGTAGTTTTGTGAAATCTAACTCCCTTTTCCTTCAGAAATTCGCTGAAGTATTTAGAAGTGAACTGAGGGCCATTGTCAGAGACCACAGTGGTAGGAATTCCAAATTGGCTGAAAGCGGAGTCAAGGATTTTGTAAGTCGCTTCCGAGGTCGTCGAGCTAGTGACAGCTACATGCATCCATTTCGAGTAGGCATCAACGATCACTAGTAGGTATTTACCGAAAATCGGTCCAGCATAATCGATATGGATGCGTTCCCATGGAGCGATCGGATATTCCCAATGGTGGCTGGTGAATTTAACTGGCATGGTTGAATTTTGGAGACAATCGTGGCAAGATTTGGCTATGCCTTCGATGTCAACGTCAATTGAAGGCCAATAAATTAAGGACCGGGCTACCTCTTTCATTTTCACTACGCCGATGTGAGCGACGTGGAGTTCTTGCAGTAATATTTGGCGGAGCGAAGCCGGAATAACCACACGGTGTCCCAACATGAGACATCGTCGGATTGGGAGTACTCAGTTTCTCGACCTGAGTAGCCATGTTGTTTTAAGTCAAGTCCTTGCTCTAATGCTGAAAGTAATTTTGAAAAGCGCTCGTCCTTCTGCGTTTCTTGACGAATTATTTCTGCGCTCACGGGCAGCTGATTAACTTGATTTTGTACGAAATTGTAAAATTCGTCGTACTCTTCGGGTGTATCTTCGAAGATCTGGAATGAAGAGTTGGACTCAAATGATCCCGCTTGAACGTTTCTTGAAAGATAGTCAGCATTGCTGTTTTGAGATCCCGGTTTGTATTTAATATCGTAATTGAAATTAGTCAAGTAGGCAGCGTAGTTGGCACAACGAGACAATGTGAATTTCGGGAGAAGGGAGTTTGGAGCGAAAATATGACTTATTGGCTTATTGTCCGTTATTATCGTGAATTTTCGACCATAAAGAAATTGAAAGAAATGTTTGACGCTCCACACTATGGCGAGTGCCTCGCGGTCAATTTGTGAATACTGTTTCTCCGTCGCGTTCAATGCCTTGCTTGCATAAGATATCGGCCGTTCGGAACCATCTGGTAGCCGGTGAGAAAGAACTGAACCCAGGCCAACAGGGCTTGCGTCTGACGCAAGTAGAAGCGGAAGACTTGGGTCGTATGGAATTAAAACTCGGTCGGATACGATTTCTTCCTTGAGACTTTCATACGCTTGACGAGCCGCGGAATTCCAAGTCAGCTTATTTGCCGATAGCATGTCTCGGAGGGGTGCCGTAACCGAAGAAAGGTTAGGAATGAAAGAATGATAGTACGTAATTTTTCCAAGAAATGTTCGTAGTTCTTCGAGAGTGGTCGGCAAAGGCGCGTTCAGCACTGCATCTACATGTTTGGTTGATTTATGTAGGCCTAAACCATCGATTCTGTGACCTAGAAAATCGACACTATCAAGGAGAAACGCGCATTTTTTACGGCGAAGTTTCAAGCCTGAATTTGCCAGTCGTTCGAAAGTTTTGGTCAAAATTTGAATCATTGCTTGGTCAGAGTCCGCAAATACCAAAATGTCGTCAAAGAAATTTTTAGCATTATCGATTCCTTCGAGGATTTTTTCAAGACTCCTTTGCCATTGAGCTGGAACACTAGCAACTCCGTACTGGGCTCTAGTGGGACGAACCAAACCATGCGTTGGTGTATTAAGCGTCGTGGCCTGACAGAAATTGTCCGAACAAGTCAAATTCATGAATGCATCAGTGACGTCTAGTCGGGAAAATATTGTTGCTCCTCGGAGCTGATTGAAAATATCTTCCACTCGAGGGATAGAGTGATCATCGACGATAAGCTGAGGATTCAAAGTCGATTTGTAGTCACCCGTTATACGCATTTTTCCATCTTTGATTACAACGTGAGTCGGTGACGCCCATTCGGATGATGTAACTTGAACGTAATGACCCAATGCAATTTTCTTATCAATTTCAGCGGCATAGGCTTCTTTAAGAGCATGTGGAATCGGTCTTGCACGAGCGTAGACCGGCTTGGAACCTGGACGTAGAGAAATGTCAACAGGTGGTCCTACAAGCTTGCCAGCTGTGTCGCTGAAAAGATCTTCAAATTCACAAAGCAAAGAAGTGAGAGCCGAATTTTTGTTGAAATCGTTACGAGGGATTTGACGTCCAGCAATAGCGTGGAAGAATTCACCGAAAGAAAGTAGGTCCGCGAAGTGAACGATCCACTCACGGCCGAAGATGGAGTCACGAACGGCGTCTGTCACATAAAGGTTCAACAATTTCGTCCGCTGACGAAATGTTACTGTGACTGGGAGGAAACCGATGTACTGGAATTTGTCCTTGGTGTAACTGACGAAAACTCCACAGGCCATGGATTCCTTTTCCCACAATTTTGCGCCTCCGTGCGACTTAATGTCGTGTTCAACGTCGGTTGTTGCAACGCATGCACTCATTCTAAACTGCTTGCCCCTACCGAATGCAAAGTCGCACGAGCGTACGGACAGGCTTTTTCCTCTTCACATAGCCCTTGTCTGAAGCAGACAAAACTATACTGGTCAGCCTCATAGTCTTTGTAGTTCTCTAAACCGATTTTTTTCTCGTTCCTCCAAAATCCGAAGGCACGTAAAAGAAAATACCCCTCCCCATTCACGAAATAAATTAATTTCAACAAGTTTAGCTTGGCGAGCTCCATAGCATTGTTGGGTAATATTCTTTAGAATTTACAAGTCCGCAGACCTATACTAATTCATTTTCTAGTCAATGTATTCATTTCGGAACCAATTGAAATGGTTTTACAATGAGGGGGGTTGGCATAGAGAACTTTTTCCCCTGAAGGCGTCTAAAGTCCTTAATATTCGAATCATAATTACCAAAGTCTTCTGTGTAAATACGCCACTAATAGGGAAATAAATTTGAAGCTTGGGGGGGGGGGCACAGGAAATTAAAACGACAGTCAATCTCTCTTTCTAAAAAGAGAGACAGTGATAGGGTGTGAGACAGAGGTTGAAGAAGAAGGAAGAAGAAGTATTGATGGAGCTACACTGGGGCACATATAAGATGAAAGGAATTAAATTGGAACTGGACCACCCAAAAAGGATGAACCCTCTTGCCTGATTCAATCTGAGGGGGCTGATAGGGCGTATACACATATACGCGGTCATATATTCAGCGTCACAATAAGCGATAACCGTTTTAAACTATATGAAATATTTGGGCGATGGAGGTCACATAAGCCCTTTTTTTGGGGACCAAAGAGATGTATAATGACGTGTCATCTCTTCTCGTAATGATCAGATTGCGTGGATCACTAATGCGGGCTATTTATTAATAATTATCTTCACTCCCTCCCCAGACCACTCCTTTGCTCCTTTAGAACGATGATTATCGTATCGCATGGCTGAGAGCGCTCCCCCATTCGAGGGTCAAATAATGACCCTCACTTTGCAAGACCCTTTGGGAAAACAAAGAGGATATATGGTTGGTGGCGGGGACGATAGCCACTTTTTAAGGGAACACACACTCCCACTCCACCCCCATCCTCACCATTCTTTCATTACTCTAATAACCCCTCCCAGATTCTGAAGAAAAACGTTTCCTCGAATCTTCTTCCAAGTCGGGAGGGCATCGGTTTTTGCCCGGGCAACAATAACGTGTACACACTCGCTCAAATTAAGAAGAGTTACACCTCCCCTACTCGGTTCAAAGTCAGGTAATTGTACGTTTCGAAAGGGACGGCAATTTTATTCATAGCTCGGCTATTAATCAATTACCGGTCGTTTTTCTCAAATTGACGGTGTGTTTCGTCAATTTTCGTTTTTAAAACCTTTTAAAATTACGGAAGTCCCCTCTGTCATTTGAATAAGCTTTTGACGGAGAAAACTAAAAATTATAAGTCGATTTGTACTTTATTTTTAACCGTCTTAAAATAATAAAACGACCTGTGCCCTGTTTTTATATTCCTTGAGCGTTACGTCTTTATAAGAGTTTTCATAATGACCCGTATTGTAAAGCGGTGAAAATTCGTCGCATATTAGAAAAAATCGATCAGTCAAACCAGACTCACCACAGGGCAGGCTCTATAAGTGTGATGCCGCCCTACTTTCCCGTTCAAAGAACGTTAAAAACCATGTAAATACAGTCGAAGACACTGAATTAATATCTATAGTTCCTACCAGCACGCATGTAGTTTTAAATAAGAATATCTAATGTAAAAGTGAGCATTTAACCACTCTTTAACAAAAGTCAAAACCATTAAATTTTGGTTTTAAAGAGCAAGAATCTCGAAACGTTGACTTTGAATTTGTTTTTGAATGATTGAAAATCCGTAAAATTGGGTTTCGAAGGTGCCAATTTCACAACATTTTAATTTTAATGAACAACCTTTGGTTTGAAACAGGCAAGCCCCGTGGTATTTTATTTTTGATTGACCCAAACTCGTGAAATTTGATTTCGTTTATGTAGATATTCATTTTTTTAATGTTGCGATTTATGTCAATTTTGGCTACGAAGTTGTCGCCAGAAACTGCGCAGCAGCGTAAGCAGATTTTCTCAATTTTACCTTCTATTTAGCAATTTTTCTTTATTTTAGCCGCGAATTAGCGTTTTGACACATTTTCGCCGTGACTTGGCGCTTTTTTTTAATTGTCCGCAAAGCAGCGTCTTTACAAAATTTTGCCGCTGATTTACCTATTTTAGCCGCTCAATATCGATTTTTCTAGATTTGACCGTGAACTAGCTATTTTTCCCCATTTTAGCTGGGAATTAGCGTTTCTTCTTAATTATAACCGCTCTATAGTTATAGATTTTTCCCAATTTTACCGCGGACTGGCGATTTTGTTCTCTTCGGGCCACGCTAAGTAATGCCTTCAGAAGACGCGAATAATTGGTGTTTACTCCATTTTAACCGTGAATTTGCGCTTTTCTCACGCTTCTGCCCTTTTTCCCCTGATTTCATGGGTGAATTAGCGATGTCCCTCAATTTCAGCCAAGATTTCGCGATTTCACTTAATTCTAGCAGTGATTTAGCGATTTTTCTTTACTGTTAGCCGTCAACTGGCGCTTATTCTTAATTTGAGCCACGAACTTGCCTCCAAAATAGAACCTACACTTTTGTATTTCCTTAATTTTCCTCGTGAATTTGCGCTTCATACTAATTTTTAGCCGCGAATTAGCACTTCCTAACTGATCTTGCCGTGAATTAGCGATTTTGGTCACTTTCAGCCACGTGAGGTAAGTTTGCCTACAGAAGCGGCAAATTGGCGTTTTCTTCATTTTTAGCGCAAATGAGCGTTTTTTTGCACAACTCAGCGCTTTTTCTCTTTTCATGGGAGAATTAAAGATTTTTCTCCATTTTGCCCTGAATTAGCGATTTTCTATAATTGTATCCGTGAATTAGCGCTTTTTCTTATTTTGAGCACTAAATTTCCTTCAGAAGACGCGACGAATTTGCATTTTCGTAATTTTAGCCGCGAATTAGCGTTTTTCCGTGTTTTAGCGTTGAACAGCCAAATTGTAATAATTTGTTACTCTGGAAGAGCCGTTTTACAAGGGCCGCTGAAAGTTTATTTTCTCAGGGGCTGATCGCCACACTTTTGAGCGATTTTTACAATAAGAAAAATGGATCGAGATTTTCTGTAGTTGTATTTTAAGGTGCCTAGCCACTCAATGACCATTTTAGAGCATAATGGTACTATATTTAGGGGCAAATAATAAGATTGACGTGATTCTTTTGACGAGGCTCAAATTCCCAAAGTGCGGCCTGATGTTCTGCCTCGACACCATACCTTCAAATAATGTTCCACGGGTTCTTATAAGCCCGAAAATTGAGCTGCTGGACAATTCTCTTCAAGAGGCAAGTTGCCTCGATGTGCCATGATCTCAATCTGACCTCGGCCAAGCATAAAACCAGAGAGGATTATTGGGCCTAGAGTAGCTCTGTGGGCTTGAAAGTCTTGAGACTGAAATCATGACTGGTGTTTTTTTGCTATTCCCCCCCCCCCCGTCGCCGTCACCACGCTTTGAACGATTGAACCCGTTCATGAAAGCCGGGCCTACCTCATCCCAACACGTACAATAAAATGTCGAGGAAAACGGAAACGTGGAATTTTTCCAATCTCAAACTCTCTCCTTTTTCTCTTGAGGTGAGAGAAAAAATACCAAAACCACCTCAAGGATTATGAGATTAGCTTAAAAGCTTCTGAGGGGGAAGAATTTTGATAAAATATCGAGCACTTGTTAATTCACTTTTTCCACTCCGTTTTTTATCCATTAAAAGATTAAAGTTTTATGCTTTCAATGATATACGTGAAGGGACCCCATTTCTTATGCGCCCACATTGGAATTGACGGGTGACCTTCACCGCTTTTGAAGGATGGAAGGTTGGTGGTGGTGGGGAGAAGGGGTTTATTACAAAAATGCAGTAAATTATATTCTAATTACTATCGTAACGGCAATTAAAAAGATTTCAATGTAGTAAACATCGTTGTTTTCGCAGTCTGCGTTTTCAGCCTCGTAGCCATGAGGCTGTTCGTCCTCCTCCTGCCCTACCGGTTCAGTTTACACTTCATTTTCAGCATCATCGTGTGGCTTTTCGTCTTCATTTTCTGTTTGATTCACGTCTTCCTGTTGATTCTTCTCGGTTTCTTGTTCATTGGCATCGTTTTCCCATTCGTTTGGTGTCGATCTCACTTGAGACTCATCGTCTTCATACTCAGCTGGTTGAGGTTCTTCACCCTCTTCCACTTGGTTCTTTGTTTCCGGGGTTTTCGTTACTTTTTCCTGGTTGGTTTGTGCGATTTGGTAACCGCACGAAACGCATAAACCGTTTCCGGTTTATTTTGTGGTTTCCTCACTTTGAGGTTCTTCGTCGTCGAACTCAGGTTGAACCTGTTCCTCTATTTCTTCTTCAAGTTGTTTCTTATTAGATTCATCTTTGGCCTTTTTTTTGGCGCTTCCGCAGTATTTTGTTGCCTACTTTGTACTTTCTGGTTTATTTTCTTGTTTTTTCTGCGGTTCGCTCTGTTGTTTTCTTGCTTGGGGCCTGACTTCGTTAAAATTATCGTCTTCGTAGTCATCTTCATCCTTCGGTTTCATTTCGGGCTCTTCGCGTTTCTTTCCCTGGTTAGATTGTGGGTCGCTTTCCTGCGTTTTCGGTGTTTTTTTTGGAGGATTGTTTTTCTCTTGCGTCTTTTGTTGTTTTTTTAATTTCTGGCTATAAATTAATTTATTGATAAATTAATTAATAAAATAAAAAAGATTTTGTAGTCTCCTGTTTTTATTTGTTTGTCTCTTGTTTCAAATTGCATTTGAGAGTTGTGTTTTTCGTTGTGAATTTGTGTGTAAAGCGTCAACAAACAAGGAAGTTTTTCGTTGTAATCACTTCAAGACCGCCCCCCCGGTCAGAGAAAAACATCTTATCAAACCCCTCCCATCATCCCACTGCATAAGCCTATCAATCACGTTCTTGTCGTCGGGTTTAATCAGAATGACTCTTAGCACGCGTTATGCCCCTCAAAGCTAAAATTCTTGTTCCTAATTCATCAAATCAATCAAATTCAGTCGAAGATTAGCTTAAAAGCTTCGAAAAATTAGTTTTGTCTCCGAAGCCCATGCGTGTCACCCGCCACTCTATTTGGAACTTTGTGTTCGCGATAGCTTCAGGGTTTTCTGAGCGCCTTGGCAGTGAAATCGCTCTGATGGCTGGGAAATTTGGTCTCATTTAGATTGCACAAATTCAAAGACTCTTCCCCTTCCAATACGAGATGAATTTTTCTCTTGGAATATGCGCAGGGAAAGGAAATAATAAGCCGCGATTCTCAAATTATTTGTATAGAAGTCTTCACGCAGCGAGTTTTAGGTTTCGTCTACTTGATTGAGTGCTTACTAATAAGAGACGTAAATAATTAAGGATGACAGCAACGCCATCTAATTTCTTAGCCCTCCGAAAAGACGACGACGGATGGCTTAATCCAAAGTCGAAATCATCAGTTTTGTACTCATTAAAAACCGACCCTCACCCTCCCCGACCATGTTCTGACAACGCGAGAAAGCTTTTCCGCGTAATTGAAATAGTGACTAATGCTGGATCGTTAAATTCTCTCGGCTGATTAAAATTTGAGGAATTTTCAGTCAATTAAATATGCCTCTCGACCAGGAGCCGTTAAATTGTAAAACTTAATTTAGAGCTCTTGTCAACCCCCCCTCCACCCAGCCACTGTGAGAAAAAAATTAGACCTTTCTTTTTTTATCTGCTAAAAGCCGACACTAAAAACTCACGAAATTCATGTCTGGGGTACTTTTGAAGCGGGGGACGTGGGGTTAAACTCTTATATTGATAGCCTCATTCAGAAAATAAAGTAGCGCAGGGGGAGAAAAAAACAAAAAAAAACAAGAGTTTTTAAGGATATAGAGCTTAAAAGACCCCGCACTCTTCACCCTCTAAAAGACACTTTTTTGACTTGCGATGTAGCCTGGACTAATGACTTGAAATTACCCATTCTTGCTCCTTTTTAGCACGTGAGCTCCGTGCGTTCTTACGATTTGGAGAGGTGAAACGATTGGGTATAGGTGAAAGGGACAAGGGGTCTTTCTTGTTGTCTTGCTTTTTTTTTTTTTTTTTTTTTTTTTTCAGGGTATACCTATAGGAGAAAAGGACAAACGCCTTTGAATTAGTTCAAGGAGAATTCGCCATTTGGTGGCAGACGAGAGTTTTTCTTTCTCTGTAATATTGGCTGTTCCATTTTAAAAGACCGTCATTTAGAGGGGAAATTCTGGGTCTTCAAGAGTGTTAAATTGAACCAGCTCACCATAATTAAATTAATTGTACTTTCTCAGTCGAATCGTGTAGAGACGTTTTTTGATCAGTTGGAAGGGGGAAGATGAAGGAGTTCTCATCGTGAATTTGGTGATGCCATGGTTTTAGCCAGAGCTGTCCTGCACAACAGGGGGCAAAAGCGTAGGGTTCAGAGGTGCCAGTTTTTGACTGTTTGAGTCACTCACAGATACGTCAACGCTGCGGTAGACATATAGCCTCGTAAGCCTCTAATGAGCATTGAGTCCCCCACACCAAATTGAGTCCCTCCCCTCCTCTTCAACTTATGAGTTCCCCCTATTTCCTCCACATGCCATCTTTTGGCATGAACTGTTTGAATTCATGATTCTTGAAACACTACACGCTTGCGACACTGGGCTCCCAGACAAGAAAACTACTGAGTACTTAGCACTGGCTCTGCATATGGCTAATATGGCTTAATATGGAAAATATGGCCCCGCCCATATTTTCGCACATAAATTTTGGCCATATTTCCACGACAATCACGGACTTTAGAGTCTCATTTTGGTCTCCTGGAAGTTCTGCAGGAGCGCTAGATTTTGCTTTTCAAAAGAAGGCGACGGATTTAGCAAATGTTCTCACTTTAACTCCTTAAATAGACATTTTTCTTGATTTTAGACGTGAATTAGCGTTTTTACCTAATTTAAGCCACCTATAGCGAGCCGTGAACGAGAGTTTTGTGTCAAAATTTTTGTTTCGAATTAACGCTTTTTCTGAATTTTATCCGCGAATTAGCGCATATTCCTCATTTAGCTGTCGATTTGCGATTTTGTTCACTTTCAGCCACGAAGAAGCCGCGAATTGGCGTTTTCCCCTTTTTATCCGGGAATTAGCGGGTTTTCCACAATTCTGCGCTTCTTCTCAATTTTATCGGTGAACAAGCGATTTTTACCCATTTTAGCTAGGAATTAGCGATTTTCCCCGCTTTAGCCGTGAATTTCGTGATTTTAGCTGCTAATGAGCGATTTTACCCAATTTTATCCGCGAATTAGAACTTTGTCTTAATTTTTCACGCGAATTAGCGAATTTTTTTACTTTTAGCCATGAATTATCGCTTTGTTTGACATTGAGCCACGAACTTGCGATCTGAATAAGCCGAGAATTTATGTTTTCTTAATTTTAACCGCGAATTACTGTATTTTTTTTTTTACATTTTATCCGCGATTTCAGCACCTTTTCTCAATTCTAGCCGTGAAGAAACGATTTTATCCCGTTAATTAGCTATGTATTTTTATTAATTTTAGCCATGAGTTAGCAATTTTTCTCACTTCGTCTGAATTGGCACTCTGTCACTTCTGAATCAGAGATTTTTCTCAATTTCAGCCGTGAAGTAGCAATTTATCTCAATTTCGGCCCCAAATTAGCGTTATTTTCCATTTTTGGTCTTTCATTAAGTTGCACTGAGAAACCTCGAATTAGTGTTTTTCCTCAATTTCGGGCACGAATATTAGTACTTTTCCAAGCACTTTTTTTATTTAGTTCACTAAGAGTTAGGGAGACCAGTTGTAAAAGTCGTTTCCGAGGACGCCTGGCACGAAAAAGTAGGAGAAAAATAGGACGATTGCGACGGGAAGTAGGACAAACCAGTAGGACCAAAATCAAGTTAAAAAACAAATCGTTGATCAATAATTATATGCTAAAATTGTTTTATACTCGACGAGGGTGATGAAACTCGCTTATGTGATAGTGGGGTAACAGCTTCAGTGGCGCAACAAGGTGGGTGAAACAAAATTAGTGAACTCACTCATACTACGAAATTGGGTAGAAATAAAACTTCGTGACCAAGTTTGCTAAGATGAGAGCCATCGTGCACTTCTGAACTTGCTTGTGCAGCTTGGACAGCTCAAATTTAGATGTGTATGACCATTTTTTATCAATTTTAGTCACAATTTCACGCTTTTCCTTGATTTTAGCCGCAAATTAGAGCTTTTCCTCAATTTTGGTCATGGAATTGAATCGAGAAACGACGGACTTTTTTTTTTTCTATTTGAAAGGGGGGAATTTTCTCTATTTTAACCGAAAGAATCAACGCTGTATCTCAATTTTTGTCGCAAAGGATTTTTTTCAGAATTTTTGCCGATAACTACGTACCGCTTTATCTCAATTTTAACCGCGTATTAGCATTTTAATAAATTTTTGCCACGTATGAACGCATTTTCTCACTTTTAGCCATGAATTTGCGCCTTGTCTTTCTCTATAGCCAATAAGTTGCCACCAGTAACCGCGGCTTGACGTATTCCCGAGTTTGCCAGTCGTTTTTATCAAGCTAAGCTGCGAATTTTCTCAAGTTGAGCCGCGGACTTGCCTCAAGAACATCACATTAGCGTTATTTCTCAATTTTAACCGTAAAAGTGCCTCTTTGTAACTTGATTCAGCGATTTTTTTTTCAACATGTATAGCATCAAGAAATACCATTTTTTTTCTTCGATTTTAAGCACGAACTGGCAGTTTTTCTCAATTTTAATTGAGAATTTGCGCTTTTTCTCAATTTTAGCTGATTTGCGTTTTTATTTTTGCCGCGAATTAGCTGTTCACCTCACTTTTAGCCTCGAATTAACGTTTTTTTTTGTTTTTTTTACAATGTAGCAGCGAATTAACAAATGTTCTCAATTTCAGCTGGAAATGTGAGCTTTTATCCCATTTTAACCAAAAATTAGCGCTTTTTTCATTTGAGCAGCAATTTATGGAATTCAGGCAATGAGTTAGTGATTTTTCACATCTTTAGCTACTTATGTTGCCAGAGGGACCCGTGTCTGTCTGTCCGTCTGGTCACTACCATAAAGCACGCTACTGATTATTACTTATTAGGCGACTTTTTTTAACGGGACGGAATATATTTTGACGGATTTCTGACGGAATTTTCAGCTTGACTTGACAGAAAAAGCAGAATGTCAGTTGGTACGGAGTACACCGATTATTGGGCTAGTAGCAAACTATCTTCATGGCCAAAACCATGTCCATTCAAAGGTACATGCTACATGACCAAGGTAACCATGGTAAGGGGACCAAGGTAAAGCTACATGACCAATGTGGCGATTCTGGCATGGCAGGCAGCCCCAGAATTCAGGGGATTCAAAGCATTTAAAGGAGCGAAATTAGGTATTTCGCTAATTCGCGGATCAATTTGAGAAATGCGGTAATTTACAGCTAAGATTAAGGAGTGTGTTTATTCGCGACTAAAATTAAGAAATAATCCAAGGCTAAAATTTGGAAAATAATTCGCGGATAAAATGAGATATAGCGCTGATTCACGGCAAAAATATTTTTAAAAAGCACTAAAGTGAAGCTAAAATAGAAAAACGCTATAATTCTCGGATTTATTTGGAAATCCCGCTTGTTCACGGCTAAAACTGATAACAACCGCTGATTCCCGGCTGAAATTGAGCAAATGCGTTAATTCTTGGCTAATATTACGAAAAGCGCTGATTCGGAGCTAAAATGAGAAAAACGCCAATTCACGGATTTTGTGGAAATTCCTGTAATTCAGAGCTGAATAAATTGATTAAAAGCGGTGATTCAGGGGCGAAATTGAGGAATAACTCACAGCTAAAATTCAGAAATAATTCTCAGCAAAAAAACGCTAATTCACGTGTAGAATTATTTGCTAATCCGCATGACTAATAGTAAGAAGTGAAGAAAAACGTTGAAATGGGGAGGGGGCGTTAACTCGTTGCTAAAACTGAGGCAAAACGCTAATTTCCGTCTAAAATTCAGATAAAGAGATCATTCGCTGCTAAAAAGAAGAAGAAAAAAAAAAAGAAAACAAAAAAAACCAACAAAAAAGGAAAAAGGAAAGTAAGAAGCGCTTATTCGCAGCTAAAACGGAGAAAAACTGTAAAGCGGATAAATTTGAAAAAAATCCGCTAATTCACGGCTAAAATTGAGGAAACACCAATTCACGGTTCCTGTAGAGGCAAGTTCGCAGCTGAAACTCAGAAAAAAAAGAGAGAGATTTATGGTATAACTCTTCCCAAGATGAAATCCTAGATCCGCCACTGGCCTGTCGACCTCCGGCCCCTATTTATATATATGGCCGAATATATAAATAGGCCGAAATATATGTGCAAAAGTATAGGCAGCGGTATAGATGGTCGAAAAGGTTAGAGTGTTATCATCGGTCTGTTGCCTTCCGGGGGTTAGATCGTCGGAAAAGGTTAGGGAGTTATATTTACGGTGACCAGAGGTCCTTTCTTTGGAAGAACGGTACTTCTTCTCAGCTCATGGTCCTGTGGTCCTTTGCCTTTCTTGAAAGGACCCTTAAAGGTACTTCTTTCAAAACAGGGTACTTCCTGGGAGCCCGAAGGACCTCGTGAAGAATAATAGACTGCACCAAAATAATAATAGTCCGGGAGCCCACACCGTATGAAAAATCCGGGTCATTTGATCGGTCTGGCACTTGCACAGGACGTTCTTTATGATCCAGGAGATGCCACTTCTGAGATCATCAGACATTTTCTGCGGGACAGGGTCCCACACCAGAGCTAGCTGCAGGCGAACACCCCTTTGGGCCTCTCCTACACCGTTTTGGATCCTCCGGAAGCCTATTTCGTGTCTCGGCTCTTTCGATTCCCGATTTTTTTGTTTTGGCTCCTTCAAATGCCAATTTCGTGTTTCGGCTGTTTCGAAACAGAATTTTTTGTTTTGGCCCCTTCAAAAGCCAATTTCATGTTATGGCTCTTTCGAAAGCCAATTTCATGTTTGGGATCATGAAGTGCTAATTACGTGTTCTGCCTCCTTTGAAAGCCTATTTTGTGTTTTTGGTCCTTCAAAAGGCAATTTCGTGTTATTAGATCCTCCTGAAGCCAATTTCGTGTTTTGGCTCTTTCAAAACCCAATTTTTTGTTTTGGCTCCTCAAAATGCCAATTTCGAATTTCTGCTCCTACAAAAGCAAATTTCGTGTTTTGGCTCCTTCATAAGCCAAATTGTGTTTTGGCTTCTTCAAATGCCAATTTCGTGTCTTGGCACCTTCAAAAGCCAATTTTTTGTTTTGGCCCCTTCAAAAGTCAATTCAGTGTTTTGGGCACCTACGTAAGCCAATTTCGTGTTTCGGCTCCGTCAAATGCCAATTATGCGTTTTGGTTCCTTAATTGCGTGTTTTGAATCCTCCAGAGGCCAATTTCGTGTTTCGGCTCTTTCGAAACCGAATTTTTTGTTTTGGCTCACCTCCAAATGCCAATTTTGTGTTTTGGCTCCTTAAAAAGCCAATTTCGTGTTTTGGCTCATTCAAAAGCCAATTTTGTGTGTTGGCAATTTTTGGTCATGTTCTAATTAGAATTAGTGGCAGAGACAGTGGGTAGAATTAGTGGCCTCTCCGTCCTTTCTCCTCCATCAATCCCAACAAACCCCCCCCCCCCATATTTCTTCTTCTCCATATAAAATTTAGGTCCTTCTTTCGTCTGGGAAAAATCTGGTCACCCTAGTTATATTGCTCGTGTATTCAGTCTCTGAGCTCACATATCCATGTTTTGCGGCTAAGTTGACGATTTTTCAATCATCAGTTTGCTGTGAGGTAAATTTCGCAATTTCTGATCGAATTGCGACTTCCTGATGAAAAATTGGACTTTGTATGGCTTATAATTTCCTAATCATTGGCCAAATGGCCCGTTATTGGACCTAAAAATCAAATTTTGGAGATTTCAAACTACAATTGTGTAATGCGGATCTTATTAGAAACTTGTATAGAGTGAATTCGGCCCCGGGAAATGGCGTGGAACTCGCCCCCCTGCGTTCACGTTAGCGGTACCCGTCTATAACTCTGTTGTCATTTTGGATTGGTCATGAATTGTGCAATCCCCCCCCCCTCACTTATCTTCGTTCTCTTGAAGTCTCTTACGTGATAATTGAAATTTTTTGTCATTGAAATCAAGGGGTAGGCAAGGTTTACGGTTGGGTGGGGGGGCTGAGGCTCCTGTGTATTTTTTCCCCCCAAACGATTATATTAGTGTAGTATCATTCAAAATGAATACCTAAATAATAAACCAAAAGCAAATTTCGCTTTATCAAGAACAATATTGCGCGCTTTTGACACATTCAATGAGAAATTTTGGGGGGCTTGGCTCACTGAAATAACCAATTTCGCTGGATCGACTCATTGAAAAAATCGATTTTGCTCTTTCAAAATTTCAAACCCTAAATTTTGTTAATCTACGTTTACCTATTATGATTTGAGGCGAGCAGTTCACAACTGTAAGCTTGACAGGCTAAAGCTTTACAGGCTGTCATTTCTCAATTCATTCCTCGACAAAATATAAATTTTACCCGTTTAAACTATTTGTGTAGGCCAGAGATTCTGGTTTTTCGTCAGTGGACAGAAATCTTCTTGGGCTTGTCGTTTAGACTTCATTTTTACTGCTCCCCTAGACGCGATAAAAGTCACTAAAATATTCAATTGATAACAGGCCTAAAAATAGATTATTCCAACAGTTTCGTTCCTCACTCGTATCATCTCTTATTTTATTATTATTCACGTTGTGTTTTTTTGGTGTACGTTCTTGATATAAAAACGGGAGTTGAACAAACTTGAAGCGTTCAAGCCTCATTCGCTCGGTCGGGGGGCTGCATGAAAATTCAAACAAGCTTTAAATCACTCCTTTCCGACGACGGACGGTCCGCGGAGGGGGGTGTGGGGGGGGCCTGTGTTATGTTCCCGGATGGAACGCTCGCTGTCCAACTGAGAGAATAACATTTTGAAACTGAGAAAAACAAATGACTGGACTAAATGGGAACCTTTTTTTTTTTTCTTTGGTTTTTGTTGTTGTTTTTTTTTTCTTTGTATACTATCCAATGCATGCACCCTTTTTTATTATTCTTCTACAACAATTATCAAGAAAGTTTGCCTCGTTTGCTGTAATTTACCGCCTAAAGCACTCATCTCCCCCACGGAACAGCACCATAATAATCGATATTAATGAACTTATGAAACCATTTTTTATTTAGCAGAAAAGACAAATCGGTGTTACCCTTAACACCAATCCTTTCATTCCCACTGTTCCATAGTAATAAAAATTCGTTGGTATCTGACGTGTTAAGATACGACAGACAAGTTTTGGCTCCGTTTATACTTAACGATTTTGAAATCTTTCCAAATTGGAATATTATTCTTGTTTATGTATTTGGCCTATAAGCTTTCCATTTAATTTTCATTCCCTCTCCCTCGACGGAAATAAGTTGATTAAAACTTCTGCAGGGAGGGGAAGGGGGAGGTATATGTGACCTCCCTGACAACACAAATTGCGAGCAAAAGTATCCGACTCTGTTCTGCTTGTGTGACGAGATATTTTTGCCAACTACTCTACTATATTTCCGGGGAAAAACTTTTTGTTTTCTTTAAAGGTCTAGGGATTTCTCTTCTAACCCCCCCTCCCCGCTATGCTACCACCATACAACAGAAGACACCCCGAGGTATCTTCATGATTTGTTCGGTGGGGTTAGAAGGGTGTCAGTGGGGTGGGGTAGAATCTTAGAACTCCCATCTCCCTCAGCATGAAAACTTGAGTTTTCGTTTTGGGTGACAGATTGTTGTCCAGGCGGCTGGGAGGGAGGGGAACATACGGCGTCTCTTCTAATTGGTTTTGCACGAAAACCATTTACACTCGCTCGCTGAAACAAAACTGAAATTAAATCAACTCGATTGCCTTCGGGAAAATAGTTGTTGCACTTTTTTCGCTCTCGGGGAAAATTAATTTTATTGGAACTGCCAGTTCTTTTTCTCTCTCTTCTCTATTCTCTTGTACAAATTTATATACGCACGTGCCATTCACTGTTTCATTCTTTTTTACAATTTGTTTTTCCACCTTGCCCGTCGCGTCGAAGTGACAATATTTTTTTCGATTATTTCCCGAAGAGCTCCCGAATGGATTTTTACTCTTTGCCGACACAGCCACTCGAATGCGGCTAACCCACCAGCGTGCGTCCAAACCGCACAGCCCTAAAATTCGAACAAAAACAAATAAAAGCAGGTAAATCAGAGACATACCCCCAACACCACCCACCTATTGAACCCCTTTTCGAGTAATGCTCAACATTGTAATTACAAATAGGTAATATTATGAATTAAACATCGGGTTCTTCCGTAGGTAGCGGTGCGAAAAGATGAGAGGGGATGGGGCGAACCATCTGGTTCGCTTCGCACACATTCTCGCTCATTAATTCTAACCTTTTCCCTCCCCTTTATCCTCACCACCACCACCACCACCACACACCCAAGCGCAACCACACCACCGAAGCAAAACTTTCTCTAGTGGCGGTTCCTTTACCGGAAAGAGGGTTCCAATGTTTGGAAAGGGTGGGATGGGGGGTAATGAAAACAAAAAAAGCCTTCGCCGCCATCGTTTCAGTATGCATAAAAAAAAACAAATCTGAAGGGTTGCAAAAAAAAAAAAAAAAAAAAAGGACGGGGGTGCCTCATTTCACTCAAAACACAAATGGACGTCGAATATTGGTGAGGGAGGGTTGTAAAGGGGAAGGGAGAAAGAAATTGCACCTGGGGATTTTTCAAAAGCGAAAAATTGAAATAGGAATTCTCTTCTCCCTATACGACCAGAACTTATTCGAGTGGGAGATTTAAAAGTGACAAAACTCTTCAAAAAGAAAGAAAAAAAAACTTTTGTTGCGCAAGAGAAGCGCATGAAATTGGCGTTTTGATAGAAACAAAAGCCCTCAAACCCAATGAAATTGGTTCTTGAAGGCTCCAACCACGCTAGAGAACCTTTAAAACACGGATTTCAGGGCCATATTTGGTCCCTCAGTCGTTACCCAACTAACAATTCGACTTCGGTAGTACTTCGCGGAAGTCTAACAGAAGCTGTTTACAGAAGCGCAACTATTTCTGAAAAACTTGCAATAGCGTTCTATAAGACCAAAAAGGCTGAAGGTTTCCATTATTACCAATGTTGTAGAGAGCTTCGGATGGACCTATAAAGAGGAAGATGGGATGACTTTACAGAGACATCAGCTTCTATAAGGGACCTGCAGTAGGCCTTAAACAGGTTTAAAGGAGCCTAGAAGCGAAACTCAACGGAGAAGAAAAATGGCGGGTAGACTTCTATAAGCAAATTTCTTTTAGGTCTCCAGAAGGTTGTATTGCAAGCTTTACCGAAACTCAGTGGTAAAATAATAATAAATACAAGAAAAAAATTAATTCGAATGTAATGATATTAATTAGATAAAGTGTGTGTGCTCTAAGACGAAGACATTTTCCAGAATTACTCATTTTACGTATTAAATTCACATTATTTCAATTTATACCAGAAAACTTCCCCGATGCTAGGATCGAGCCTGCCGCTTTCAAGTGTGGGTCCTAAACTCTTGCGATGAGATACCTCATTGAGTTGGAGGCATCGTGAAAAGCTCTTTTTATAGCATTCACAACTCAAAGTACAGAATATAATTTGAACGGAACCATTGAAAGTTATATTATTACCTACGTTGAATTAGCTGAATTTTTTCCATCGTTAAAAATTAAACTTCCCCCTTAAGGCTGTTGACGGTGCTTCCTCAAATTCGGTACACGATTTCTTTGTGGTGAAACCGAGATATTTCATGAAAATTTGCCCATAGCTATTTCTAACCAATTAAATTGTCAGTATGGATTCACTTTTTGGAAAAAAAAAATTCTGAGGGGGGGTTCCCCCCGCAACGAAACCTTCGGTACACGTTTTCTTGGACAAAAATGCAATATACTTTTTTTTATTATTTTTTCGCGAATCTTTGAGGTTGCCAAATTGTCACTATGGATTCACTTTTCTCAAATTTCATTTTTTTTTTTTAAATTTTCATTTTTTAAAAATCGTGGCCTCGATAAAAATGTTTATTCTCACCGTAAATATTTGAGGAAATAGGTTGAGAATACAGTCACAATTTTTTAAAACGTATTCATCAACACTTTCGTATTGTTTTAAGAACTTATTCCTAATTAATAGCAATTTTATTTTCGTTGAAATGAGGATTCCACCTCGTGGCGCTGTGCTGCGGCTAGTTTGAAAAGGTGGATTCTATACAATTATTCGTTGGACTCGAGATGCTACCAGCCCCCCTCTGACTTCACTATAATAGCTACCCTACTTGTCCAACAACTCCCTCAAGGTTACAGAAAGTATGTTTTTTTTCCTTTCATGTCTTTTGAGTTTTGTGGGCCGAAAAATACGTGAGGATCGTTTTCGGGGCTAGGCCGGCGAAACAATCTACCGTCTTCGGGAGTTGTTTTATTTTTTGTTTTTTGCCTAAAAAACAGAACTCGCAGAATAAGAATAAAATAAGTTTAATACTGATTAACCCCCGCACGTACCAATTGATTTTTAGCGTTCGAAGAACTCGTCGCTGGGGCTGATCCAATATGGGGGGGGGGGGAATTGGGGGGAAACTACCCCCTCCCCCAGGATTTCAGGAAAGTTGATTTTTAAAGAAAGATAAAGAGAATATCACGACGATTAGCTGAGGACAAGCGGTGGTTAAGAAGCTTATTTGTCAATTCTCTCATAAAAGTAAGGCTACCCCTTCCCTGCAATGCCAATTTTCTAGCCTCACCTTGTCATAAAGTCGTCAAACAATGTCATGCCCTCAAACCTGACGCTTTTCTGACTTCTGGGATTTTCACATCAGGCAGAATCACAGAGCACCGTTTCTGCTTCCAAATATTAAACTCTGGGATGTCGAGTGGTGTTTTTAAAGCAAGTTGTAGTCAAGGAAGCAGGTTACCAAACGTGGTATAGTTACAGGAAAAAACTCCGGGACTAAGTTTGATGACTAATTTTAATGTTTTTAGGTGTGGTGAGTCTGATTTTTAACTCTGCCCAACGTTACAACCCCGGCAACAAGGCGAAATTTGAGTGGATTTTTAACTATCGTGTTTTTGGGGCGTTTTCACCACGCCATCGCTTGTAATAGGTTTTAAAACATGGTTTCCGCTCATTTATTATGTTTTTAGACTAGAAGACTCATTTATTATGTTCAATGTGGCTAGTCGATAGATTGTTTTTTTACATATTTTAATTTATTTTTGTGTTGAAAAATTTGATGATAGACCAGTTATAGACACAAAAATCAGGGTAAATCGCAAACATGCATGTAATTGATTTTTTTGTTGCGTGTTGTTAGGACCAATGAGAGCAGTTATTACTCAAGTTTGCAACCCTCAAAACCTTGTGCTTAACCCATGGCACTCGAAAAACTAAGAAATTTCATCACTTTTTCTGGTTTTTTAAACAAAAATACCAGAAGAAAGAGTTTTTCGAGCATGACCACAGTATAAATTGTTAAAGCCAAGTAAATTTGCTACAATTTAAGCCATACCCGAGCTTCCTGGGCCCATTTTGAGTGCCTACAAGAAGATCAAGAGCCATTCCCAAAACTTTTTTTTTTCAGCTTAATTCACTTTTCCTATGCTAATCTATGAGGAAAGACAAATAAAAGTGGAATAAGCTGAAACAATTTTCTTGAAATAGCTTTCGTATCTTCTTTTAGCCACTCAAAATGGGCCTAATTGCCTTATTTTTTGGTATAACAATGGATTTTTCTCAAAACATTGCGAAGGACAGGAGTAAAATAAGCATGAAGTATTAAACCAAGTTACTTCATACAGTTTTAGAGGAATTTGTCGGGCACTAGGAGCACCATGGCTAATGTAGACTAGCTTTGATCAGTTGTCAAAAACTGACATTTTTTAAAATATCCTTATATTTTCCCAGTTTACTCAAAGAATCATTCGCTAACTTTGGACAAAATGTCCTTACTCACACAGAAAAAAGTGTGCTCTTTTCATTGGTATCGATGGATTTAACCTAATACGCATGCTTCCCAAGTTACAGCTGTTTTTGTTGCGAAAACCAGTGATGTGCCGAAAAACGTAAAAAAAAACTATTATCTCGACTAGGAAAGGAAATCGGACCCTAGGTCATGAGACAATTTTTGTTGCATTTTGGATGTTTAATCACCCCTATTATTTTACTCAACCAAGTACCAGTCACCCTGTCCTATCTAGAATATCTACGCGAAAATAAATTTTAGGCAATAGCGTCAGATTCAAATTGAGCTACTGCCTAAGAATTATTCTCGCGTGGATATTCTGTAGGAACATTATGTTTGAGTGCTAAGAGACTTGAAAAATAACCCTATCAGTAAAATCACGCTTTTTGGCCATATTACACATTTCTTGATTGGCTGTATCTCCGAAAATAACAAACGTAGGACGCTCGGACTGGGCTTAAATTGTACCAAATTTAGTTGGCTTCAACAATGTATACTGTGGTCATGCTCGGAAAACGCTTTCTTCTGGTATTTTTGTTTAACAACCTAAAAAATTGATGGAATTTCGTGGTTTTTCGAGTGCCACGAGTTGAGCACAAGGTTTTGAAGGTTGCACACTTGAGTATAAACTACTCTCATTGGCCCTAACAATGTGCAAAAGAAAAAACAATTACATGCATATTTGCGATGTTTGATGTTTATATTGACTGGCCTATGAGTCTTGACGGAGTGTACAACTAGTTACCATTAGCAACTATAGAATATATATAACGAGTTCCTACATAATTGGGATGAATTTGTTAAGGTTACTAGGGTGGCACGTTAACGTGGTTAGATTCTGACACGGTCTATGTGGATCGAATGTAGAAAATACATGTTTTGAAGCCTGAGGAGGACGGAGAAATTCCACCGCGAAACGTCGCAACTCGATAAAAGTGTCGTTTTTGTTTTGCCCTTCATGGTCGATTGATTCCTGATCTTATATTAAAAATAATTAAGGGCGTTATAGCGTTCAATAAATTTGTAGTCGTAAACTTAGTCTATTTTAAAAATGCAAAGGAGCGCAATCATCGAAAAGTAGGTACTTAGTTCCAGAGATACAACCGATTGAGTATAAAAAGTAAGAAAATTTCCAGTTTTTTTGCGACTTTCGACGTGCAGCCGACCGATTTTTTGTTGGCAAAGTTCAGATTCGGATTCAGCACCCCAAGAAACATAAGATCCGTTGACAAAACTACTTCTATGCGTTTGTCCCGGCCAATTCCCCATTTGACTGGACTAAATCTTGTCATTTTAATACTCTTCTCATCTAAAGATGATACAAAGAATGAGTCACACAACGAACTCCTTACGCCCTTGTGCCTTGTGAGACATAGGCACTATCTAGCCGCTTCGTTCAATGGCTCGTCCAGATTCGATTCAATCTTGTTTAAGTATCGCTTGTGAACCTTTAAAACACAGGCACTGCAACACGGATTTCAGCGCCATATTTGGTCCCTCAGTTGTTAGGGTAAACAAAATATCATGAATGAAAAAATTGTCATCGTTACAGCAAACAAACGCGGAACGCGATCGAAATAAATCAAAAAATATTACTTGTCAATGAGATCAGGTGATAATTATAATCATGTGAGGGACAAGCATGGCGACGATTTCCGTGTTGCAGTACTCGTGTTTTATAGTGCCTTAGTGTCGCTAGACATGGATGGTATCTCCATAACGCTGGGAAAAACCACCGCCAATGGATAGTGTGCCCATAACAGCTGCCGCTGTGCTTGTTGTGCGCGAAGTTTGATTATTTTCTGAGGTCACATTTCTTTTGAGTACACACATTGTGCACTCCAAGAGAGAAGTGGAATGATATCCATTGCGAGTTCCTTTCACAATTAACGCATCGCTGGTTTTCCTCAAGCAAACTCAATTTTCGTCGCACGTAATAATGAAGCACACCACTGAAATGGCACAAAATTGTCTTTTTATTATGTCTACGTGGTTTTGGAATCAGCTTGAGTTAAAGGCCCTTAATACTGGGCTGAATTTCCAGGTTGTCCTCTTTTTCCACCAAACAAGGGTTTTCTAACAGCTTTAATTTCGCACACAACATTATCAAGATGAGCCGCTCTGCGGAAAAAACTTCTTCTATAAAAAAGCTTTCCAATGACCTACGATGAAATGGACCTTGTCCAAAGATATTTGGACAAAGGTTTGAAATTGTCAAGTGTAATCGCCAAAATAAGGCTGTTGTGGCCACTGGAAATAAAAGAGAACCATCGTCTTATTGGCACACACTAGGAATTTCGATTTATTTATTTTATTTTATATTTGTATCATTCGTGTTTCATAACGAATGCTCGATGTGCTGTGAGTGAAATTAAAGCTGTTAGAAAACACGTGTTTGATGGTAAAATAGGACAACTTGGGAATTCAGCTCAGCATTAACGGCCTTCAACTCAAGCTGATTTCAAAACCATGTAGACATAATAAAAAGACAATTTTCTGACCTTTTCAGTGGCGTGCTACAATATTACGTGCGACGAAAATTGTGAGAGTTATTGCAGTTTGTATGAGGAAAACCAGCGATGCGTTGAAAAAGCGGAAAAGTGCGTTTTTGTCGGAAACGGTTGATATTCGGACCATGGTATATTTGGTCATTTTTTGACGTAAATATGGTCTAGAATCACCTGCTTTATTTGTGCCACGTGGACCAAGTACACCCGGTATAGGTCTCACATCAATCAAATCATGTGTTTTTCTAGAGTGCAGCAAAGAGACAGATCTCTTTTCTCACAACTTGGCGTGAAAGTCGTAGTTTTCTGCGCATACATATTCTTCTGCCGATAAATCACCAATGGGGAACTTGCACATTTTTCAATCACTGGTGTTTCTTGAAGAGGTTGCTTCAAAAAGACAATTGCCCACATTAGACATTGAAATCAATCAAGGGTTTATTTAGGCGAATTTTTAAAAATTTTGAGTCGGGGTTTGATTGCGTCAAAGGGTAGTTAATGAAATGGATGGGGTTGGGAAGAGGGGGGAATACGCGTTTTCTGGGGTTTAATTTTTCTTGTTATTTGTAAACAAAATATTTTAGAGTTTCCTCAAATGCTTCAAAACTGCACATTGACGTCATTTTTCCCTCGTACCATCCATCCCCTCGTGAAGTGAAATTTATTTAAAAATCACCAGAAGCACCAATCGGTCAGGAACTACTGTTAATATCCTTGTCCGCATGTGTCAATTCACCGGTATACTTTTCCCCCAAATCGGGCATTCATGCAAGTTTTCCATTCACAGTCGAGAAATAATGAATCGTAATCGTAGTTTCAAGGGATAGTTTTGATCAATAGTCATTTTTACAGTCATTATCCAAAACACTAACAGCGCTAGCTAATTCGACGTATACTTACTGCCCAAATTTCGAATTTATCGGTAGAAACAGTACAATTGTCGAATAGTCAATAATTATTATCTACCGTAA
Source organism: Corythucha ciliata (assembly GCA_038030265.1). Taxonomy (NCBI): domain Eukaryota; kingdom Metazoa; phylum Arthropoda; class Insecta; order Hemiptera; family Tingidae; genus Corythucha; species Corythucha ciliata. The sequence continues at coordinate 45,300,594 of CM075941.1, forward strand.
AAATTATCAGGTTTGGTATGACAGTCTAATTTTCCGACGTGTACTCAGTCAAAGAAAAATAATTCTTTCTGACGGCAACTTGATCGTTTCCTTGGGCTTGTTTTCCAGGCGTTATGCTTTCGCCTAAAATCTACATATATCTCGGGAAAATGACTGACACAATAATAATGTCATCTTATTTATTGCACTCCTATTTCGTATACACTACAACTTGAAGAGAAATTGGTACGTTTCTGATTTCAATTAGAGCATCACTAGACACTGGCTGAGGCATTACGTTATCAGATCAAAATTCACTTGTAATAAACTCGCGGGGTCAAGGGCACTTCTTCTGACAGTTCTGACTTCTGACTAAAAGATACCTAGATGCGAAAATGTTCAAATATCAGGGGGCCTATTCTCTAACAACAAGCAATATTTTTTTCGCCAGCCATGTGTTTATTTCATTCATTTGTTTGAAGAAAATCAATGAAATAAACATATGACTTCGAAAAAGCTATTGCTTCGGAGTTAGAGAATAAGCCCCCTGGGCTTCAAGTAAGAAGTTAGGAAAACGAATTCTGGTGTATAGTTTTTGTACTAAAATTTCCCATTTTAATTTTTTCCCCGCGATGTACAGCGCCATCTCTTGTCTCAGGGTGATTTTCAAAGCTTCACCGTCAACAGCCTTAAGAAGCACCCGATAATTTGATTTCGTCGTGAAAACATGCCGCAAGCGGGATCCAAGGACTCCGAATAAGAAATAACATTATCCCGCCATAGCAACCACACTTGCGGCGTTTTTCCCGACGTTTCTGAATAGGGCCCCAGGGGGCCTATTCTCTAACTCCGAAGCAATAACTTTTTCGCAGTCATATGTTTATTTCATTAAGTTTCTTCAAACAAATGAATGAAATAGACACATGGCTGGCGAAAAAAATATTGCTTGTTGTTAGAGAATAGGCCCCCTGGGCTTCAAGTAAGAAGTTAGGAAAACGAATTCTGGTGTATAGTTTTTGTACTAAAATTTCCCATTTTAATTTTTTCCCCGCGATGTACAGCGCCATCTCTTGTCTCAGGGTGATTTTCAAAGCTTCACCGTCAACAGCCTTAAGAAGCACCCGATAATTTGATTTCGTCGTGAAAACATGCCGCAAGCGGGATCCAAGGACTCCGAATAAGAAATAACATTATCCCGCCATAGCAACCACACTTGCGGCGTTTTTCCCGACGTTTCTGAATAGGGCCCCAGGGGGCCTATTCTCTAACAACAAGCAATATTTTTTTCGCCAGCCATGTGTCTATTTCATTCATTTGTTTGAAGAAAAGCGCCAATTTATGGCAATAGGTGAAGAAACCGCAAATTCGCGAGTAAACTGAGAAAAATCGCTCATGCATTGCGAATGGTGAACCAAAGAAATCCTAATTCATGAAAAGTCCCCCTATTTTGCGGCTAATATTGTGGAAAACACTTAAGAAAAACGTTAATTTCCAGCTAAAACTGAGAAAAGTGCTAATCGCCTGGTAAACAAAAATTTAAAAAATCGGTAATATGCTGCTAAAATTGAGGAAAACGCCAAAACTCGTGGATAATTAAGAACATCACTCACGGGGTCAAACGATCTTTGCTGCTAAAGGTGAGAAAATACGCCAATTCATGGCTATGGGAGGGGGTGGGGCAAACACTATCTGCGGATGAAATTGAGACGAACGATTACACTCGGCCGAAAAGCGCTAATTTGCGGGAGAGTCCAAAATCGCCCTAACTTAGAGATTGAGGCTATCATGAGGCCAGCAAAAATGTCCAGATTCAAGAGTGTGCTGGCTAGGTGGAATGCATGACTAAAATGTGAATTACCCCCCTCCTCTCACCCATCCAAGATTTCAATCTGATCCCCCCCCCCCAGGACAAATTCCTACCTACGCCACTGCCGTCACCGTCAAATATCGTTGATGAACAGTTCATCACCGTCTCATTCGAAGCGGTGCCGCTGTCTGTTGACCGCTCTCTAGGAAACTACTGGTGTGATTTAAAAGGGGATTTTTTCTACCGCTATTTATTACGGCACCGCTTTTCTAGGAAACCAAAGCTTAACAGAAAAAAAATGTGTTCTTAGCAAATCCGGCGCCAGAAGTTCGTTTGGAAACGACAAAATCTCATTTTATTGAGAAAAGCGAGATACTGCTCTAAATAACGATTGAAAAATCATATCTCGGAAACTATTGAGTTTCAGACCATGATATATTTGGCTTTTTTGATTGCAAATCAAATCTACTTTAACCCATTTTACTTTTTTGTAGTTATTCTGAAACACCAGTGTGTACTCTGGGAACTGATTAGCACAAATGGACGAAAAAGAGGAAGCAGGCTTTTCTTTCAAGGTCGTCCAAACTATTGAAAAGGGGGAGTTGAAAATTACAGCAGTTCCATCTATACACTGAGAGAAAAAAAGGCCTTCATCGGGTCAATATTCGCTCGAGCATCGGGTCAAAGTTGTAACGCCCGATGATCGGGTTGAAATGGCCTTGAGAGTTTTCAACCGATTACAACAATCGGTACATTTTGAACCGATCATCGCGCCAATTCATTAGCCTTTGGATATACATCCGATGAACACTCCTCGGTTTCATTTTGTCTGAACATCGGTCCGACTTCTCACCCGACGCGCTTCCCTCAGATCACTTTGGCCTGACCATCGGCCCGAATTTTCACCTGATGGACAACCTTCGGTCTGACCATCGGTCTGAGTGTTCACCCGCTGTCTGTTGACCGCTCTCTAGGAAACTACTGGTGTGATTTAAAAGGGGATTTTTTCTACCGCTATTATTACGGCACCGCTTTTCTAGGAAACCAAAGCTTAACAGAAAAAAAAAATGTGTTCTTTGCAAATCCGGCGCCAGAAGTTCGTTTGGAAACGACAAAATCTCATTTTATTGAGAAAAGCGAGATACTGCTCCAAATAACGATTGAAAAATCATATCTCGGAAACTATTGAGTTTCAGACCATGATATATTTGGCTTTTTTGATTGCAAATCAAATCTACTTTAACCCATTTTACTTTTTTGTAGTTATTCTGAAACACCAGGCAGTGTGTACTCTGGGAACTGAATAGCACAAATGGACGAAAAAGAGGAAGCAGGCTTTTCTTTCAAGGTCGTCCAAACTATTGAAAAGGGGGAGTTGAAAATTACAGCAGTTCCATCTATACACTGAGAGAAAAAAAGGCCTTCATCGGGCCAATATTCGCCCGAGCATCGGGTCAAAGTTGTAACGCCCGATGATCAGGTTGAAATGGCCTTAAGAGTCTTCAACCGATTACAACAATCGGTACATTTTAAACCGATCATCGCGCCAATTCATTAGCCTTTGGATACATCCGATGAACACTCCTCGGTTTCATTTTGTCTGAACATCGGTCCGACTTCTCACCCGACGCGCTTTCCTCAGATCACTTTGGCCTGACCATCGGCCCGAATTTTCACCTGATGGACAACCTTCGGTCTGACCATCGGTCTGAGTGTTCACCCGATGTCTATTCCTCCTCGGCTCGCTTTGGCCTGACCATCGGTCCAAGGTAATTTAATTTATGTTTTTTTAGTTGAAACAATCTTATTTTTATTGTTAACACTGGTCGGCTAGTTTGGGGGTATGCAACCCATTATGCAGGCATCCACGTAGAAACAAATCTCTGCCACGAGCTAAAATGACCTAAAAAAACTTGAAAAACGGCCGCACAAAGAAACTTGTTTCTCAAACTCGGTAATTTTAGCTCGTTACATGTGACAGAGATTTGTTTCCACGTGGATGCCTTGATAATATATAGTCCAGTCAAATCGTATAAAAAATACCATACGTGGACAAAAATCTCGTCTTTGATTTTTTCAATTTATTCTATGTTTTTTGGGGTGAGGAACACGAATCTGAAGAGATGAAACACAATTTCCTTGTGCGTTTTGAGAAAATCGCAAAGAACTGATAATTTTTGGCACTTTTTTTAGTTTTTCGCTTGCAACTACTCAATGACGCCTTTTACGGAAAATTGTACCCTGTTCTTTTTTGAAGAGCATCAAGTTCTGCGTCGAATCACTTTGTCTTTTGTCACAATTGACCCAGCCGTTTCGCCGGTATTGATTTTTTTAAATGGTCATTTTTAGTCGCTCTTGGCAAAAGAGTGTGAAAAAATAAAAGTAGTTCAACTCTCAGTTGAGTGATGTAATCTCTGACGCTACCTATAAGACTGGTGATATGGTTAGTTTTAACATTTGTGGACAAAGTTAGTGGGCGTAGCCACTTTTTTAAAAAACAAAATCTATTTTCCTATTTTCATCGCCCTGAATAGAATATTTTCCTGGCCTTGAAAAATTTGGCAAATATGGTTTCTGTAAATTTCACCAGCTTTCACTGAAAAATAGAGCAATTTTCATCGAAGGCTTCGTTCGATAGTTATAGTTCTTTTATAGTTTTCGTTTATAGTTATAGTTCTTCGATAGTATATTGCGCTTCGGGTGAAAACTCTGAGTCAGAGTTTTCACCCGAAGCGCAATCTTCCGTGGGCTTTGGCCAGACCATCGATCTGAAAATGTCAAACATAGTTATTGAAATTATGAAAAATTGAATAGCATGCAATAAACTACTAGTATCAGTAGAGTAGTACTCACAGTCCGAACACGTGATGAACGAAATAAGAAAGTGGTCAGAAAAAGAGGGTCAGATGAATCTTTCTGGATCCACATACACCAAGACTTGACACTTCAATGCGTTGGGAAAGAAACCGTTACTCGAAACGTGAAGGTTGAGCCCCTCCACTGACCCCCATCAGTCCAAAATGAACCTAGCAGTTTGTCTCTTAAGGGCAGATTCGAACGATGCAGAGCTTTCTCATAACCCTTCGAACGATTTAGAAGCGTCAGCGTTTTTTCTTTTCTTTTTTTTTTTTTTTTTGCCTTGGGTGGTAGAAAGTTAGTTCATCGGTTCGTACAAGGAAATCGACCGGAAAAAAAAGGAATCGATCCGATGAGATTGTACATGAATTATAATTATTCATTCACATATTAGGTGCTTCGATCTCTAAATGAAAATTGCCAAGGCAAACGAGTAGGTAGGTACCTGATATTATTTATTTTCCTGGGGCATTACAACCCTTGCGCTCGTGCAGCTAAACTTTTCTCACAGAAAATTAAACACTTCTTTACTCCAGGTCTCTTATTTCACGTCAGCCCAATTTTTCCAGGCAAAAAACCTCGTCAATTAGACAAAAATCCATCAGGCTGATTGTTATTTTTATTTGTTCGAACCACCAGGTAATTTTTTTATCACCAATAGTCATCGTGCTGATCTCAATCTAGTCTTCTTTATTTCACTCCATGATTCAACGTTTTCACATGATGTTCGGGTAAAAGCATCGGGCTTTTTCCCAACGGTTCTTATCAAAGAAAGTAAACAAACCCATCAGACAGTTTCAGCACGCAAAGAAAAATGAGCCGAAGAGTTCGTTCCGTTTCCGCTTCAAGGACGGTTCGAACAGACCTGAACATCGGGTCGCAGACAATTTATCTGTTCTTCGAACGGTTTCTTCGCCGCATCAGCCCGAATTCGGTCGACGTCCTAATTCTTCGAGTGGGTTTTGACCCGATGACGCTCTTCGGTTCACTGTCGAAACCATCGGGCCACAGGCTTTTTCTCGTGTGTATGGGAGAAAGACGGATTGCTTTTTTGGCCACCTAAAAGCGCCAAGATCAATGCTTTTAAAAAGCCCGGAAATCCAGGAGATGACTGGACCATTTCCGTGCGTCGTTCCGTGCGCCACACTACACGTCACAGTAATGATACTATAAAGACGAGTAGAGGCGATGTTTGATAAAGTTTTTACCGCGCTCCACCATTTTTGTTCTGTTATCATATCATACAACAGTTACCATGACAACAGTGATTGTTGAAATATGTAAATCATGCTGGAAAAAGCTTGTTTCTCTTTAATTTCCGTCTAAAACTGTATTTTGTGTTGTGCGTTTATTTGTGAAAGAGGTTTGGGTGCACGAGGCACAATAATTCTCTAATGAGACGATTTCTAAGTTCTGGTTATCGACTATTTATTGTTCCAAGTAATGAGAGGGGAAATAACAAAGGGGCAAGTGAAACGCTGACGAAGTGCTGGTTGCGAGTCAAAACGAAAAGTCGTATTAATGTTGAGTAAGTACGTAATTATCTTTAAGGGCCCCCTACCAGGATAATTAGGTTCAGAAAACTAGGCGATTTATAACTTGTGGGGTTCAAATTTCTCTGTTTACAGGCATAGAAAATGTTCCGACTTATTTCGTAGGAATGGGCAAGGGGTCAAGAGGATAAATATATAAAGAATAGCTATCGAGGCAGAAGAACAACAGACCGTACGTCTTTGAAGGGTAGGTATCTTCGAAATTGAACGTGAAACATTCAGACCGCTTCAGAGTAGTTGAACTCCCTAAAATAAAGTGTTGCGCTTTTCAATAAACTACCAGAAAGTTTGAATAGCAACATTCCGTAGCCAACAACCTTTGCCTTTGGGTTCTGGCACGTTGACCAGCGATTTTTCTCAAGATAATGGGAATTTTTTTAGTGTTAAATAATTTGAAGTTGGCGGTTATCTGTTATCCAGAACAGTAATGGCGTCGTCAATAAACGATGTGCCGTCATGCGCATTCAGGGTTTTAATGACGGTTCCCTATGAGGAAGTTTAAGTAAGTCGTTCTCCTTATTTTTTTCCCCCCTATTATATCCCTCGCCTAATAATTATTAGTATTTAAAGTAAGTAAGCTCATTACGGGTCACTATTTATCAAAAACTGATTGTTTATTTATTGCTGCTGGGGTGTAGCTCTCTAGAACGGTCAAGTTTGCACGAAAACTCTAATTAAAAAGTAAATGCTTCACCAGGCTACAGAGCTATTAACCCACAGCTTCACAAATAATGATTTTATTAACACAAATTCGTGCAAGGCACTAATACCTATTTTTATCTTGCAGCTCATGAGTACGACGCGAACATTTAAGAAAGTTAAATTTAACCCGTAAGATGTACCGGGTGCAGTCTTGTCAGGGAGTCCTGATGCCGCTACGGTGGAGGATCTCGTCAGGTTTTTGAAGTGCAGAGGGGTGAAATTACAGTCCAAATCGAAGGAGTACTTGGTTAGCACGGCGAAAAATGTTCGACCGAAGAAATTTCCCAAGCAACCGAAGAGGTGTTCGGTCAACTGGCAGCAGTTTTCGGGTCGATATTGCACGACGTTCGTGCAACATTCAACTTAAGGTTCGGTTAAAGCGTTTTATTGGACGAAGCACGGGTGATTGTCGCACGAAATGTGCCATTTTTCTTCGGTTGGACTGAACTTTTGACCGTAGCAAGATACTTTTTGACACGATGGGTTCGTGTGTTTACACCAATCGGGCGAGTTTCACCCCAGAACACTATTCGGTTGATCAGAAAGCGTAAGCTTCACACGAATAGATTCAAGGATGAATTCTTCGGGTGACTAGCCAAACGAAATCTCAACCGAATTTATTTCTCGATTATCACACGACCCAAATAAAGTAGCCGTAACGACCGAATATTATTTTCGGTCGAAAAGCGTGTGGGTATAGCTCTTCCGCGCTTTATCTTAGCCCGCCTTAACAGTTGTTCACTTTTTACAATTTTACCCGTTAATATAAACTAAGAAAATAATACCGAAAAATAATGATTATTGATTTAAAAGGTAGAGGGAGGGATAAGCGTGATGCATGTGGTGGTGGGGAAAGGGTTCACTCAGTCACGTCTCTCGGGAAAAAAAGTCGAATTGTCCTTTAGGGAAATTCATAGCCTCATCGGTCCGGTCGACCGACCTTCGGTCGGGTTTCAAGGACAAATTTCTCGCATCGTGAGGAAGGGAACCCGATAGGAAGTGTTTTAGCTGACGCTAGGGCAACGAAGAACCGAGTACAAGTGAAAAGGAAGGGAGGATCCTGGAAGAAGCCACGCTGTGAAGCCGCCAGGCCATAATTCTTCATTCTTCTACGCGTGAAGGGGTAAGCATCTAACTTCTTTTCGAATTTCTTCAAAACATCGAACAACAGAAAAAAAGGTACCCTCGGTTTGTCTTTGATACCTCTTAATCGCCTTATCATTTATTTCTCTGGTTGTTTTACTGAGAATGAGCCATTTAAACCCAACGACCTCAGGAATCACTTGAGCATCTCACCGAATTTGGAAAGAGTTACCTTGTAGGCTTGTTAGGAAGGATTATAATCTTTCATCATTGGTGATGTTGCTCAGTGAATCCTCAGTCAGCTGAGATGAAAATTTGCTGATGAACCAGCGAGGCTAAACTTTTCAGCCTGGCCAATTAACTAGGCGTTTGCTCAGCCGGTTCATTATAGTAAATGGTCATAATATTATCTGGCTCCTTTTCAGTAAAGCTTTAACCAATATGGCGAGGCAGGTCGGTACACAAACAACTGAAGGTGCATGCCAGATTGATCGATGTTCAGTTCAAGAGCAACACGAAGAAAATACTTCCAATGACCGCTCACCCGAATGAACGGTTACAGGTCAACCGAAAACATCTCACTTCGGTTGAATTCCTAGCCGAATGTAGGCTTCCGGTTAACCCATTAAAATGTCATCGTTTCAATTACTAGCCGAACGTAGGGTTCTCGGGCAAACGAAAACAAAGAATCGGGTGACTGGCTAGCCGACTTTCGGGTACCCTGCTGACCGATCTTCGGGCCGATAGATAATTCTTCGGGTAATGCCTGACCGATGATCTTCGGTTCAAGTTTAATCGACCATCGTGCGATCCAAAAAGAAGCCGAAGGTCGGTTAAGAATCGACCGAAAAAGGCTGTAATTTTTTCTCAGTGCGGAGTGTCTGATAACCTTGGTGCCGTCGCTGCAGTTGAAGACTTTGGAACCCCGACTACGTCTGACCGAGAGTAATCTGGTACGTGGAACGTGATCTTCTTTTTGGGGACTAACGTTGACCGTATTTGATCCACATGACGTTTCAGTTTCCTGCCAGAATCTAGAGTTACCGCGTAATGTCGATGTCCGAATTTTTGGCTGATATTCCCAAACTGCCAGACGTCGTGATTTTCTACGTATACTCGAGCCTGGACTCTCTCCCCCTCTTTGAATGATCGAGTGTGCGCAGAGACTAAAGGAGGGGTAGCAGTCGTGAGTCGTGGCTTTATTGCGTCAAGTCGAATCCTTATTCGGCGATGTAAATACAATTCAGCTGGAGATTTTCCACAAGCCAGAGGTGTGGCCCGATATCTGAGCATGATAGCTTTAATTTTGTCCGAGAGCGGAGTAGGATCGTTTTCGGATGCTCGAAGACGCTGTTTTATCGTTCGGACATAGCGCTCCGCCAGGCCATTTGTCGCAGGATGTCCGGGGGCTATGAGCTTATGAGAAATGCCGTGTTTAGAGCCGTAGTTTCTGAAATGCTCACTAGTAAATATCGAGGCATTGTCTGTTACGATGATAGACGGGTATCCGTGAACTGAAAATAATTATGTCCTCCAATAGTGTGATTGTCGATGAAGTGGAAGGCGGTGGAAATAAATAAAAATATCCTACTTGTCAATGAGATCAGGTGATAATTATAATCATATGAGGGACCAAGTATGGCGCCGATTTGCGTGTTGCAGTACTCGTGTTTTATAGTGCCTTAACCACGCGAAATTGTTTCTTTTTAAGAAGGCCGCGAAATTTGGGATTAAAAGAGAGATAAAAGCACAAAATTGTCTTTTGCAATGGGTCAAGCCCATGAAATTGCGCCCTGAATCGGGCGACAGCGCGAATGTAGGTTTTTGATGTGGTGAAACCCACGGTATTGCGTTTCATAAGTTAAAAATATCCCCCCCTCCCCGCATTTATTTTCGATGAGCCAAACTCACGACGTTTTATCAAGAAGCCAACCCATCGTTGACTAGCGTAGTAGCGCTTCCTCAATTTTATTGTTGCAAATAATGGTTTTTGTACAGCCGGTTTTTGTAAAGACTCGAAATTCGACCGCTGGGAGAGTCTTGAGCGGGCGACATGAGGTTATTCATTCCGCCCGCCGGGCGTAAAGAAAAATATCAGCCCGCTACGTCTTCCTTTAAGCCCCGTCTACATAAGACGCAAGGACGCCGCCGCAGGACGCAACGCAGAACGCAGGAAGCAACGCGAATTTCAGCCAACTCTTGCGTCCGCGGTTGCGTTCAGCCAATCGCATTTAAGTTTAGAAGGCAGGGTCTAGGTTTGAGGTTCTTTCCACTGCTACATTGATTGTTAAAATTTTCAAAATCCCGAAATTATCAAAAACAAATGTTTAATCATATTTTTAAACACATAGAACTCCACTCGCCCATGGGTCCCTGTTTTCTTCTTCAGTTTAGAGTTGTTAATTATTTTATCTAAAAATGCTCATTGTCGTCTATATAGAACGTTTAAGTTAGCGTTGTGGGACGCTGCACAGAACGCAGGACGCAACGCAGAGTTGAACCAATGTCAACTTCTCGCGTCAACTTCTTGCGTTCGGCCAATAGCATTTGATGTTGAGTAGCCGTCGTCAAGTTTGAACCAATAGAATTCAACTGTGGTGAAATAGGCCCCGCCTACTAGAAGATATTTCCGGCTCACTTCAAGATATTTTTGGGCATCTCCAATATTTTTTTTCTTCCATGAGTTTGGAGGTTCTTTCTACCCGGCAACTGCTATCAAAATCAAATAACTCAGCTCGCCATTTCCTTCTAGATTTTGTTTTAAAAAGTGCATTTATCAAAAATTGTATTATTTCAAAATGAAAAAGTGGTCTACTGATGAAGTGAGGTATCTTATTGTCCTGGTAAAAACAAATCCTGGGCTGTACTCAAAGAGGGCATCGCAACACAAAATCACGAAGGACAAAGAAAGTCGGTATTATCACCACAAAGTGACAGACCGCAGAAGAGGCCAAGAAAATATTTGGAAGACGAAGGGACGACACGTTGGGGCTCTGCCTTCGAATCATTCAATTATGCATTGGGGAGAGTGCCTGAAGATAGAAAAATTAGAGTCATTGGTGCTTGAAGAACTAGCAGTGATGATGTCACCATAAACATAAATTAAAACCCTTTTTTTTATTATGTCATACTAGTCTTGTAAGAAACATTAGTTGTTTTCATTAATTAGTGATTCTCAAATAAATGTACCTACAAGTTTGAAGAACGTATTTAATTCACTCAAAATACAGGGTGTATGTCGGCATTTGGATGATTTTGTACTGTTCAGTACACGGCTAATAGTAGGGGATAGTGGTTGGGAAGGTCCTATTGTCTACAAGATCGTAGCACCCCCACAACTTGGTGTGCACTAAGTACCTTAGTACAGGTACCTAGGTAGTAAGTACCTTATATTTATGGATCTATTTGTTTTTACGTTAAATACTGGGGTATCTAGGTAATGTTACCCGAATATCAGAAAATTTTAAAGATTCCCTGTCTTGACTGGAAAAATATTTAGTAAATCAAGCCATATTGCCTTGCAAACTTCCGGGATGTAATTTTATAAGCAGTTGCAGTTGAGCACCCGACTCGAAACATCCATGTCCACGGACTGCATCCGAATCGTCCGAATAACTATAAACGAATCGTTATAAGTACAAGTAAATGAATATGCAATATACGCTACCAGGGTGAACTTACGAAAGCGTTCACACCAATAGTATAAAGCAACTGGTGAAGGAGTTCGGTTGCTTTTCTTCTCGAGATGTGGAGTCACCCTTTCAAGAAGATCCTCGAATTTCGAAGGTCACATCCCCGTAACTCAAAAAACTCCTCGTGATCCGCGATTATCAATGTTTCAAATAATGTTTCATAGAAGCCGAACATTATTCTTTCGTTAATGCACGAAGCCACCACTGACGAACCCTTCTTCTACATTATTTTTCCCTCAGCCGAATTTTGAAGACCATCGCCGAAACACAGATGGTGAATAACGTGGCAACGTCCTAACTTTTTAGCTATCTTATCCATAAAATGATTAAATTGACTTGAAAGTGTGAAAATACATTGCTGACTGGAATTAGAGGAGTACGATAACCTAACAATATCAAGATAAAGTGATTAGAACTTCTCTTTCACTTTTTATTTTATAACGTGACATATGATTGGCTCAACGCAACGAGCCTTGCGTTTTATGTAGACAGTGAAAAGTGGACTTGCTTCCTGCGTTCTGCGCTGCGTCCTGCGACGGCGTCCTTGCGTCTTATGTAGACGGGGCTTTAGGTCTTTTGTTGTTTTTTTAAAAAAGTTTTTCCTAGTTTTGTTTTTAAATTGTACATTAGCCAGAAAAACACAATAATAAGCACTGCAAATTACGCTGAGAGGCGATTAAAGTTCTCTCTGTATCAGCTACGTCATCCCTCCATTCACTGGCTAAAGTATGTGTTCACTTTAGTTTATTAAGCAAACCATATGATATGCGTCCGAAATGCTTCATTTTTCGAAGGAATTAATTTTTCTTTGCTTAGTAGACTCCACAGATGCATTGCACAAAGCTTCTGAACAGGGCCAGAACAGGGCTTGAGAACGGGTAGCCCAGTAAAATAAGGTTTCGAAGGTTGCAATAATTAGGGTATATGATTTTTTGTTTCATGTTGTTAGGGGTGGTGTAGTTATGATGTGTTCAAATTGTTGACCTCAAAAAACCTCGGGATCATCCTTGAAATCGGGAAAGACGGCGCAATTTTTGGATTTTTTTTCGGGTTTAGGCACTTTTTTTTGCTTAAGTAGCCATTTCTCGGCTATGACTGCGAAGTAACATTTCAAAGCAGGCAAAATTTCAGACAAAACTAGTCCAAAGCGGGATCTGGAGGTATCACAGTATCTAAGATAGAGATCGTCAAATGTAGGATAACTTTTTAAAATTGACAAATGATGTTGATGTTTCCATGTCTTCATCACCTGTAACCACGTGGAATCATTTTAGTGGTCAAAATGGTGCACGGCTAAGCGGATTTCTCATCACCCGCGAATTAGTTTTTTTTCCAACGTGTGCCGACATGAATTATAACCCTTTATCTCAATTTTAGCCACAAATTTTCCTTCCAGAAGCACGCGAATTGTTGTTTCGTCAATTTTAGCAGCGAATTTTTTCTCAATTCTAGCCGTTTTTATTAGCGTTATTCTACATTTTATCTGCGTATCAGTGATTTTTTTCTAGTTATCCGTCAATCAGCAATTTTTCTCAACTTCAGACACGAATTAGAGTTTTTATCATTTCTAGCTGAGAATTATAACCTTTTATTCAATTTTAGCCGCGAATTGGCATTTTTCTCAGTTTTAGCCGTGAATTAGTGATTTGTCTCAATTTTTTCTCGTGAATTAGCCATTTTTTCGCGCAATTTGTGCCATGGATTAGCACTTTTTTTCAATTTTAGCCACAAAATTGGCTTCAGAAGCCGCGTGAATTGGTGTTTTATAAACGTTATCCGCGAATTGGCGTTTTTCTCAGTCATGAATTTGTGATTTCAGCAGTTTTTCTATACTTCGCGTTGAGGGCCCGTTAATTAGCATTTTCTGCGCTTTATCCGTGATTAGCCCTTTTTCTTAATTTATCAGCTACATAATTAGCGATTTCTGCCCTTTTTCTTAATTTATCAGCTACATATTTAGCGATTTCTCTTAATTTAAACATGAAACAACGTTTTTATATGTTTAAGTCGCTGATTAGCGCTTTTCCTCTATTTTAGCTGCAAATTAACGTTTTTCTCAATTTTGTTCGCGAATTATAAATACGTTTCTCAATTTTAGCACTAAGTTGCCTTCAGGGAATTGGTGTTTTCTCAATTTGAACATTTTAATTAGCATTTTCTTAATTTTAGCGGTGAATAATTAACGTTTTTCTCCACATTTGAGCTAGATGGTCGATGGCAATGTGGCATGGTGTGACTTCAATTGGGGCTCCCATAGGTGTGGGTTGTTCCTTTTTATGAATTCTGCTACACCTCTGTGGGCTCTGTGCCACTGATCACGGTCACTGTACATAATAGCCTTAATTGCCCAAAAATCGGCTGAGGTTCCGCCGGCTGGTATTATACAGTTAAAAAACTCTCATTAGGTCATTCAAATGTCTGTTGTACAGGAGAGAGGGAGAGAGAAAAACCTTTGGGCTCGTAAACTGTCTAAGGGCGTATCTTCAAGATTGTTACACGTTCGCTATTATTCTCGGAAGCAATACGTTCGCTATAAATCTCGAATGCATGTCTCGCCATTTGTGCCAAAGGTAACTTCGAGACATAAAACACGGCTGTATACTATAGTGCTTGGGAATTGGCTGGGGGAAGGTGGGTAGCACGCGGGCAATATTAGATTTATTCGTAAGGTCACTGCGCTCTGTTTTTTTTCTTCTTTTAAGACCACCTCATACTATAGAAATAGTTGGGAGCCTTATGCTTCTACCCCCCACCCCTCCACCCCTGAATGGCATTGTAACAGCGCACAAGGGTCGGCATCAACTCGTGCTGCAAAGTAGGAAAAAGAATTTCGACTTTATCGAAATGTAGAAAGTTTTAAGATTGTCAGGAAAAGCAGGCTGGGTGGAGCGGTGGTAGGGGGGGGGGATCTTTCTCCCAACGCTGAATAAAACATGACGGTCTTTAGAAGCAATAAGAATTGGTGTGAGGGTGCAAAGGAGGAATGTCAAATAGGCGAGTTAGACAAAAGGGGTGAAAGTAAAAGAGTGTGTTGTGGGAGGGGGAAGAGAGCTACGCCACATCATTCAACCGACCTAAAACCCTTGCCCATTTTCTGTTCTAATACAATTCTCTCAATAACGTTGCTCACAATATAATATTGATTTCAGCTTATTTCGCTTAAAGTCGAAACCCATAATAATACCTCAAAGATGGTTGTTTGATGGATCGGCTGGGTGGGTATGCGGGGTGGTGGAGGTTATGGCTCCGTTTTCTTCGGAATTTCAGTTATGCTACAACATTTATGAGAAATTCTCTTGCGCCGAATTTAATTATTTTGAAATATCGAAACAGGAAGGCTAATCTAAGAAATCAATCTATTATTCGAGTATTTCGCTTAGGTATTTTAAAGCGTACTAGCGGGATAATTAATTGTATTGGTGATTAAGCAGGTAAGGAAGATTCAGGTTTTAAATCTTCCGTAAAAAGGGGCTTCCTCAACAGTGCCTCAGCCTCTAAACAAACAAAAAAGAATAAATTTATCGAATAAGAAGGGAAAAAGAGTCCCCACCGTTCTCTTGGATGACTTTTTTTTTTTTAATCTGAAACCACCGCATTTCCCGAAAAAAAGACTCATCCAAGAGAAAGGAAAAGATTGAGTCAGAGGGTGGGGAGTAAATGAAAAGGAATAAATCTGAAACCCTCCCTCCACCTCGTCCTACCCAGTAAAACGAAAGGTAAAAGCCAGGGAAGAGAAGATGCGTTTAATGGTTCAAGATAGCCCTGGACATCTTCACTACTGGTGTTGACGTTTTAATGGCTTTCAAAGCTTTGTTTCTGGGTACCTCTTTTTCTTCAACCGCCTCCTCATTCCTCGGATAAGAGAGCCGGAGCAAGCAGCAGTCGCTAAGTGTTCCTTTCAACTCGTAGGTAGCCACAAAGGAAGAGAGGGAAAAATTGTGTGCTGTTTAGTTGATAACATTTTTTTTTTACCTATATTTCTTGTCTTAAGTACCTTTCCCTCCCTCTTCCCCGCCTTACCATAGTCCTCATATCCAAACCATTCAGAATATTCATGTAAAATTCATAAATCATGTCCCCATTTGAGACCGAAGATCGCTCTTCTCTGTAGAGTGGTCATTCCTTCTGTGGACGATAAATTTGTATAAGAATAAAAATAATGCGACGTTTTATATCGGCTCAGACTGCGCAGGTAAACAATATATTTAAGTGAAACGGAACGGAGGCGAATGGCCGTGGCCTGTGGCTAGCGATTTTTCTGCTGGCTCTTCTACGAGTTTTTATGTCTGTTCTGATGTTTCTAAAGTTTGGTTTTATTCGGCAAATGAACAGAAACAAGTTATGTACAGTGCTTCGAATAAGTTGAAATTTTCGTCATTCCAATAGCTCGGCGAGTTAAATCGAACTCGTTGCCTCATTCAACGACGCGTATAGGTACATAATTCAATGGCAGAGATACACTTAAAAGAACAATTACGAGTACGAACAAAAGCCTCTCTGCTAAAACTATTTTTTTTCTCTCTCTCTCCACTGCTACCTTCTAACACGCGTTAACACACCGCTCTCGCCTTATTATTATCATCCACTTCTTCTTCTGGAACAATGATACGGCGAATCCTCTCATCGCCTCTACCCATAGAACAAGGACGCCTTTTCCTTTTCATTTATCGTACCTCTTAAAAATGTTAGCTCTGTTAATGTTGCAAAACTTTGACAGATTAATAACAGGGAGCTGTCTCAAAAAAGAAAAAGAATTGAAGAAGGGAAGCTTTTTTCCCAGAGTCACCATACCAACAATGGTCTTTTTTGCCCCCTCTTTGACACTAAGTGGTCTTCATCAACTTTTACCACCTGTCAGCTTATGGAGCTCCTTCCATATTACGACCTTTTAATTTTTTTATTATATTTTAATTTTTTTTTTACAAGTCATTCGTCTTTTATTGTTATTTTTAACTCTTTTTTCCCCTGTACAATGCTTTAGAACTCGAGCGAACAAAAAAATTGAATGACAACTAGTTTTAAAGTTTTTAAGTGAATAATGAGCGTGGTTTTCTTGTACTTTCAGCTTATTTTCTACCCTTAACCAACCCCTCGTCATTCACAAACATTTTCCATCCCTTTAGTTTTAATGAGTCATCAAAGTCCAGCCCCCTCTCCCCCCACCACGATACACGGTTGTAGTTGTCGACACAGCGACACGTTTTCTCATTTAAACTTCTCCTATTTACGCGGAAACATTTCTCCGAAGGCCAATCGTTATAATTTCCCTTCCCTTCCAACACAGAATTGATCACTAATCGCGCTATTAAGCATTTCTCGTTAAAGGACTGTTATAGGGAACAGTCGTTAAACGATGTTACCCTTCGTGTACCATGTGCTACACCCGCGAAATTCATTTATTGAAGGGTAAAATCCGCGAAGGTTTGATTTACCCCCTCCCCTATCCCGAAAGTCCTAAACTTATCGACGTAACCAAGACCAAGTAGAGAAAGGTGACTCAAGATCCAGTCATTTCGCCACCACGGTGGAGGCGTAGCCAGAAAATCGGAAATCATCTCGACGCGAGGGGGCGACTCCAGCTCACCACACATGGATGGGTGATGAGTGGGTGAATCACTTACTGGGATGGAGGGGAGGTTCACAAACCCCTCAATTTACGACTTATAGAAAACGTAGTCCTAAAAACACATTCTCCAAGAAAACCACCCTCAGAAACCCAATTTTTATTTTTCGTTAGGAACCCCTCCCACACCCGTAGTCAGTGCCGGCATTGGACATTTGGTGCCTCCGGGCGAATCCCTGTGCCACCCCTATAAAGTTATACCGTTATCAGAAAAAGCCTCGATTTGGACTTTACTCCATTTTAACGGCAAATCGGCGTTTTTTCCATACTTCATTGCTTCTTCTCAATTTGATCGTTGAATTAGCAATTTGTCTCCGCATTAGCCGTTAAGGCGAAAATGGACGACAAGTGTGTGAGTGAGATGGAATGATGATGATTTGCGGCACACCTGACGGCTCCAAAAATTGTTCGATTTTCATTTTGAAAAATGGATTGTACTCACTTGCCACATATAAATTGCTGGTCGATCGCATTTTTTCAAATTAAAATTTTGCGAGTAGCGTAACTCAAATTACTTCATTATTATTGAACTTCAATCGAAAAAAGCCGGTTAGTCCGAAGTGTAGAAAAAATCACTGATTTCAAATAAATGTTCAAATTGTCAATGGCGTAATAATTGGCGGCCGAAACAGGATTATTTGAATCCCCCCCGCGTCACATCGTACCATTGACGAGGGGTCGGAGAGACTGATGTAGCAGGCAGAGTGGGCTGCGTTCAAGGTCACTCAATCAACTCATTTGAATTATCCCCGCAGTAAAAAAACTCCGCTTTCATTTTCAGTTCACACCCTTTTAGGACATTTCTAAATGTACTATTTCTGCTTTTTTAAATTTATAACTTGAATAAGTGAACGGCGGAAAGAAGGAAGGGAATAAGGCAGAATACAGTCAATGAAATTATTTGAAAAAAATCATACAAAATTATTGTTCATAAAATAGACCTTTAGCAGCCCATGACAAAACAAAACAAAAGTTTACGAACAGGCATTCTACCTCCCCGTAGCAGTTATCCCATCAACACAATTCGATACACATCTAATTGTTTATAACCCCCCTCCACCCTTCCAAAATAGATAATGTAAGTTTCCCACGTCCTCCTGACATTGCAAATATGTCCAGAAAAGCGTTTACCTTTTCAGATTGCCACATTTCTTTTTTCGTCTCGCACTCAGCGTCAGGTGATTCTTTTCTTTGCTGGATACTCTCATCGCAAAAGAAGGCACACGAACAATAAAATTCGAGTAAGCCACTAGTGCACTTTGCCGAACAGAAACAATGAACAAATATGAAATGATAGGCTAATAATTCTCTCTACATTTGTACTGCTGCGGGCCGTTCCGCGGTCTCTACTTTGAACTTTTCTTTTCAGCAGTCGCAGTCCCAGCTCAGCATTTCCCTAACCCTAGCCCCCCTAGGCATTGCCCTAGGCCATTTGTCCGGCCACGAGTCCAATTTGTTATTTATCAAAGCTTTTTTGACGAATTTATAAATTATCAGCCCGATTTATTTTTTATTTTTTTATTTTTTACGAAGTGAGATTACTACACCAATAGGACATTTTTCGTCAGAAGAGCAGCACTGACATTTGCTTTAAGTGCTACTGGACTGCTCTGCCTCCACGTGGCGTGGCTGGAAACGGCCAGCTATTTTAGCTGGGGCTGGCGAAAAGAGCGTGTAACCGCGAGTGAGAGGACACTTCACGCGTGTTGTGTGTGGAGGTGCGCCTAAGCGTGGTCTGGCGCCCGATTTTTGTTTTTAATTTTAATTTTATTTTATTGTGCTAAAAGAGAAATAGACTCTACGCCGCTTGCGCGATCGCCGACGACGAGCCAGCGAACGCTGAGAAAGCGGCCGGCGGCGGCAACATTAGAGGTCTCTTCCGACTCAGACCCGGAGAGACCAGTTGCGACAAAACAAGCAGTGGATGAAGCTACGCGACCCAAGCGGGTCAAGAAGAAAGTAAGTGTAAGTGAGGTGTGCCCCGGGGCTGGGTCGGAGAGGGGCAGCACGAATGACAAGGGGATACCCCCCGATTATGTAGACTCTAAGGAACCCACCGAGGGCGGCGGTGGTAAAATTACCGATCAAACTTCTGGTGGGGAGGTGTCAGGCTCCCCTCCAGATTTAAGTACAGTGGACCTCCCGGCCCCTTTTGACACGGCCCGAGAGCTCGCCACCCACGAGTTCCTCGTGGCTTTAAATAAATTAATTAGGAAAGCGAAGAAACAAATGCAAACGACTGAGGCCGAAGCCTTGGTCAGATCTTTGTACGGCAAGGTCTGGGACCAGGCACTGGATGGAGATGACTCGAGGAGGAAACCAGACGGGACCCTTGCGGAGACGATGGCGGCCACCCTGAAGGAGGTGAGTAGCCTACGGAAGGAGGTCGCCGAGTTCACCAAGAGGGGAAGTGTTGATAGGAAACCGCTCACGTTCGCCCAGG
This sequence comes from Corythucha ciliata, assembly GCA_038030265.1. Classification (NCBI taxonomy): domain Eukaryota; kingdom Metazoa; phylum Arthropoda; class Insecta; order Hemiptera; family Tingidae; genus Corythucha; species Corythucha ciliata. The sequence goes on from CM075941.1 coordinate 45,320,332, forward strand.
TGGCATCAGCAGAGCCAAATTTGAAGTACCGAAAAAAGGAAATGCCAAAGAAAGAACAGATTAAGACGGCGTCGAAGGGACAGCCAGGAAAGGGGCCTCATACTGGGGGCGCCAAAATAGCACTGCCTCGGCCACCATCCGAACCCAAAGCCCCCCGCACGGCCAATGTGATAATCATTGAGTCGAGCGGTGGACAGGTCGAGGGGGAGGACGTGGCCCTTCGCCTGCAGGCGAGCGGGATAACCCCGACGACCGAGGGTTGGCAGGTCAAGAGGACCCGCCGCGCGCGCAAAGGGGGTCTCGTCATTGAGACCACCGATGCGACCAGCGCGGAGGCAATCCTCGCGTCGGCTGACCTGAGGGAGAAGGGGTTTACCGCCACTCGACCGACAGCGTTCACTCCGAGGGTGGTCATTAAAGGCGTCCCTCAAGAGCTCAAGGCAGATGAGCTAACCGAAGTCGTGCGAAAGCTCGATCAGGGAAGCTCCCGGATCGACTGGAAGAAGGACTTTCTTCCCAAGCATACGCTGGGGAGCAGGCCGGGCGCCACGTCGGTTAGCTGGGTGGTCAGTGTGACGCCCAGTGTAAGGGACATCTTGCTGAAGGCTCGGCGAGTGTTTTGTGGCTGGAGCAACTGTCCAATTTCGGACTATGTTCCTGTCACGCGCTGTTTCAAGTGCCACGTGTACGGCCACATTGGCACCGAATGTCGGGCCAGTGTGGAGGTGTGCGGGCACTGCTCGGAGGAAGGTCATCGACGGGAGTCGTGTCCTAACAGGAACGCGAAAGCGGTCTGCCCGACCTGTAAAAAGGAAGGGAAGGGGCACGACCACGTCGTTGGGTCCAAAGAGTGCCCTGTTTTCCGGCAAGCCATAAAGAATAGGATTAAACGAACCAACTATGGCCCAACGGAATAACAGGGGTTGTGTTGAGATCTTGCAGGTGAATTTGGGTCGGTCAAGAGATGCAATGACCGAGGCATGTGTGATGGCTCAGGACGATGGCGTCGGGGTCATGCTGGTTCAGGAGCCCCCCACTGCCAGTGGTGGGCGACTGGCCAGCGTACCAATGGCCCTTGTCGTTGTCTCCCCCCAGCAAGGAGAGCCTCCTGGAGCGGCCATCTTTTTCGACAAGGCAATTAGCGCGATGCGGATGGGCGAATTATGCAGTAGGCATTTCTCTGTCGCTTTGCTGCATGTGGGCGGCGAACAGATATACTTCGTGTCTGGCTACTCCCAGTGGAAAGATAGTATCGAGTCAAAGCTTGGTACCCTAGACCATATTTTAAGGATCCTAGCAGGTCGCCGGGTCATATTTGGGGTTACTCCCCGTTATGGTACTCGGGTCAGACGAGGAGTTTGGGACTTCGGCGCACCGAAGGGAGGGACAGAGTCCTGGAGCAATTTATTGCTCAGCACTCCCTCGATGTGCTTAACGAACCAGATAATCTGTCGACATTTGCAAGTTCGTGCGGTGAATCGAACATAGACGTCACGTTGGCGACCCGAAACGTCTCCCACTGGATCACCCAGTGGAGAGTCGTGGAGGGGATCCCATCCAGCGACCACAGGGGGATTCGGTTTACCGTTGATCCCTGTGGGAGGGTGGGCGAAGCTCCGGTGGTCGGCCGACACCGGCTTTCTCGAGCATGCTGGCCCAGATATAAGCCATCCCTCCAAGAGTACCTGAGGCAACACTGGCCTGAGGCTCGGGCTGGGGGACCCGAGGCCATGGCGGGTTGTCTCAGCGAAGGACTGATCCTTGCCGCAAGGGCCTCAATACCCCGCGCGCGGACACGTGGAGGGAGAAAAGCCCCACGCTGGTGGAAACCGCGCCACGACAGAATGAAAAGAGACGCCTTGAGCAAGCGTCGGGCCATGCAACGCGAGAGAGAACCGGGGCCTCACAAAGCCGTCGCAACAGTGTACACGGGAGTTTTTCTTCCGATGTTCACCTATGCGGCGGGGGCGTGGGGTGGCAACCTGGGGAAAGTGATGGGAAGGAAGGTGGACCCATTTCAGAGAGTTGCTCTCATTGCAGTATCCCGTGCCTACCGAACCGTCTCAACAGATGCGCTCCAGGTGGTGAGCGGTGTTCTGCCAATGCGCTTGGCCATCACACTGGCATGGGCCTAGTATCGCGTGAGGCGGAAGGAGACATTTATCTTCGGAAGCCTCTACGTGTCCGAGGAAATGCTTGAATCTCGGTTTGTTGGAGGCGAGTCTTTACCCAAATTTCTGGAGGGGCTGATCCTTGCGAGGTGGCAAAGAGCCTGGGATGACTCCTCGACGAAGGGACGGCACACGAATCGATTTTTTCCTAGCGTGGCCGAAAGGCGCGGAATGAGCCACCACCATGTGACGCAATTTTTAACTGGTCATGGCGACTTCAAATCGAAGCTGTTGGAGCTGGGGCTCTCGGACTCAGACCTCTGTGAATGTGGTGGGGTGGACACCGCCTCACGTGTCATATACGAGTGTCCGGAGTTTATTTTGTTCCGAAGACGTCTGGAAGGCGACCTTCAAAATCTTGGCTTTTGCTGGCCGTGCCCAGAGTCTAGTCTTGTGCGAACCAAGAGTGCCTTTCCGGCTTTCCGAACGTTTGCCAAGGCAGCTCTGACGGAGAGAGCACGACGCAGGAGAGCAGACCATCAACCTCTCCAAACGCACGGGTCCACTGTACGGCCCAACTCGGGTGGTTCGGGGCGGATCAGCCCCGAACCAGAGTAGGCAATGAGCTAAAGCTCGGCGCCGGCGTGCGACCGGTCTACGGTGAGAAGGCATTCTTTTTTATCGGCCTGATCACAGCACTGGTACTACGGGATGCCAAATTCTTCCAGTAAGCCCAGGCATACTTGAGGAAGGTTTCGTAGTGGCCTAAGGTTTCAAATACCCTGTTGAGCTAGTGGAGGGGGAGCCCCCCCCCCGAAATATTGGAACTGACCGTTATTAGCAGTGCTCTGGATAGAAGCGCCGTCCACCAGTGCGTGGCTAGGGTGATCCGCCACTAACCGACTGGGAGGTACATTCAGGTGTGCCGCGTCCGATCAACGTAAATGATCTGGTTCAAAGCCCGTGAGGCCAAACTCGGAGTCGACCTATATATATGTAGGCATTCGGGAATGGTCGCACGTTAAAACTCAGACTGCTTGCGTAAGTCCCTCGGGACAGGTAGCCTCGATAACACGCGGGGTCTTCAGGACTACCTCGTAAAATAGGAATTTCAAGGCCATTTGTCCACTAAGTATAATTTTATAAACAACACTGACATGGTGCTTTATATGTCGTGAGAAAAAGAAACTGCCACGGAGCGGGAATCGAACCCGGGCACTGTATCTCCGGTAAGGCTCTTAGACACCGCGGCGACCAGGAACTACTCAACTCCTGGCTATCTCTTTCCCCCGCGACAACACCATGTTTTGTTTGCTCGGTCTCGATTTCCCATCCCGTCTTGGTGGTCTAAGAGCCGTACCGGGGATACGGTGCCCGGGTTCGATTCCCGCTCCGTGGCAGTTTCTTTTTCTCACGACACATAAAGCACCATGTCACTGTTGTTTATAAAACTAAAAGTCCGAAATAACTTTAACAATAAGAATCACGCTTAGCTGTGTGATTATTTCTGGGTTATGGAGGTATCTTGAAACAGTATTACAATTTCGCGTCTACGCGGCTTTATTTATCCTCTGAAACTTGAAATTTCGTGTCTTGGTTCTACATATAAAACTTCAATCTATATGGGAAAATCACAAGTTAATCCCGCCAATATCCTGGTCAGCCCTGAGAACCACTATTACAATTGAATATAGGCAAAATTGTTTATTTATTATTTTTCTTTTTTTTTCTTCATTTTGCAGGTTTCAGCTTCTCCCGTTCTACTGGATGGGCATCTGCCCTCTCGTGACCCCTGATAGTGCCATCCGTGCTTTAAAACCCTGACGTCGGTTGATAGAGAAATAAAAACACTGCGAATTATCGAACAATGCCTTATTATTTCGACTGTTTATGGGTTTATTATTCATGGATGTAGTCGTATCCGGCTTGAAATTACATGAAAATCGACACCCCACACCCCTATGATCCCAAATCCTTTGAAAATCTCCAGTTTGGACCCGCTTTTGGCCCATAAAACCCCAGGGAGTTATTTGATCAAACTGATCAGATGTTAGGACCAACTAGACCCCAAATGGAGTCTATGTGCGAAAGAACGAGTTTTTTCGAGCAATTCTAGGGCAAGATATGGCCTGGACGGCGGACGGAAATTTTTTTTATTTCAGATTCGGATTCTACGCACTTTGAAACGTAAAACTACAAATTTTGAGGGGGGGGGGGTCAACAAAATTTTTTTGCGATACGATTACAAAGACTTATTATTGAGAAATAATAAGTCAAAAATTAGAAAATGTAGAATTGTTCCACAAAAAAAAAAAGGTGAGTTTAATCATATTAGAGGGGAAAAGTATCAAATTTATAACCACCTTCCATGGCTGAGGTTGGGTCTAGGGGTTTATGTAATTCAAAGGAGGGGAGTAATTTAATATCATCATAACTAAAGGTACGGAGACAAGAGGAAAATGTGGAAACAACGAAGAGAGAGAGAGAGAATGATAATGTTAAGGGATGTAATAAGGCAATAAACAATTCCTTTAGTCGCAAATAGGAATATTACAGTTCGAGGAGATACAATAGGACGGCCATCTATCAGCCGTAGACAATTGCCTCTCTCGCACTCTCCAACTCCCTGCGCTCACTCATTCTATTTCCGTCTCTCTCACTCCCGAGGGTTTGGGATATGTGCTAAGTCAGTTCAACATCTGCTGCCCACCCCATTGGACCACTATCTCCACAGGGTAGGAAATCTATAGGGGCGGATTTTCACCCCCGTTCTCTTCTTTTTTTTTCGCCTCAAACTCAATTTTCATTTATATTGAATTTCTCTGATTACTTTTAGATTTCTGTTTGAACACCGCCCCCCCACCCTACTTTCCGGCGTTGATAGAAAAGCGACGAAATTCTTAAAGATAGCGAAGGAAAAAAAAAAAGATCTGGTAGAAGAGGTGGGGGAGGCATGAGATGACGTTATTTTTCAGTTTTGCTAAGCGACAGCTATCTCCCCCCCCCCCCCCGTTTTCAATTTATCCGCTTATATAAAGAGATAATCAAATCCGATCATTCCTTTTTTTGTCATCTCGACAGCTGACTATTATCGGGGAGAGAGTCAATTTTCGGCAGGAAAATTAGGTTCCTCGGCAAACGCATTCGTTTGGGATTTTAATCCAGAAAATAGTTGAAATATCTTCCGCCTCGGATATTTTGAAAAACAGCATTTGGATCTCGCTCTGGATATGTTTTTATGCTTCTTGTAATTAGCCTCAAAGTTCTCTTAAGCTGGGCACACACATGCGCTACTTGCCAGTACCGAATGTTCGGCAAGTAGCAAGCTTACTTTGCTCGCTGCTTGTCTATTCACAAATACCACACACACATGCGTGATTTGCCAAGTACGATATTCTCCTAGGAAACAATGAAAATACGTGCTAGCAGTTCGTTGAAATGAATGACAAAAGACTGTTGACACTGCGGCAGCTGACGCTCGATAGACTCTATTCATTTCAAGTCCAGCCGACTCATCGACACGTCCACACTTGTTTAGGCCCCGGCCACACTATAGGTACGTTTTTTGTCGTGCGATCGCACCGCAGCAAGTCTTATGAACTGAATGTTGGTCGTGGGCCATAAACCTTGTTGTAAGAACTCAGGCGAGGCCACCCATCCTTGCTCCCCCCCCCCCCCACACATCAAGCACATATATTTTCGTGCATTTGCACATAAAATGTGTCCTGGGACAGCTCATTGCAGTGCCGGCCTTAGACATTTGGCGACCCCGGGTGAATATTCACCAACGCCTCCGCCAATTAGCGTTTTTTTTCACACGTCATCGGTGAATTAGCGATTTATATCATGCAATGAATTAGTGTCTTTCCTGATTTGAGCCGCTAATGAACGATTTTACCCGTGAATTAGCGCTATATTTTCCAATTTTAGCTACAAATTTGCCTCTAGAAACCGCGACTTGCCATTTACTCAATTTATTTCAGTGAAATAGCAAATGTTTTCAATTTACCCCATAAATAGCCATTTTTCTTGATTTCAGTCGTTAATTAGCCTAATTTTTAGCCTCCTAATAGCGAACCATCAATTGAGACGTTTGTTTCCCAATTTTCGCAGCGAATTAACGCTTTTTCTGAATTTTACCCGCGAATGCGCGCAATATTTTCATTTAGCCGTGCATTAGCGATTTTGTTCACTTTCAGCCACGAAGTTACCTTCAGAAGCCGCAATGGGCATTTTCTCCATTTTAACCGCTTCTTCTCAATTTTATGGATGAATTACCGATTCTTCCCTATTTTAGCTGCGAATTAGCGATGTTTTGTCATTTTAGTGATTTTTCACCATTTTGGCCCTGAATTAGCGATTTATCAGAATTATGCAGTGAATTCGTGTTTTCCCTGATTTCTCAATTTTCTGTGAATTAGCTAATGTTCTCAAATTAACCCCCCAATTAGCCATTTTACTTTACGCAAATTAGCGTTTTTCCTCATTCTAGCCACTAATTGTGGATTTTTCTACGTTTTTATCAACGAATTAGAGTTCCCTAATTTTCGACGCGAATTAGCTAACGATTATCTGAAATTTTGCCGTGGATTAGCGATTTTTTTCAGGCACGAAGTTACCTTCAGAAACCGCGAATTGACTTTTCTCCATTTAATCCGCGAATTAGCGTTTTCCTTACTTCAGCCTTCATACCAATTTTATCGATGAATTAGCAATTTTTCTCCATTTTAGCCGCAAATCAGCGATTCTTTGTCATTTTAATCTTTTGTTTCACCATTTTAGCCGTGCTTTAGCAATTCATCTGCATTTTGCAGGGAATTCGTGTTTTTCCAGATTTCAGCCGCTAATTAGCAATTTTTCTCAATTTCATTCTTGAATTAGCAACTTTTCTTACTTTTAAGCTGGGACTTAGCGATTTGTTTTGCTCTTAGCTGTGGATTAGCGTTTTTCGCAGTTTGAGCCACGAACTTGCCTCTAAAATTTATTCTCCACTTTAGCCGTGAATAAGTGATTCTAGTTGCTAAAACGCAATTTTCCCCAATTTATCCGCGAATGATCTTAATGTTCTTCGCGAATTAGCACCATGAATTGGCGTTTTTTCTCACTTTTCGCCATGAATTAGCGTTTTTTCATATTGAGCCATGAACTTGCGTTCTGATTAAGCCGAGAATTCGTGTTTTCGTAATTTTAGGCCCGGATCAGCGCTTTTTCTCAAAACCATTAGTGAGTTATTGATTTTTCAATATTTTATATTTTTATAATACTTGGCTCGGTGCTTGCACGACATCGATAAGAAGGGGAGCATCCCCGAGTACGAATATTCGCTACTTGGCGAGTAGCGAGAATCCATACACACTACTAGGCTAGCGCATGTGTGTGCCCAGCTTTAATTGAAGAGCTCGTAGTCTTAGAACTGAAGAGATTTTTATCGCCTTTTTGAAATTATCTCGTACAAACATTACAAAACTAATTGCCTCGACCCCATAAAGACAGACTATGGAAACAGACAGATCCCCGGTGCGTGGTTGGAGTGTGGTGGTGGGGGGGGGGGCGAAGGGACGAAGAAAGAGAGTCTTTTCAAATAAGTATATTAAGTTATCTCGAATATGAGATGGAGGAGACAAACAAAGCCGCGGGGAGAGAGAGAGACGAACCGGAGCAAAAGCAGTAGAGCGATTCACAAATGTCATTAAAGTCAAACTTGGTAAATAGTGTGGTAGAGCGAATACGGGTGAAGAGGGGTCTCTTTTGTTCTCTTCGAGACAGTAATGACTTTTCAAGCCACCGGGAACAAGTAATGAAATGATTAATCTACAGTTAATAATCAAGTTGATAATTGCGAAGCTTGTCTGATGAAACTTCAAAAACTTTCGAATAATTTGTTAAAAGCTGTTCTGAAAATCGAGCTGTTCTTGAAAATTTTCCCACATTTTCGGCGCGTTGGACATAGAAGGTATACAGGGGGTTCGTCCACCCCCTCCCACCGAGGTTTAATTGCTCAGCATCTCTTTTCTGGAAAACAGTAATTTTCAGCACGTGGTGGTGTGGTTTCGGGCGGTGGTCGGGGGTTAGCAAGGGTCACATGTCTGCTTCTCACTTGTTTTACTTCCTTATATTCGTGGGTGCCCCTATAATAAGAGTTTTCAGAACAAACCTCTCCTTTCAGTCCCCCTCTCCGCCACCATACTTTCTAGACTTCTCCACGGGGCCCAACCTCTATAACAATTTTCTACTCGCCAGCCATTAACCGCGTGTGCTCTGGAGGCAAAACTAATTTCGACCTTGTTTTCCGAAGGGAAAACCTCTCTTATAAGTTCCGTGGGGCTGTGCGCTGGAAAAGAAGGCTAGGGGGTAGTCTAGAAAACATCCTTTTTTCTCTCTTTCGTGAAGGGGTTGTTTTGGCGAGAGAATAGGGGTTGTTGTTATTAGAGGACGCCACGAAGGTCAACTTTATCAAGTTTTGTCAGCGAAGAAACTAGTTTTTCACTCTAAATCATCGTCAATGTTCATGTGAAGTGTTTTTGAAAAAAAAGGGGGGGGGGGAAGAGGACAATTTTTGAAACTCGGGGCCGCTATTTTAAGATTGAAACAAAACACGTTCCTTGGGTTGCGGCGATGGTAATTTCTACCGTGTTCTCCGAAAAATGGCCGCTGTCTATCGATGCTGGCTCATAGTCATTTTTAGGGTGGGGGAGGGGTTGAAGGATGTCGATGTAGGGGGCAATCGCTCGTGCATTGCAGATGCCCAGCCCCCCCCCCCCAAGTTTTAGTATTCGTCGGAGAATGTTAAAAAAAATAATCTTGAACCCTGCACCTCAGCCAGGGCTAGGGTTGCCCACCGTAATGGGGTACCCGGGACAGTCCCGGTTTGGCTAATTTTGTCCCGGGGAGTGGTCATTTGTCCCGTTTTCTGCTCTATATTTCTACAAAAAAATTGGCATTGAACAAAGAATCAAAATGCATGTGAATGAAAATCGTCCAATTCGTTTGATCAGTCGATTTTTGTATTTCTCACCTTTCAGATACTTTTTAAAAGACTGTACGTGTCGGACCAGCTTCACACAACAACCAGGAAGTGGAACGGAATCGTTTGTTTAATGCCACAAATAGACAAAATGTTGTTTGTTTACGTCCAATTAGCCAATTTCTTCTTGTGTTTACTGTGTTTGTTTGTTCAAACGGGAAAGACTTTTGTGCATTTTGTGGTCAAGTGCTCTCTGTGGTTGAGTGTTTCTTGTAGTTAAAGGTTTTTGTTGTTGTTGTTGGAGCATTTTGTGGTTAAAGCATTTTGTCGTTGAAACATTTTGTGGTTAGAGCATTTTGTGGTTAGAAAAATTTTGTGGTTTGAGCATTTTGTGGTTGGATAATTTTGTGGTTAGAGACTTTGGTGATTAGTGCATTTTCTGGCTAGAGCATTTTTTGGTTAGAGCGTTTTGTGGTCAAGTTCTTTCTGTGGTTGAGTATTTCTTTTAGTTTGAGCTTTTTGTGGTTAAAGTATTTTGTGGTTCATTGAACCATTTTGTGCCTCGTTGAAGCATTTTGGGATTTGTTTGTTTATTTTGTGGCTAGAGCATTTTGTGTGTCTGAGCTTTTTGTGAGTGCAATTTTTGGTGAGACGTTTTTGTGGTTAGAGCGTTTTGTTATTTGCGCATTTTAGAGTTGCGGATATTCTGTGGTTTGTGCTCTTTGTAGTTATAGCATTTTGGGGTTGCAGCTTTCAGCGTTTGGTCTCTTGTGATCAGGTCTTGTGGTGAGAGCTTTTTTTGATTCGAGCTTTTTGGGAACCAAGCTTTTGTGGTTAGATCATTATTTTTGTGGGTGGAGCAGTAGTGATCCGTGACTATGGAAAGCGCAGGATCCAGATAGGTTGCGTTGGGGTTCCATTTTTTAAAAATGGTTTTGGTTATGGTTTCATTGTTTTTGTTATGATTCGTTCACGAGGCTTCTTCCCTCGTGTTGAATAACAAATGGTGTTATTTATCTTAAATAAAACTATTCGTTTAAATTGTTAGTAGAAGCGCGAGTGGACGGGGGTTAGCCGGTAAAGCCTGCATAAATCTGTAGCTGTAGGAGCCTACATTGTCTGTCTTCCCTCGTTGAGGCTGAAGATGGCGAGCAGCCGAAACGTTTTTGACGAACCTCAACGAGGGAAGACAGACAATGTAGGCTCCTACGGCTACAAATTTATGCTTGCTTTATTCTGTTTCGGTTACTCGACTAAGGCGGCGTTCACACTAGACGATATGAAAGCAACGCGATAGAAAAGCAATATATCTTGCAACATATCGGTCCGTTACTATGTTTATACAAGCGATACCAAAGTGATATTTTTCTGTTTTCGCCATGAGCTCGTCGGAGGAAGAGGTTCTCATTTCGTACTACATGCAAAATATAAAGAAAAAAACAAATTTGGGTACATCCCTATAATTTAATTAACGTGAAACACAGTTCGGCGGTGGTTTTTCGCGAATTAACCCATTGTTTGAAGGAAAATTTCATGAATTTTACCGCATGAGCACCGCAAGACATTAGCTTTGTTTGTATTGGCTGCTTCCAGTATTGCAAAAATAAAACATAAAAAATAAAACACATTAATTTCATTAATATTACATTTTTAGTGTTTTTTGTTTTTTCCTACTCTACTTCTTCGTTTCCTGAACTTTCGCCTTCTTGTGCTGAAGGCATCGTCAGAGAACCTTTTGGGTTTTTTCATATTTTTTATGGCTTAAAAACTAATAATATTAATAACACATTAATTTAATTGGTCAAAATCACGCTTCCCAAATGACAACTGCCAATTTTACTGTACTGGCAGCAGCCACCGAACGAATAGCTAATGATGACAAAGACAATGAAGTGGCTTCATTTTTTCCAGGTACCTGTCAACTGGAAGCAGTTTCCAAGACCTAGCACTGCAATTCTGTAGATAGTAGGGGAGCCCACGATGCTAAATGGGGATTTACTCGAGCGTCGTAGAGACCTATTGGGTTGCAAAGATGATAAAAAGATAACATTGTTATATGATGTATACCTTTTCATCGGTGGGGAAAACGGCTATAGACTTTCAAAAATGAAAAAATGAAATGAAAAAAAAAAAAAAAAAAAAAAAAAAAACTTGTATGGACATTCTCGAGCGTGTCAGATATTTACAGCATCAATTGCCTATGTATTTTTAATGAAGTATGCATATTAATCTGATAGTTTACGTGATGTGGGTGGTCGTACGTAAGGGTTGAAAATGAAAAAAAAAAAAAAATTAATCGAGCGCGTCAGATTTTCTAAGGGAATGTTAAGTGAACCTAAAATAAGCTCTCACCCAATAATCTGACGATTTGGAGGTGACGCAAGCTCGTGGCCCTTATCAGAATGTGCAAAAAACAAAAATCGTCATTTTGAAATACTCGAGCGCGTCAGATTAAGATATATATGCTTCATACTGACGTCCTAAACGTGCTCTCTCGTAATCTGACGATTATCTGGAGGGATTCGCCTAATCTGACACTTTTAAAAAAAAATCTCGCTATGTTTGGTACCTAAGTCGTACTTTTCTGTACCATTTTCGAAAGAGTAAGATGAGGTTAACTGAAACTGTGACGTAAAGGACCTTTTTCTACAATAGTTGAATAATGATAACATTATTCAACTGGTATGAGAGAGAAAAGCGCAATTTTTTTGAACTTCATTATTCAACACATATGGCAACCAATTCAGTAAAATTTAGCGCCGGCGCTATCCACCCGTCCTCCCGAATTGGAACATATGTCTCACACAAGACGTGTGGGCGCTAAGTTTCACTGAATTGGCCCCACGAGTTGAATAATGACTAAAATTCATCGACGAATTTTTTCTATTTCGGCTTTTTGAAATCGTCAGATTATATACTTTTCGTTATCCTTGAATTATTCCCTTCATAAAAAAAAAAAAATTAGCCACGCTCGAGAATGTCAAGATGACGTTTTTTTTACAAGTTTGAGGCCTCCTCCGTCTTTGCATCACTCTTAAATTGTCAGATTAGTGGAATACAGACATTTTTTAGCATGAAATTAACTCCCACTTCCTTAATCTGACGCGCTCGAGAATGTCTGATGATCAATTTTTTATTACTAATCTGACGCTTTATCCTTGACGGGCTGCCCCATATACAGGGTGTTTGAGGTTTGTGTGGCAATACTGAACCATGTGATGAATTAGGTCATTTAGCATCGATTTCAAGAAATACACAATTTAGAGGTGACCAGGATGTGCTTAAGGTGTAGTGGTGGCCATTTTGAACCCTTGAAGTAAAGGTTTTATAAAATAAATGAATGCACCTTTCACTTGAGTTCAATTAATAATTCTGTTGTTTCTGAATGTAGCAGACAATGACCATTGCTAACAATAATCTCCAATTGATAAAAAGTGGCATTATTGACACAATTGATACAGAAAGAGCAAAAATGTTGGATAATTAATATGGAAGTTTAACCTAGGCTCTCTATGTTTTTCACATTGTTTGCTGATTTCTGTGGAACTTAGAGCAGTAGATGGCAATTGTTGCACATCGTTGGAAAGCTGACAAATTGCAGATGTTTTTCCGTTTATCTGAACGTTTGATGCCACTGAGGTTAGATGAATTAGAAGCGGAAGAGTAGGCAGGAGAAAAACGAAAAACGCATTTTGGGAGATTTTGATCGACTGATATGCCAATCAAAATTGGACAATCACCAATTATTTCGGGCTCATTTTGTATGCAATTTTGTCCTGTTTCCAACGCACTATTCACTTTTTTAAAATTAATCTCGTGCGGTGACACATCACTTCAAATTTTATAAAAAAAAAGAGCTAATCATGAAAACATCAGTTTTTATTCGATATCTCGAAAACAAATTGACTATCGATAATAGTGTATTTCGTGAAGGTACTCAACTAGGTACTAGGTATCCGCAGTATGTTAATCTGACGCGCTTTAGTAAATCCCGAAATCCCCTCTTGGGCTCCCCTACTAAGAGGGAAATCCACGATTTCAGAAATAGTTTATCCTACTCGCGAAGCCATATGGACACATTTGCACCCTCAATTCATGCCCATACCAGACGGACGAGCTTGGACAGCAATAGCAAAGCGTCATTTTGAGTTGTGGAACTTGCCTCATTGCATTGGTTCAGTCGACGGCAAACATATTCGAATGAAATGTTTCAAAAATACGGGATCCCGAAACATTAATTACAAAAGGTTCTTTTCAATCGTGCTCATGGCTGTGGCTGATGCAGATGGCATGTTCACTCTAATTGATGTTGGAGATCTCGGACGAAACAGTGATGGGGCAGTAGTTCGATATTCCTCTTTTGGAAAACTACTGAGAGAAGGAAAGTTGGATATTCCGAAGCCTGCTTGTATTCCGGGAAGCAGTGACGACGAGGAGTTTCCATGCTATTTTGTTACCATATTTAATGCGGCCTTTCCCCAAAAAAGTGCTGAACGATGCAAAAAGAATAGTTAACTATCGACTCTCAAGAGGGCGGAAAAGTGTTGAATGCGCATGCATTCGGAATGTTAACTTCAAAATTTAGACTGTTCGAGATGGCCCAATCTGTTGTAACGAAAAAAAAGCCTCGTCAAAGCTGCTTTCTGCACAATTTTATCCGTTCTCACCATGGAAAAATTCAAGAACCTTCAGATTTGGATGGGACCAATGGAGAGGTGCCGAACATACCTGATGGGAGTACATTTGACGAAAACCGTTCTCAACCATACGCTAATTATGAGCGGAATAAGTTGGGAAACTACTTTTTGAGCTCAGAAGGGAAAATTCGATACCAATGGAAGTACGTTCCGCGTCTATTACCTTCCTAATCCAATGGCATGTGAACTCGGACAATTTTAAATCCAGGAGGACAGATTAATTTTTGTCAATTCAAAAAGGTTTTAAAAGGTCTAGAAAATTCAATGTGCTTTTCTGATAAGTTCTTGTTTTAGCACTTAACACACCTGTGAGCTTAACCATCGTTGTCACTTCTTTTCCATCGTACCATGGAGGCATAAATATACTGGAGGAGTAACTAGCGCTAATAAAAGCGAATCAAATTATTTACCAGTAGGTGTCGGCAGAAAATGGAAGTATTCAAGCAAATAAAATTCAGCACGTTGCCACTCTAAAAAAAAAATTTTAAAAAAATAAAAAAATTGATCGAAAATCTATCTGGCAGTCGAGCTGAAAGATTCATTCATTTCACCTAAATCGATGTCTGATTTGGGAGGAGTATACAGATGATTTGGCATGTGAACTGAAGGATATCAACAGAAGTTGCTACTTTACTAGTGCGTCTGGTGATTTTTGAATCAATTCCAAAGTCCAACGGGATTGTTTGGGAATAGTTGTTGGGGAAATTACGTAGTTCACTATGTGTGAAGCATTCGAGGGAACTGTGAAATTGTTTTTCAGAAGTCATAATACAAAATTATCCCCCAGAAATCGCGTATTCATCCCTTCTCTGCACCACCCATTATGATCAATAGATAATCATACCACCACTCCAAATTTTCATAAATTCGAAACTCAACTCATGTTTTCGACCACGGCGACGAGAACAATATATAATAGTGCACCAAGACAAAATGACTGTCGAAACCCATCCCCCGCCGCTCTATCAAATCGTACGTGGCAACCAAGATTCATCTAACCAAGGCCGAGAAAACGTCATGCCCAAACAAAAGGTGTCCGATCACGATAGAATTCAGCTCGGGTATAAATACGCTCCGCCCACCAAAGGATATTTTCGGTTCGCTCCAGAGGCCTCTCGGGCATTTCTCTTCTTTCGGCCATTGCATTTCTCTCTTCATTCATGAAACGGAAAATAAAAATTTTCCCGGGTGACATGGCTTTCCATGTAGCGTTGCGTGACAAGGAACCGATAGGTATCGCTTCAGTATCGCTATCGTTTCAATGTGAACGCTTCCGTACCACTCCGACTAATTTTCAGTCGTTTTTATTCGTTCGAGTTGCTTTCACGTTGCTTCGGCAATATTGCACCGATCCCTTCAATAAACCGATATGTATCGCTTCAGTATCGTTATCGCTTCAATGTGAACGGTTTCATATCACTCGCACGCGGTTTTTGTTGTTTTTATCTGTCTGAGTTGCTTTCATGTCGCTTGAGCAATATCGCAGCGATATCGTGTTGCTCCAGTGTGTACGCCGCCTAACTCTGCTATTCCACTATGGCTATTTCCGCGAAATCGTTCGTATCGCGGCATAATTATTTCGTCTCGATCTCGTTTGTTTACGTTAGTTTACAGTGGCGAGGCGTCCGGTCATCGATAGATTCGCCGATGACTAGATTTTTCTTCGGAAATGAAGGAATATTTGTTGGAAATATTTTTCTTAGAAAAGCCCCTTCTTGGAGAAATGAAAGATTTAAACAACAATAATTTCTCTCAACTGAGTTCATAGGAGAGTTAGGAGAACTGTTTTTGATCAACTGGGAGAATACTAGAGCGATCTACTGGGCCTTAATAGCGTAACAGATGCGCTAACTTTGGAGAATCCAATCTCCCTCTCTCCCATTCCCGTCCACTCAATCGTGTCTTCGTCAAGCTCAGTTTCCTTCTCTTTCTCGCGCGTTAGAAAAACAGCTCTACTCATCGCTTCTTCGGTCGAATCCGGTTCCTCTCGGCTTATTGTGCGAACGGTGTTGGTCGGCAACGGCTCCTTTTCAAATATTTTCCTGGCGTTTATTTCATTTTTCATCTCTTTTCAGCGTTTGAATTTTGTTTCTCTTGAATTTGGTGTAGGCTCTCCAGTTTTTAAAATGGTATTTTACGTGAAATCGTTGTTCGTTCCGTTTGTAGAGGCGAAGCTCCATATTTTTAAAAGGATCTCTTGTGGGCTGAAAAATGTGAATAATTCCGACAGGAGCATTTCAGGAAAAGTGAATTTCTTTTAAAGACAATCTGAAACTTCTTAATAATTCGAATGAACAAATCAAATTGTATAATTCGAACGATGGCATACAGCAATGGGTGAAAATTAGGCACAATAGAATTTTCAAGTTACTAACACAAATTCGAAAAAATGTTACATTTCCTGTTTTTGGTGTCACCATGACGTGAACAAAAGACAGAAATAATAAATGTACACCACATCAGGGCGATTTGTTTCTCCAACGATGGCTCACTGGTGACTCAAATGAAAGGGCGCATTCATTGCTCATATCGTTCGAGCTCGATTTCAAGAATTCAACGGTCCCTTCCCCATGGAACGATTTGGTTGGATTTCGAACACCTCCGAGTTATTAATGGTGGATTTCACCACCGAGAGTTAAGGTTTGAGTTACGTTAACTCGGAATTAACTGAAAAAAGGCGTCACTATTTATGTAAACAATGTTAGAGTTAGGTAACTCCAACCTAACTCCCGGTGGTGAAATTGGCC
The DNA here is from genome assembly GCA_038030265.1 of Corythucha ciliata. Taxonomy (NCBI): domain Eukaryota; kingdom Metazoa; phylum Arthropoda; class Insecta; order Hemiptera; family Tingidae; genus Corythucha; species Corythucha ciliata. Next base: position 45,336,851 of record CM075941.1, read on the forward strand.
CTTAGGCTATTAATTTCCTGGATAAATACGTTTGTCATTGGCCAAAATTTGCGGGCGTGATCGTGCTAAGATTCGAGGGGCAATAAATGTATCATATCTATCATATAGAAAATCGAGCAGGACAGAATTCTTATTCGACGTCCTGGAACGTGAAAAATATGCATTATGAGCAAGACCATATTTTATTTTATGGATCATATTTGCCCTCATAACAGAAAAGTGTGAGTGAAGGGGGGGGGGGCACACGTAGAGATGACCAGCCAAAAAGTCCACGCGCCGCCACTGTTAGTTTAGCCAAAATTATAGTTTGTTTACCATTTCGTATGATCTTATTCGAAAAACTGTCTGTGTCGGGCTAAGTTCACGCAACTCGACACATAGCTGAACCCGGAATCGTGGCACATTCTGCCTCGTTGCCGTTAGTTTACGTTTGTTTAGTCAAATTTTTCGTTTGTTTACCATTTCATATACAATTTTATTCAAAAACCTGTCTGTGCCGGGCAAAGTTTACGCAACCCGACACATAGCCGGAACTGTTTGTTTCATGGCATATTCTGTCTCGTTGCCGTTTGTTTACGTTTGTTTAGCCTCCTGAACAACTCTGCTCGATACGAACGTAATTATGTGTGTTAGGCTAAGTTCAGGCACACCGGCTACTACCCATAAGCGCCGATTTGAATTTATAAGTGCCCGAAAGCGCCGCAGCGTAACCCCAAAAGCGCCCGAGCGGGGTGAGAGAACAATAGAAGCAAAACTCCCAGAGGCGCCGGAGTGTATTCTTTGGTTTGTTGACTTCTGTAATATAGGGGCATTGTTCAATGAAGACTGTTCGGCGATTGCCTGTTGACAATATTGATATTCGTCGCATCGTAGTTTTATCACTCCAGTATCGATCTGGTTGTCACTGTGTTCAGATATGAGTGCGATTCGTTGTACTGAAACAAATAAAGGCGTTCAATGCCTGATTGTGGACAATTATGTGTTGCGAAAATATGAAGTTCACGATGATGGGACGGTCAAGTGGCGTTGTACAAATAAGTCATGTGCTGCTTCAGTTCGAACTGATGGAGATGGGACCCACATTTTGGCAGATGGAAAAGGTCACAACCATGCTCGTTTGACCGATCGCGAAGTTGAGAGACGGGAAGTGAAGAATGCTTGCAAGCGTAAAGCAGAACACCAGCTCACCGAAAGGCCTTCCAAGATTGTGCGTACGGCGTTATCGTCGATTGAAAATCAAAACTTGGTACATCAAGACATCACCGCAATCAACAAAGCTATCTACCGGACCAAAAGGAAATCGCTTCCTGCAAATCCCACAAGTCGGAAAGAAGCTCTTGAACAGTTGGAAATGCTAAACACTACTACGAACCAAAATGAAAAATTCGTCTATCTATTTTTTTTTTTATTTTTTTTTTTTTTTTATTTTTTTAGTAAATTAGAACTTTTTATTCCAAGGGAATTTTACAGTTAGGCTGGTTCAGTATGAACTAATATGACTTGTTACATGAAGTTAGGTACAACTCATCAATTGCCCTAGACCAGAAGTATTATTATTATTATTATGGAATTTTGCTAAATAGTCCAGTCAAACCGTATAAAAAAAATACCATACGTGGACAAAAATCTCGTCTTTGATTTTTTCACTTTATTCTATGTTTTTTGGGGTGAGGAACACGAATCTGAAGAGATCCAACAATATTTCCTTGTGCGTTTTGAGAAAATCGCGAAAAACTGAAAATTGTTGGCACTTTTTTTAGTTTTTCGCTTGCAACTCCTCAATGACGCATTCTACGGAAAATTTTACCATGTTCTTTTTTGAATAGCATCAAGTTCTGCGTCGAATCATTTTTTATTTTGTCACAATTGACCCAGCCGTTTCGCCGGTATTGATTTTTTTTAAAATGGTAATTTTTAGTCGCTTTTGGCAAAATTGTGTGAAAAAATAAAAGTAGTTCAACTCTCAGTTGAGTGATGTAATGTCTGACGCTAACTATAATACTGGTGATATGTTGAGTTTTAACATTTGTGGACAAAGTTGATGGGCATTGCCACTTTTTTGAAACAAAACCTATTTTCATCGCCCTGTACAGAATATTTTCCGGGCCTTGAAAAATTTGGCAAATATGGTTTCTGGCTGTAAATTTTACCAGCTTTCACTGAAAAATAGTGCAATTTTCATCGAAGGCTTCGTTCGATAGTAATAGGCCAAAACGTTCGGCTGAAGAAACGAATTATTGGAAAATTACTCATTTTGCGAATTTCCCACTGCGTTTTATTGCCACTTATCGGGTCTTCAAGAAAAACGCCATACATGAATCCTTATAGGAAATTTAACGAGCTTTCAGATGAGTTTCTTCAAAGTTTAATCGGATGGATAGTTTTTGAGTTATAGGCCGAAGTGTTACAAAAAACGCCTTTTTGCATAAAATGTCAAATTGTTTGACGTTATGGCCCTGTCTTATGTTGATCTTCAAATGAAATTTCATATAATAGGTCTGATGGAAAATTCAATCAGTTTTCAGATCGTTTTTCAGAGAAAACAATTCGACTACTAGTTCCCGAGCTACTGGCAAAAATGTGCAGAAAAACGTGGTTTTTGGGCCGCCTTTTTTCGCGTTTTTGTCGCATAACTGATACCACTGATTTTTTCTGTAGGTTCCAAGACTTTTCACTTATGTAAAATTCAATTCTGGGCCACTTTGATTTCATGACATTTTCCGATTGGAACAGCCGTTTTTAAGTTGCTGCTGCCTTAGTAATTTGTATTAACTTTACCAAAAGTGGCAAAAAATGACCATTAAAAAAAAATCAATACCGGTGAAACGGCTGTGTCAACTGTGACAAAAGAAAGAACGATTCGACGCAGAATTCAATGCTTTTCAAAAAATGAGAGGGTATTATTTTCCGTAGAATGCGTCATTAAGGAGTTATAAGCAAAAAATTGAAAAAAGTGCCAAAAATGAGCAGTTTTTCGCGATTTTTTCAAAACGCACAAGGAAATATTGTTGGATCTCTTCAGATTCGTGTTTATCACCCCAAAAAACATAGAATAAAGCGAAAAAATCAAAGACGAGATTTTTGTCCACGTGGAACTACCGTTTGACTGGACTAAAAGTAGTTAAAAGATAAAGAGTAATATAGTTGGTAAGAAAATAAGTGCTCTAAGCGAAAATGACTAGATTCATAACACATTTACATATCACAGTTAGTTGGCTACTTCTGCGAGTGAATCCTGCAGTCGTTTTCTTTTCAGGCGACGCATAGGGGGTTGTGGTGGAGGACTGGATGCAAGATTCTGCAACAGTCGGTTCGAGTGTTGAACCAAGGTCGTGTGTAGAGTGGTGTACGCCTTTTTGATCGTCTCGGCAACTTCACTTAGTTCCAAATCGGAGTGCAGTACTGAGTTGCGTATGAACCAGTGTCCTCCAGTCATTATCCTTAAGGCTCGGTTTTGGACAGTTTGCACTCTTTTAACGTGACTTTTCGCTGCGCTTCCCCAGATTCCGCAAGCATACTGCCAAATAGGACGTACGAGGGCTATATAGATATGCCTCTTGAGATGAAGAGGTAATGCCGATCGAACATTTAAAAAGGGTGACAGTTGGGCCAATCTGCCGCGGGTTTTGGTAACGAGATTTTGAGTATGAGCAGCCCAGGTGAGTTTCTTGTCGAGTGTTACGCCAAGATATCGAACTTGCTCGCTGTAGGGAATTGTTGAACCATTCAAAGTGATAACCGGATGGGGGGAGATGCATTTTAGGGTGAACATAACTATAGATGATTTAGTGGGGTTCATTGAAACTCGCCATTTATGGCACCAGCTGCCTACTCTGTTCATATAGTTCTGAAGGTTGACGCGAGCTTCTTCGCAAGTTTCAGCTTTGCTGAGGGCCGCAACATCATCCGCGAACTGTGCAACGGTTATATTTTCTTGTGTAGGGAAGTCACTAGCGTATATCAAGTATAAAAAGGGGCCCAGTACACTCCCCTGTGGTACTCCTGCAGTGGCTGCCCTGGACGGCGAAACTGCGTGGGCGCATTTGACCGAAAAAGTCCGATTAGACAGGTACGACTGTATCAATCTGTAATATGTGTCGGGGAGTTCGTTTTTTATTTTGAAAAGAAGACCGGGATGCCACACTTTGTCAAATGCCTTTTCTGAATCCAGGAAAGCTCCGAGGCATATCTTTTTGTTCTCGTATCCGTCCAGAATTTCGTCGACAACACGATGGAGCTGTTGGGGGCACGAGTGATTCTTCCTGAAGCCGAATTCTGAGTCGGGTAGGAGATGCGAGAGGTATGTGAGAAGTTTTGGGAGTAAGAGCCGTTCAAAAATCTTCGAAAATAGGCAGAGTAGGCTGATGGGCCGATAACTAGTGGGGTCACTAGCATTTTTGTTGGGCTTTTTGGCCATGATTACGTGAGCGTGCTTCAAGAGTGTGGGAAGTGGGTGGTCCGAAGCATGGCGTTGTACACTTGGGTCAGATACACAATACCTTTCCGAGGTAGCGCCTTGAGCAGGGGCTGAGTTATTAAATCGTGGCCAGGGGCCTTTTTTGTCGGTGATCTATTGATAGTATTCCTAACTTGGCCGGGGGTGAAGTAGTCATTAAATGGAGACAAGATTAGTGGCGCCAAGAGGTGGTCCGTGACATTTGTCGTGGTACGGCTGTCGCTATCAGGGTGCGGCGAAAATTGGTCGCTAAGAAGTTGGGAAAAAAGAGTACACTTCTCCGAAGACGATGAGTACCATGTCTGACCCACGCGAAGAGGGGGAATAACACTCGCCTCCTTAGTCAATGCCTTGGTCTTCCTCCAGAGGGACCCATCTTTAGAAGTCAGTGCGCTAATGGTGTTTTGGGTCATGACGTTCCTTTCATTTTTGAGTGCCTGGCTCAGTTCTCTGGATGCCCTGTTGTATCGTTGCTTACCTTCAGTGTGTTTCGTTCTGATCCACTCAGCTCGAGCTCGCTTCTTTGTTGTAAGCAACTGTTGTACCACAACGGAAGGCCGGAAAGATTTTGGACTGTTCGCCTGTGCTCCTGCGCCAGAAGCTTCCTTTGCTGCTAAGTGAATCAGCTGGGTGAAGGCTGAAACGGCCGAGTCAATATCCCTTGGGCTTTTAAGGGGTACATTTAGTGTGATCCTGTCCGATATTATTTCACTGTACTTCTTCCAGTTGAATGGATGTTGGATAAGGCTGAAAGACTGGCCAGGTTGTCGATCAGTAACGAATTGAGTCAGTGTAGGTAGATGATCAGAATTAAGTTCCTTCAGAACATTTGGTGCAGGGTTTACAAAACGATGCATATTCCTACCTATGAAAAAGTCCAAGACATCAGGCGAACGACTTGCATCGTGAGGGTAGTATGTGGGCTCCATTGGGTATATTACGTCCAGGCAATGTGAATTTATGACTTCAAGTAGCGTTCTCCCTCTGGGATTGGCCAGGCGAGATCCCCACCTAGGGTGCTTGGCGTTAAAGTCACCCCCGAGGAGGAAATTTGTCTTCATTTCGTGAAGAATACCCCAAAAATCAGCTGTTGACATCCTATTTTGTGGGGCTGAATAAAAAGCTCCTATTTGTAATTGATGGCCCTGATGTCGCAATGCAATCCTTGATACCTGGTACTCAACCTCCTGCACGCACGGTAGTTCATCATGGGGAATTTGATTGTTAATTATAATTGCTGAACCGCCTTTTCGGTCCCCACTAGGATGGTCACAACGATAGGTTTTGTAGCCTGGGATAAAAAATTGCAATGGGGGTGCCAGCTTTGTTTCCGAGACCAGAAGTATTCCAATGTTGTGGTTTTTTAAAAAGAGTTCCAGCTCGTAAAACTTGTTATTAAGACCTTGTGCGTTCCAAGTGCAGACGTTAATTGTGTTGAGCAGTTTTTGTGAGCTCATGGCTTCTTAGTTAGGAGCACGGGCAGGATTTGGGTTAATGTTTGGAGCAGTGGTTGGAGGATTGACAGTAGGGAATCAATTTTACTCATCATTTTTTCGAATGGAGAGTCAAGTGCACTTGTTTGAGGAGCATTTGAAGTCACGTCTGAGTAGCTTCTGCCTCGTGTGGTAGTGATTGGGTGGGTGCGGAGGGGCAAATTGGTTGCTGCTGTTGGCTCCCGCGGCTTAGTTGTCTGGTTGGATGGCTGGCGCTCGGTAATCCCTGAGTTTGGATTTATTTGCTGCATTTTTTTATACACGGGGCAGCCTCTATAGTTGGCCGTGTGTTGGCCGCTGCAGTTAACGCAGGTGGGAGGATCATTGGGTGTCTTTGTGCAAGCTTCTGCTGCGTGTTCTTGGTTGCATTTTACACACCGTGGGTTGCGATGGCAGTAATTTCTAGAGTGCCCGAAATCCTGGCAGCGCATGCACTGGAGGACTGCCCGGCGAGGCCTTGGTGGCTCAACTTTAATTTTTGAGTAATATAATTTATCGAGCGAGTATATTTCTTTATTCTTAGAATTAGGCTTTAGATCGAGAAAGAAGAGAGGAAGTGGTTGTTTTGTGCCAGGATGAAACACTGGGATCATTTGCACCGGTTCGTAACCTAGAGCTTGAAGTTCCTTCATCATTTCGGAGGAATCGCATGATGGGTGAAGCCCCCGTACTACAACCCTGAAGTGACGTTCGTTTTCAAGTTGGAACGTATGGAATTCCGCTTTGTTTTTCTGTAGGTAATCGACAATTTTTCTGTAATCGTCGATGGTGTCACAGTTGATTTTAACTTTCCCATCCGACGTATGATGACGAAAGTTAAGTACGTTGAGTTTAGAGCAGTCTTTTATAAATGAGTTTATGTTGTTGACGTTACTAACGAATATTGGTGGGGGCTTTAGCGGTTTATCTGGAGGATTTTCAGTTTCCATTGTATTAATAACATTGGTTTCAGAGAGGTCGCTGAGTGGCTGAAATCTATTCGAAATTGCAAACGGCGAATCTCCATGAGTTACCTTTAGTTTTTTTGCTGACTGGTTCCTTTCGGGAGGTGACCCCATGGCGAGGGGTTTGGTGAGGGGTGGAGAGTTCACTTCCTCTTTTTCTCGAGTGAAAGAGATAACAAACAATAATAGACAAAGTTCTTAATCGAATCGTCGAGAGATCCGAGTTCGGAAGAAAAAACAAAATTAACAAATAAATAAATCAATAATAATTAACAAAGTAGTATAACGTTCGCGTAGAAATCGCGTTTTGAGAAATTCGTGCACGTCGATATTGACTCGGAAATTGTGATGTTGACTACACTTCGGAACCTACGATTTCTATGCAAAACATCGATAGTACTGTGTGATGGCACCTTCTACGTTTGCCCTAAATTTTTTGAACAGCTGTACACAATCCACGTTTTATGAAGGTCAGTACCTCCCACTGGTATTTTGTTTTCTTCCCTCCAAAACGGACTCTGTTATTCGAATTTGTGGATACTACTAATAGCTATGTGTGGTAATTCCGACCTAATACTCATCCCAGAACTCTGCATGTTCGACTTCGAGCTCGCTGCAATTAATGCTTTCAAGAAAAACTTCCCCGGGTCCAACGTCAGCTGTTGCAACTTTCACTTTGGACAAGCATTGTTCAGAAAAATACAGTGTGTCGGCCTGCAAAGAAACAACGTTGCGCACGACGAAGTTGGCAAATTTTTGAAACAATTTTTTGGGTTACCGTACTTGCCTCCCCGAAGATGTCGAAACAGCATTTTTAGACATTATAAAAGATGTTCCAGGTGAACCGAAATTGGGAGACTTTTTAGAATATTTGGTTACTACGTATGTTGGGCCGCGAAGCAGATTTCCACCAGTGTTATGGGCATCACCTCCTACAATCCTACCAAAAACCACAAATGGAGCCGAATCTTTTCATCGTCACCTTAAGGACCAGTTCGTTTCTCCTCGAGGTTCGGTGCACCTAGTAGTGGACGTCCTAAAAAAGCTCCAAAGCGAAACTTATGCAAAAATGGGCGATTTATCAGCTCCCCGGGTAAAAAGGAAGAAACAGCAATTGAAGGAGGACAAGCTGGTTACTTTGTGGCAGCAATATTCTACCAACCAAATACCTATTTTCCATTATGTGAAGCAAGTCGGCCTTTTAAAACAAGCATTCAGCGGGAAAAGCAAACATGCGGGGGATACATAATTGTTTATTGGCAAATTATAACGGTTATTATCGAATTTTGACGACTTGTAAACACAATCGATTGTTGATCAATAAATAAAACATGAAAAAATGTATTGTCTGAACCTCGGCGCTTATGACACTGTTTTCATGGCGCTCTTGTCCTATAGAAAAAGCGCTTCTGTCTATAGGTAAAAGCGCATTCGTCCAATTATTTTTGTTCGTCGGCGCTTTCGTCCTGCACCGGGCACGGCTGACACATGAGTGTAATCGTTTGTTTCGCGACATATTCTGGTCTCGATCTCGTTCGTTTATTTTCGTTTTGCGTTTAGCAAAAATTTACGTTTGTAAACAAACGAGATCGAGACGAAACATGACGCGAAACAGAGGATTTCGGCTATGTGTCGGGTTGCGTGAACATGGTCAGTCACAAACAATTTTTGGCTTATTATTTCTCAATAATAAGTCTTTGTAATCGTATCGCAAAAAAAATTTTTTTTGACCCCCCCCCCTCAAAATTTGTAGTTTTACGTTTCAAAGTGCGTAGAATCCAAATCTGCAAAAAAAAAAAATGTCCGTCCGCCATCCGGGCCGGGGAGGATTCCTCGAAAAAACTCGTTCTTACGCACATAGACTCCATTTGGGGTCTAGTTGGTCCTAACATCTGATCAGTTTGATCATATAACTCCCTGGGGTTTTATGGGCCAAAATCGGGTCCAAAATGGGGATTTTCAAAGGATTTGGGATCATAGGGGTGTGGGGTGTCGATTTTCATGTAATTTCAAGCCGGATTTGACTACATCGATGAATAATAAACCCATAAACAGTCGAAATAATAAGGCATTGTTCGATAATTCGCAGCGTTTTTGAATAAAATTATATATGCAATGGCAAACAAACGATAATTTCGGCTAAACAAACGTAAACAAACGAGATCGAGACTAAATCTGACGCGAAACAAACGATTTCGGCTATGTATCGGGTTGCGTGAACTTAGCCCGACACATGCTGTTTTTTTTTTTTTTTAAACGTATATAATCCAGTCAAATGGTGTTCCCCCCACCATTGCCCTACGGTGGAAAAAGAATGGAAACATTGGAATTACTTTTGATTTTCATGTTTTTTGGGGTGCTGAATCCGAATCTGAACTTTTCCAACAAAATTTCCTGTTGCGTTTTGAGATATCGGCGAAAAACGGTGAAATTTTGGTTTGTGGTTAGACCTTTTTTGTGGTCTGTGCCTCTTGTGATTAGAGTTTTTTTTTGTTACAGAATTTTTAAGCTCAGTTAAACGTTTATGTGTTCCGATCTTTCCACGGGTAGAGCTTTTGTGAGTAGACCTTTTAGGGGTTCAAGGTTTTTTTTTTGTGCTTTCAGTGTGATTCGTAGTTAGAGCTTATTTTGGTTACGAACTTTTTGTGGCTAGAGTTGTTTGAGCTCAAACTCGTCTTTTGCGAGTGCCCCCTATGACGACACCTCACGTTGATTGTCCCGTTTTTTTCTTTTTTGTCCCGGTTGATTTTATACTTTGAAACTTTTGTCCCGGTTTTTGTCAAATTTCGAATTGGCAACCCTAGCCCAGGACTAATGGCCAAAGTGGTGGGATGCGTCCATAATTTGTCAGCCCAAGCGTATTTGAAAGGGGTCGCGGGAGTGATCGCCATTGTAGCGGTGGAGGAGGGTTTTAGTCGTTTTATCAGGGGCGCGGTTTGCACTTTGGCGCGTATAGTCATGCAATTTTGCCAATTGAGCAATGTATAAATATGCTGAAAAAAAAAAAAAAAATGACTTAAAAATTTAAGAAGGTTTGCCCGTTCACTATTTTGGCGACAACTTGGATGGAATCGCTTATCTTTGGGGGGTTTCTTGATAGCGGCACGGGAAATCCGAGAATCGTGGCAGATTTTCAATCAAACAAGTAAGCGTTTTTCTTTGAGCTGCCTCCTACTGGCGGTGAAAACCTTATCATTTTTAAGTCATTCGGTATAGTCAAAGAATAAACGAAATCTGTTCAGATTGACGTAAAATTTTCTGTGAAATTGGAAACCCGTATTTTATTTCACCTTTCCTTTTTGCACCCCCCCCCCTCCGACACACATTTTCAATCTCCACTCCCCTCTCCACCTCATGGCCCACCCTAAAAAGGATAATAAGCTAGATAAATAAGGGGCAAAACCTATGAATACATCCGTGAGCTCCGCAGAGAAAGAGAAACGTACCTGCGGAGATCTCTATATAATGCCGTGCGACGTGAAAGACCATCCCCTCCCCCTCGTAATAACCTTTGCGGCCCCTCTGTAAGCCCGTAAAGGGATGTCATCTATCACATGCCACGGTTTTTGTATATAAAAAAAAAAAAAAAAAGAAAAGAAAGAGAGAGAGAGAGAGAAAAAAAAAAGAGTGGCACAAACCGTGTCCTCGCACACCTTCTCACGAGGGAGGTCCTGTTTGTCAGGAATTAGCTTCAAAATGAAATAAGGTTTTCAATAGAAGTAGTAAAGCATTGACGATGGTGGGAGGGGGGCGGATGGTAAGGGGGTTGTCTTTTAGATGAAAGAAACTGACTGAACAGAGCACCCCCCCCCCCTCTTTTTTTTGAAACTTTTATGAATGAAACCGTATAGTAACTCTGTTAAAAATAAAAAGTTTGCCCATTCACGGTGAGTTTTTGCCCCTTAAAAGACCAATTTTTACGGTCAAAGGAACGACCGTTGCTAAAGGAATTTAAGTTTCTTGAAATTTTAGTCTAGTTCGGTATATAGCCAAAAAGGCCTCGAATGCCATGATATTTAAGACGGTAAGCCCTTCACACTAAAATGGTTTATAAAGATGATGGTTTGACCTTTTTTTAAAGTAAAAAAAGATTACGCTGGTGCAGTAAAAATTGAGGGGGGGGGGCGAACGCGATGCATTCGAACGGGACGGGGGGGGGGGGCAAATTTCCAAACTGTAAAAGCGTCAAAACTTCTTAGAATACTTTTAGGAGGGAAAACTGTTTCAAGTCATCTTGAAAATATACGCGAAGTGATTCCAATTACCGATCTGTACTGTATGCTTGCAGGGCAAACTTCGATTTTGTTCCAAAATATAAAGAAAACGCGGGAAATCTCACTACAAAAAGTACACAAAAGTTCCTATTTGTGTGAAATTAGACAGATTGGCCGGCTTTTGTTGACCATCCTTCACTGATTTATGTCTGCCCAGGTGTACTTCACCCCCTGACACCCCTCGCTCCCACCCCATCAAAGTTTCATTCCGAACTCGCACCATTGTAAAATGAACATTGGCTGTATCCTTTTTTTCTCTCTCTCTATACACACGGCAGATGTGCCAGTGCTTTATGCCAGCAATCAGTCGTCTGTGAAATCACTCCACTGACTTCTTCCAATTAGCCGTGGGCTCTGAAAGAAGACAGAAAAAGAAAACGGTGGGCCTTGTAGATTCATCCGTGAAGCTCTTTGGGATGCGTTTAACCCATGATTGAACAAGAATGATTTTAGTTTTTTTTTTTTGGAGCTGTCAACCATTCCTTCTCTTACCTTTTTCTCGCTGCATTTTACCACCAAAATAACTTAATTGCTTCCTCTGTTCTATTTTAAATTTGTTAATATTGATATCCTGGGCTGACGCTTGTCCCACAACCCTAATAAGATTACTCAGTATAGAAACAATTTTTGCATTCATCAACTTACAGCAATGCTTCACTACTTGCTGCGGGAGGGGAGCTACAGTACTTTGTAGGCAATGAAGAGGATGGTGGGCTACTCCTAAACTCCCCCACCCTCGACCAACAACAAAAACAATCAGTCTTCATCAATATTTTTTTGTTTTCGTTACGTCAACGCAAGGGAATATCAGAATAGCCTCACAGGTACTTGGGACCTGTGGACGAGCCGGAAGACGTCATTTTAACTGTCTTACCCTTCTCTGAATATATATATATTCCGTGGGAATGGCGTGTGGTGATCGGTGGTTAGTGTGAGAGGGGGGGGGGTTGTTATAAATCATTATTGCCGCCGCTCTTAAAAACGACCGTTCAATCGAAAGATTCATCGAGAAAGATTGCGACAGAGTCTTTTGAGAAACTCTTGAGGCTCACTCTTCGCCGCATCCCTTTCCCACAAGACAACCAAATTGGGTTGTTTAAAAGTTTTGATGGATAGAATCAAAGCCTATAAAGGGGGGGGGAATGGGTTGCGTGGAAGAGGGCGATTGTGGCAGGTGGATTTTTCTTATTACGTCACATCGTTATAAGAAATCGAAGAACACTAAAATTCGGAAAAGGTGTTTTGATACTAACAGGGGAGGGGGGGACAGGAGAAGAGACGCCCTTATACAGCTTTTTATCTACTAATAATAGCAATTAAGAGATAAAGTTGTTCCGGTTTTAAAACTTATTAACCCAAGTTTAAGCCCCGTCAGTAATTAAGGGATTAGCATAATACGTCGCTAATTGATTAAATTCGAGCTAATCGTTTTTAACGTGTTTTTTATCCCTTGAGATGCAAATTTTGAACCGAGGAACTCGATTCAGAAAGGATCAGCATCAGTCCGGATGCACCCTTGTGCGAGCCTTCCGCACGGGGCCACCAAGGAAGTTCTCTGATTATTATTATTATTATTTTCAGCCACTTTATTGAGTTTCACCCATATACGGCCCTTGGCGTGCCGCCGACGAAAGGGTCCGTTCCGTGTCCAGTGGTGCCTGGTGGTGTTGTTATTGCTGGTGGTGGTGGTGGTGGGGGGGAATTGACTTGGAAATTTTATTTCTAACTATTCGAGAGAGAGAGAGAGAGAGAAAGAGTGATGTGTTTAAACTGAAAATCGACGTTGGAAGATCACCCCGGACAATTGCCAGCTAAAAGGTATGGGAGTTCTTGTTGGATATTAGCGGCCCTTTTCACGCGTTTCGTCTGTTCCTCAGGATAGCCGAGTTTTAAATTCCTTTGATGGCTAACAGTTGGAAAAAACAAAAAAAATCCTCGAAAAAGTGTTACAGCATGGTCTTCTCCGAACGGATTCGTAGTGACCATTAAGGGGGCAACTTGGCAAAATGTGACAGAAGTCAAAAGTTTGTCCCTTTTAGTATTTATTAGCATCCTGAACGTCCCACAAGCCCCCCCCCCCCCGTCCATCAAAGTAATTCTTTGCTGATCGGTAAAGGTGATTTTAAGAGTTAATGTATACGACGATTTTAGCGGTCGAAGGGTGTTTTGTGGGTGGGGACTGGTTCAGTAGGAGAAGCGTTGTCTGTCCAGCTTTGTGATGAAGGGGAAGGGTATAGGGAACGAGATACAAATCTTAGCGCCTCCTGAACTCCCATGTAATAAAAACAACGAGATAAAGGGAGACAGAAGAAAACGGGGTATCTGTGAAACTCATCAAACCGCTTTTTCAAACCCCCGATTTGGGATGGGTGGGTGGGTGGGGAGACGCATTTTGCGTTTATCGAAGGAAATCTCAAGGAAAGATCGCCACAGTGGCACCGTGCGCGTTGGGGGTGACCAGACATTTTCATCGTTTCTCTTCTTTTAAAGTTTTCATCTTTATACGCGAGACTCAAGGGAATGTTGGTTTTTAAACGTTGGCCCACACTTTTTCCGTGGTTTCGGAAGATTTTTTTTTAGACTTCCACAGGAAAAATCAATGAGTAGGAGGCTTTTTGTTGTGACTTGAGTCAGGGGCGTAGCCAGACCTTCGTCTAGGGGTGGTGTAGTGAAAAGAAGACTAACATTACCTGGCTAAACCACATGATTTTATTGGTTTTATAATTACCCTTTTAATCATTATCATTCGCGTTTTCTAGTAAATAAAAGCCTACAATTCCGGGCAATTATTCGCTTTATTTTCACATCAATTTTATTTACTAGAAAAATTATTCAGCTTCACCCTCTCGCGTCTTAAATATGGATAAGTTGCTAAGACCCTCGAAATTCGAAGTGTGCTCCAACTCATCCACTGCTTCCAAGGAATGGATACATTGGAAAAAAACGTTCGAAAATTTTCTGCAGGCGTCGCAGGAACACGTCTCAGAAGAAGACAAACTTCGTGTACTGACAAATTTCCTATCATTCGAAGTTTATGAACTCATAAGTGAGTGTGGTTCCTACCAGGAGGCAGTCGACACGCTAAACACGATTTACGTGAAAAAGAAAAGTGACATTTTCGCCAGGCATCTACTCGCCACGAGGAAACAATCGGCGGAAGAGACAATCGAACAGTATATTCAAATTTTGAAAGCGCTCAGCAAAGACTGTGACTTCAAGGCAGTATCTGCTGCTCAGCAGAGAGAAGAGTATGTGAGAGACGCATTCATAGGCGGTCTCTATTCAACCAAAATTCGTCAGCGATTGTTGGAAAACGATTCCATAGATTTGTCAGAAGCGATTCGTCAGGCTCTCGCCCTAGAAATGGCTCAAAAACAAGCAGAAAGCTTCAGTCAAAATTCTTTCTTGAATGCGAGTTGCATCCTCTCGAAAAGTACAGCTGTCGTTGAGAACCAGACTACCGAAGCCTCGACGTCAGACTTGTGCGCTGCCTTTGCAAGCAAAAATAAGTGTTACTTCTGTGGAAATTCTCGTCATCCTCGCTCTGTTTGCCCTGCAAGAGAGGCAGAGTGTAGGAATTGTCAAATTAAAGGTCATTTCTCGAAAGTATGTCGAAAGACCAAAGCTCAACATACGAAGTTAACTGCGTCAGCTTCCATCATTGCAACATTAGAAGGACGCTTCTTGAATCTGCTTCGTTCCGCTGTTGTTTCGGTAACAGTTGATGGTTTTCCGGCACGATGTCTGGTCGACACTGGTAGTTCCACCAGTTTCGTCAACCAGAAGTTCGTTTTGACGCATAACGTCAAATCTTTTCCCGAAAACGGCCAGGTCTCGATGGCATCTACATCTTTTTCGACGCCCGTGGAGGGCTATGTAATAGTAAATCTGGAGCTATCGGAGCATCAATACTCAAACCAGAAGTTAACCGTTTTAAAAGAGCTTTGTGCTGATGTCCTCATCGGACACGATCTTCTCAAGAAACATTCGAATGTCTCTCTTTCCTTCGGAGGCGAGAAAAGTCCTCTTTCGATCTGCTCATCAAGTTGCGCGCAAGTAGAAGTCCCTCGTTTATTCGGTAACCTATCCCCCCATTGTAAGCCGATAGCAACGAAATCTCGAAGATATTCTGAAGCAGACAACGCCTTCATAAAGGAAGAAATAGCTCGTTTACTAAAAGAAGGAGTGATTGAACCAAGCAACTCACCTTGGAGAGCTCAAGTACTCGTAGTGGCAAATGAAAACCATAAAAAACGGCTCGTCATCGATTACTCTCAAACAATTAACAGATTCACTCTGCTCGATGCTTACCCCCTTCCCAACATTGATGATCTCGTACGAAAAGTGCTATCGATCTGAAAAACGCATACCATCAAATACCCATTGCAAACGAGGAGAAGCATTTCACAGCGTTCGAAGCCGTTGGCAAACTTTTCCATTTTTCCAGGATTCCTTTTGGCGTGACCAACGGAGTTGCCTGTTTCCAACGCGTAATCGATCAAATAATCGCCGACGAGAATCTTGATGGAGTCTTCGCCTATCTCGACGATATAACGGTTTGTGGAAAGGATCAATCCGATCACGATGCCAACCTCAATCGTCTACTCTCGGCTTTGCAAAAGCGCTGTTTGCAAATCAACGAAAGTAAAAGTAAATTTAATTTAAATACCGTCAATTTACTTGGGCACTTGGTGTCTCATAATACAATTCGTCCTGACCCTGAGCGACTTCTTCCACTGATAAACATGCCAATTCCTCGAGATTCAGCCTCTCCCAAACGAGCTCTGGGACTTTTTGCCCACTATTCAAAGTGGATCCCTCGTTTTTCAGATAAAATTCGCTCACTCACAATTTGCAATTCGTTTCCGTTGAGCCCAAGTGCTGCCGAAGCGTTCATAAAAATAAAAAAGACATCTCAGACGCCGTAATCGCGACAGTAGCAGAGGACATTCCGCTGATTGTCGAGACGGATGCATCAGACGTAGCGTTAGCTGCTACTTTAAGTCAAGGGGATCAACCGGTAGCGTTTTTTTCTCGAACTCTCTCTAAATCTGAACGTGGACATTCATCTATTGAAAAAGAAGCTGCGGTCATTGTTGAGTCGTTGAGAAAATGGAGAGTTTTTCTTCTCGGAAAGGATTTCAAACTTCTTACTGATCAGCAGGCGCTTTCTTTTGTATTCGATCAACGCCATTCGAGTAAAATAAAAAATGACAAAATTCTTCGTTGGCGGCTGGAACTGTCTCCCTTCAATTTCGACATAATCTATCGCTCAGGAAAACAAAACGTGAAAGCAGATGCTTTATCTCGGATCTGTAGCGCTACTTCAACTGTGAAGCGACTGTTCGACCCCCAGGAATTACCCGAATGCATTGCATTGGGTGATGAACGCATTGGGTTCGCAGTAAAAACCTGCCCTATTCCCTCGAAGATGTAAAAAAATCACTTCTGAATGTCCAGTCTGCGCCGAGGTCAAACCACGATTTTTCGAAATGAAAGGAACTCTATTATATTTATTAGAAACGACGGCATATTGATGAATCGAACGTTAAGAAACTTTATTTAATGAAAAAACGATTATAAAGTAGTAGAATAGTATATTATGCACCTAGCCGCGAAAGTGTGTCTTTGCCGGGCCGAGAGGAGTTGTACGGCCGAGGCGAAGGCGAGGCCGGACGCCTCGAGGACTGGCAAAGCACTTTCGCGGCGAGGTCAATATACTATTTTTTTTTTTGAATGAAGTGAAAACTAAGGTGTAGAAAAAACCAAATCATTTTATTATCAAAATTAGAGACTAATTAATGGTCTTTTGGGGTCTGAATGTAGAAGGTTGGGTTATGACGTAGCTCAGGACCCTCTCGGCAGTTGTCTCCCGATTTTCACAGATGTTTAAAAACTCCTTTGGATGATTTTGTTTTTTACCTTTTTGTCAGTATGAAAGTGCAGTTCGGAGAATCACTGCTCGGAACGCTCCTGACGGACTCTTTCCAAAACTACTTTCTCGGGCTAGCCGTAGAAACGACCGTTTTATCGCTCGTTTTCGAGCGATAAAATAGTATATTGTGTACCTAGCCGAGAAAGTGGGTGTTTGCCGGGCCGAGAGAGGTTGGACGGGCGAGCCGAAGGCGAGGCCGGCCAAACTCGAGGCCGGCAAACCACTTTCTCAGCGAGGTGCACATACTATTTTTTTTCATACATGAAGCGAAATTAATCAATTTTAAATCAAATCCTAAAATAAGTAGGTGTACAAAAAATGAAAGACAGAGGAATTTGAAAGCCGCGAGTGATTTGTTCATGAGTGCGAGGTGCAACTGTCCATTATAGAGTAGGAAGGGGTTAACAAATGAAGTCCGGCAGGGCCGTAACCAAATTTATTTGATGAGGTATTCAGATCTATTAATAAAGATATATTTTTTTAAGGCATATCGTTTATAAACTGCTCTTTTATAATGCAACATTTAATGTACTTCCCAATTAAATTAATTTTGTAAATAATAAATTGTACGTTGTTTTATCGTAGTGTATTCTCATTTGGGGCGATCTGTTCGGGGGCTTCAGTAAAAAAAGAAGAAGGAGAAGAAGAAGAAGAAAAAGGGAGAACCTCCAGATGCTTTAATAAGAACAAGTGAAGAACACAAAATCGGTACTTTGCCGGGCTAGCCGGGAAAACACCTACTTTCTCGCTCCTTTTCAGCCCGCAAAGTCGAGCTTTGGAGTCATGTATGAAAAAAACATGTTTTCGCTTCATGAAGAAAAAAAAAGAAAAAGCAGGAGCGTCTTACTCTGAACGATATGATAACACTAACTAAAACCTTTTTTGGTAGCTGGGGACAGCAATATGAACACAACAGTTCTTCCCCACTTGAAAAACTAAGCTTTGAAGCTTTGAATAAAAATTGAAAAACGAGTTAAAAATTGAAATAAAAATGACTCTACAAATTTAACCTGGTAACAGGTTTTCGTGGTCTAGCAGACCGTCTGAGCGCCGATTGTGGCGACGCAGTGACAAGCGGCTCCGGTCCGGAATCGCTTGTTTCGTTCGCTGTGAAGTTGTCTTGAAGCTGCTCGCCCATTTCACGAGTTTGGCGGCTACGTATGGGCGTAGCTGATGCAACCAGCGGTTTGGCCGGTGATGACATCGGGAAGGTGAAGGAAACCCTTGTTCCCTCTGGATGAGATTGTTCTCGGGTCGAAGTCTGTTTTGCCGAAATCGGGCATTCCGAGTAGCGTAACTGGTCGATATGTCGTTTCAGAACATACCCGTTGTCCAATTTGATGCGGTAATGCATGGAGCCCAACTTCTCGGAGACTGTGCCCAAACACCAGTTGGTGCCTCGGGCGTAATTCCGAGAGAGCACACGGTCACCCACGCTGAAAGCGTGGATTGGCTGGCTTCGGATGATGGGTTTGATGAATTCTGTTGGGCGTAACAGATGTAGACGCGTTCGGATTTGTCGTCCGTAATGTAATTCCGATGGAGTTTTTCCATTAACCAAAGGCGTCGATAGGTATTGGAAAATGATTTCTTGTAGTTTGGCGTCTATGTTCGATGGATTGTCGTGAAGCATGGACTTAAGCTTCTTTTTGACTGTCTGCACTGTACGCTCCACCTGTCCGTTTGTCGCCGGATGATTCGGCGCAGAAGTTCTATGGTGTATGCCATTTGAAGCCATGAAATTTTGAAATTCAAGCGACGTAAATATCGAAGCGTTGTCTGAAAACAAGATGTATGGCAATCCATGGCGAGCAAAGAGGCGTCGTAATGCCGAAGTCGTGAAGACGTGGGGTTCGAAATTGTATAACGTCAACGTACTTCGAAAAAGCATCGACTACGAGCAGGAAGTTGATTCCATGTAACTCGGCGAAGTCTATATGAATTCGTTGCCAGGGTTCTGTAGCAGCTTCCCAGGGATGGTGGGGTGCCTCGGAGCAACTTTTTGCTGAAGTGAGCACGCCTCACACGACCTGACAAGACTGGCGATGTCCTGATCGATGTTCTTCCAATACACGGTGGAACGAGCAATCGCTTTCATTTTTTCGATTCCGCAATGGGTGGCATGAAGTTCTCGTAAAACATAAGGTTGCAATGAGTTGGGAATTACAACTCGATTTCCACGGAGTATGACCCCATTGTGAAGGGAAAACTCTCGGTTTGATGAAGAGGAAGCGATTTCGTCTATGAGTTTAGCCAATTCGGAATCTTTGTTCGTTTCCTCCCGAAGTATGGCGGGTGTTACTGTAACATCATCGACGACGCGGTTGACCAGAGTTTCATAGAATTCGGACGATTCGCCGTCGCAGTCGTCTTCTGCGGTTCTTTTTGTCGGAATCCGGGACAAGAAATCAGCTTTCTGGTTGAATTTTTCAGGACGATATTTGATCGTGTATTTAAATTGTCGGAGCCACATGGCGTATCGGGTTAAGCGATGTGCTGCAACGGTCGGAAGAGCTTTGTCCGGTTCGAATATAGTTTTCAGTGGTTGGCTGTCTGTAATTAGCGTAAATTCAGCACCAAATAAGTACTGAAAAAGCCGACGCGTTGCCCAAAAAATGGCGGTCGCTTCGCGATCTATTTGACTGTATCGCTGTTCCGTTTTCGTAAGTGTACGCGAAATGAATGTAATAGGTCGGGCAACGTTATTGATGGTTTGCGATAAGACAGCACCGATACCGAAAGGACTGGCATCCGTTTCCAGCGTTAAAGGTACTCCTGGTGTATACGTAGCTAACACTCTGTCGGTGAGCATTTCTTGTTTGATCTTTTCGAAGGCAGACTGGCAGGCTGGTGTCCAGTGAAACGTAGCGTTCCCTTTCAACGCGTTCAGCGGTTTTAAAATCGTTGAAGCGTTCGGAATAAACTTCATGTAGTATGTCACGAATCCGAGGAATGATTCTAATTCTTTTGTGTTCGACGGCGGCGTAGCGTTCTCTACTGCAGCCAGTTTAGATGGATCTTTTTTAAGCCCGTCGCCTGAAATGACATGTCCAAGATATTTTAGCTCTTTTTCGAAAAATCGGCATTTTTGTCCATTTAGTTTAATCCCAAAAACCTTCAGTCGTTCTAATAGCCCAATGACGTTCTTGTAACAGTCTTCGTACGTAGCACCATGGACGGCAAAATCGTCGAAATAATGTATCACGCCGGGACAGCCTTTTACAATCGGTTCGATAACGGAGTGGAAAATACTAGGAGCTGTAGCTAGTCCGAAAAATAAACGCTTCGTACGATACGCTCCACGGTGTGTCGATAACGCGGCGATTTTCGAGCTTTCCTCGTCTAACTCGATGTGTAGGTACGCCTTTGAAATGTCTAAAACACAGAAATAGTGGCTGTTATTAAGACGGTTGAATAAATCTTCGACTTTTGGAATAGGATGGCGAGCCGGCACCAGTTGTGGATTGACGGTGGCGCTATAATCTGCGCAAATTCGAACGGTATCGTTCGGTTTGGGGACGATAACCAACGGGGTGCCCCACTGACAATATTCGATTTTTTCGATGATCCCTTGCGCTTCGAGTAAGTCTAATTCCGCATCGACCTTGGAGAGTAACGAATAAGGAACTGGTCGCGCAGGCGCGTAAACGGGTGTAGCATCAGAACGCAACTGTAGTGTGCAGGTAACGTCGGGAATTTTACCAACACCTGGGCCGAAAACCTCTGGGTATTTGCTGATTAAATCCGACAGTTCGATTTTAAAAACCGAATTCGATGGTTCTGTGGTTTTTATCGAGTCTAAGTCCAGAATGCGTAGTTTCCGCACCCATATCCGGCCCAAAATAGGGGACAAAGGCTCGTCAACGATGAATAAGACAGACTGTGCTTCATTTTGTTTGTATCGGGCGTGCACAGTAATACTATAACCTTTGGGCGTGATGTACTGGTTATTGTAAACACGGAATCGAACGTGTGGGCATGGTCGAATCGTACGGTTCAACTGTAACTTACGAAGATCATGAAAAGATAAAATGGATACGGCTGCACCAGTATCCAGTTCGAATATTTGACTGATTCCGTCTAATTTGACGCTTACTTGAATTTTCTGAGCGAGTCCTTTGTCGGCCGAAATATCGAATACTGTGTGTTCGTTCGACTGAATGACTTGTAACACGTCGAACTCGACGTTTTGAACGGCCAATCGTGTTTTCCTACTTTGGATACAAATTTTAGCGATGTGACCCGTTTTGTCGCACGCCGTACAGTGGAGCTTATGACGGACGGTGCACTTGTTTGACCTGTGCCCCTGTTTGCCGCATGAGAGGCAGATGTCCTGCATGCCCAATTTAGCCAGGAAATCACTGTTGTAGATTTTCGCAGGCCCAGGTGACTTAGTCCTGTCACGCTGCACTCGCTTCGGTGTCAAGCGTTCGCGAGATTTCGTACGACCTTTACGACTCTGTGTACTAAAATCACTTGAAATTTTATGAACGGGAACGGACGGGGTTGACGGCTTGAACTCCTCCACATTTTCTTTTTTTGCGGTTTCCAGAGCCAAAGCCGTTTCGATAGCCTGGTCCAAGGTGAGGTCTTTGTTCTGTAACAGTTTCTGGCGTATCGAGAGGTCAGAGAGCCCCCCAATGAATAAGGTTTAGAAAATTGCGTCTGACATACCTTCAAGGGTATCCGGCCACTTACACCGTTGGTTGAGTAGTTTTAAGGCAGCAACGTAATCCGCAATTGTTTCTGCTTTGTTTTGTTCACGTTTGGAAAATTTGTAACGCTGTGTGGTCAGGTTTGTGGACCGATCATGACGTTTTTTAAGTTCTTTGACCACTTCGTCGTAAGGAACGTCGGAAAGGCGTTCACGTTTGAACGTAGCCTTTAAGTCTGTAAATTCATTTCGATGGAGACAACCTAGGAGTAACGTGGTTTTCGAATGGTCGAACTGCGTTTGTTGTTCGGGTGTAAGCTGAGGACCTTGTAAGAACCCTCGCATGTCGAGAAAATTCTCAAACCGTTCGAGATAATTACTAAATTCTTCCTCTTTCGGGTCGAATTTATCAAACGTAAGGTTGTGACTCACGATATTTGTGGATGCCGTCGAGCGATTCTGAGACTCCTGTTGTTGTTGAGCCAGAAGACGTTGAAGGGCCTGATTTTGAATTTGTAGGGTGGCCAGGACGGCAGCATCAAAACCAGCACCCCGAGGCCCTTGGGCGGCGGCTGGGTCGACTTGTGCCATGAGTAACGCGATGAACGTTTACCGCGGACGAACCATGTTCGTTTATCCTCGTCGCCAGTTTATTATATTTATTAGAAACGACGGCATATTGATGAATCGAATGTTAAGAAACTTTATTTAATGAAAAAACGATTATAAAGTAGTAGAATAGAAAAAGCAGGAGCGTCTTACTCGGAACGATATGATAACACCAATAGCGTTTTCCATTAGCACAAAAAGTAGAGCTGGGGCTGCTCCAGGTCTGATCTGATAAGAGTTTCAAGGTTCCATTTGCCAATTGATCCTCAGCAGAGCGACTTTTTATTCGTTCCATTCATCCCTACGCTCCTCCATGGATCAGAGCTAGAGCAACTTCAACTGCTCCGTCAAAATCGACGGAGCGGTAAACCTCTCTTGGAAGGTTCATTGTGGTAAGCATCGTTTTGAGTTCGTATTTTGTTTTTCGTCGCGGATGAAGCCAACGATTTGTTGAACGAAAGCGGTTTAACAATCATTCAAGTTCTGTTATTCGTAGGTCCCATTATCGTCGATTACTCAACAGATCCAGAGAATTGGTCAGATGAAGCCACTAGGCTCATTTTGAAATGTATGGATAACTCTAGTCTAGAGTCAAGCTCGTCCGACGAAAAATATGAAAATAAGAAGACTACGTGGGCTATTATTGCACCATCAATCAGTAAGGAGAAGACAGAATAACAAAAACCTAGTACCAGTGTTCCAATCGTTACAAAACGGTTCATCCGGATTCTCTACATTAATGAAGTTATCCCTTTATGTATTACATATTTCCCCCAAAGCCCATTCCTTCATTTTTCCTGCCGCCACAAAGCGTGTTTGCTGGCCGAGAATGTCTGAATTCGCAACTTGTTGTTATTAGATATCAATTACATTCTTGGAAGAACATTATTAATGGATTTGCTGGCATTGAACTCACGAAGGGATGCGCCCGATTTGTTCACAGTCATGCTAATAAGTACATTCTCGCTAATAAATACAAGCACTCCACACAAAAATATACGAGTGCTCAGCTCATGCACTTGCCACCGGCAAGTGCCGGTGGCAAAAATCTAAGCCAAAAATCTAAAAATCAAAGCCAAAAATCTAAAAATATCAGAATGGGAGAAAGTATTACAGGACTCTCTTCACTCGATACGACCTCTGTTACGTACAACCACTTTTTACTCTAAAACTAAAGTGTAAAGTTTTTACTCTAAAACTAATGATTTTACTTCAAACCTGAAGTGTCCTTCCGATGGTGTCCCTTCAAAAACTGACCATGTTACTTAAAACTGCCGGTTTTAACCTCAAAACTAACGGTATCATCCACAAAACGCATGTTATACCCCTTAACTAATAATTTCACCCAAAAACTAGCGGAATCGCCTCAAAACTGGATATTTCACTCCAAAACTGACAATTTCACACCATTAACTGACGTTTTCCCAAAAACGGATGATTTTACGCCGAAACTTTTGCTTTCTCGGTCTTGATGCGTCTGACAATGTCAACACAAAGTTGACAACTTCACCACAATACTGACGATTTCCCCACAATACCGACGAAATCACCACCACCACTATTATACTGACGATATTACATCAAAACGGACGATTTCGCGCCAAAGCTGACTTGTTGCCCCAAATGATGTCACTATGAAACTGGCGATTTTGCCTCAGTCGCGTTACGGTTTCACCTCAAAATTGAATGTTTGACCCCGAAAATATTGCTTGGTATATTTTACCATGAAAAGAACTTTGTTTCAACCGAAAAATAAGGTTTTAGTCCCATTTTACTCCCAACCTGAAGTGTTGTTCAGAATATTTCACTTCAAAAACTGACAATTTTATCAACAAAATTAAGGTTTTAACCTAAAATCTTTCGATTTTAAAAAAACCCACGTTACGTACAGTAAAAAACAGTAAACTAACATGTTTACCTTACAAATAGGGGTGCGAGGAAAGTCCCGTCCCGTCCCGCATTTTTTGGCCCCTCTTCCCGTCTCGCGACCCGTCACGCGTGGTATTTCCCGCAGGACAAAAAAGTACATGATCAAATACCCCCCCTTCACCCTCACCAGTTGTTTTTGAAGCGTCGCTTTCGGATGGTCTGATCAATGGACATCCGGAGGGGGCCACTCCTAGTCCATTGGCGAATTCAGAAAATGGGTTAGGTGGAAGAGAATTACAATAATTTGACAACATGATCCGTCTCCTCATCGCCGGGGCGGGGGGTAACCACGAGATTTTCTTCGTGTTTTTGTTTTTTGCCTGTAGCTGAAGGTTCCACGGACAAATATACCACGTAAATGGTTAAATAACGTTAAATTTAAGGTAAGTTAACGCTCTTCAACTTCGAAATTAAATACAAAATATTTGAGCAGTGATTTTAGAAGGCTAAATTTACTGGTCAACAATTGTTTTCAGGCCCAAAAGGTACCGAGATACAGCCCTTTAGAAACGTGCAGTTAGGCAAAATTTCCCAGGTTTTAAAATTACACTAAAATTATTCTTCGCATCTAACGGCGGGAACGGGCCAGGAAACAGGCGCGGATCCAAAGTCGGCTGAAGGAGGGGGGGGGCATGACTCCATCCTACTCCCGCACCTACCAATTCCAAACCACGCACGCTACCCAATTGGAGTCCGATTGATGAAAAATCCTATGCCCCCCCCCCTCACATAGCACGATAGTTCTTGGATTTAGTCAATTAAACTTTTAAGGGCGCGAATAGCGAATAGTTGGTTTGCAGTTTTTAGAGCGTGATAAGTCAATCAAGTCATTTTCAGCTCAAGTTCAAAGCGTTTTCTATAGCAATTGCCTAGAAACCGACCGACTGAAAATTGGAAAATATTTTGTTCGTTTACTTGACAAGTGTGCACCCCGCTTTAGAGTACGAACTCATCAGTTAGCCATTATCAAGGCGCGAATCGTTAATCGTCGTAAATTGTCAGTTTCGCCATTATACGAATGGCGAATGGTGCGAATCGTCAGTTTGCCATTTCCACGGTGCAAATTGTCAGGTAATTTACAAAAGGAGTGAATATATAGGACATGGTGATATTTCAGGGCAAGAATCCATGCCATTTCAGGTCCGAGTGATCGTTTTGACCATTTTTACAGCAGACAATGCATGTTTAGCCATTTTTTACGCGCGAATGTTTAGTTTTTGCCAGTTTCAGGGCCAGGAATCACCTGTTCAGGAATTTTTAGAGCGCGCGAATTAGAGGCTCGTAAAAACAGTTTGGCCATTTTTAGAGCGCGAGTCGCCAGTTTTGCCAGTTTTTACGGCGTTTACAGTCACGTCTAAGCCAAATGCTCGAATGGTCAGTTTGGCTATTCTTTGCAAGCAAACTAGTCGATTTCACGCTTATTCAAGGCAGAAATCGTCTGTTTAAACTTTTTCAGGTGCGAATAGTTAGTTTAGCCGTTTTTGGGACGCGAATATGGTCCGTCAAGCCAAAGGCGCGAATAGTCAGTGTTGACCATTTTTGGCGCGCAAATTGTCAGTTTGGTCATTTTTGAAGCGCGAATGGTTGATTTAGACATTTTTAGGCCGGCGATGATCATCAGCTTAGCCATTTTATAGTCAGTTCAGCCCTTTGCAAAGCGCTAATCGTTAGTTTTACCACTTTGGGGTGCGAATACAGTCAGTTTAACAGTTTTTATGGAGCGATATAGTCATAGTTTGACTATTTCGTTGCGGACGAAATCTTGAATTATTTCGTCTGTACGAGATTCATGCAAATTCTATTCTCCGGGTCGTTAGGGGCAAAATTTTGTCAGAAAACAACGATTTTGCCCTCTTTTCAAGTTTAATGCGGCGAGTTTCAATCTTTCGTACTACACACGTGTAAATTATGTTCTGGAAGCTCGGCTTCGGTTAAAAATGATTTTGTCGACGAGCTCCCCGCACATTCTGTTCTCCTGGTCGTTGGGGGACCAAATGTTCTCGAAAACAACGATTTTGCCCCCTTTTTAAAGTTTAATGCGGCGATTTTCAATCTTTCGTAATGTTCTGTGAGCTTTTGGCTTCCATCAAAAATAATTTCCTGTGACCTCGTGACTCCAAAAGGGTGGGGCCATACTCCAAGGGAGGGACCATGACGGCACGATGTCCTTCCCCCGGGATGACCGCGTAAAATAAATTAAGTGGTTTTACCTCCTCAAAACTAAAAATTTTGCACCAAAACTGGCGATTTTAGCTCAAAAAAGGTGATTTAAGCACAAAAATGGCGTTTCTAGTAGGTGCTGAGAATGTGATTTTGGCATAAAACGGCTAATTTTATAACTAAGCTGGCTGTATTAGATTTCGGAGACGCGTAATCTGAGATATTGGGTTTTCAGATTGTCTATACATTTATTACATTCATGTATTTCGTACGAAAAGGCCGCAAAATTATGGGCAACATCCCAAAATTGATTTTTCAGACACGGAAACTCACAGCTTTGGCGAATCAAATCCGCGAATTGATGTTTTTTAGGTAGCGAAATTTGAGCAGTTGATGGTTTTAAGTAAGCCAAACGCGCAAAAATGTTTTTTGAGGGGGGGGGGGGCTAAAATGCGTGAAGTCTGTTTTTGAGTGTGGTAATCCCGCGTAATTAATTGCTCACTGAGCTGGAACCCGCCAACATTTTTTTTTGTTTAAACTCGCATCTGAGATCTGCGAAAATGCATTTTAGGATGCAAAAATCATCGAAATTGTTTTTTTCAGTGAGCGTCAACGGAGCAAATTGTGGCGCTAAAGGATTTGTTCATTCCGATGGTACCTAAAGGGGTGGGCAGCTGCCCCACTAAGTCTTCGCTTTCGAGTCTAGTGGAGGGCAACTGCCCACCCCTGCCCCTTTCTCGCTATGCCCATGACTTGTGTGATTCTAGAAGTTGGATTATAGGTATAATCACTCAACATTTTGGTTTTGGGACGATCAGCACAGTTGAATTGACTAACAGGTGGGTTTTCAGAATGTGATCAACAGGTGATCATCAGTCGATTTGTCATTGTCTCACAAATCTCGACTGTTTTTTCTTTTCCCACTCCTTTTTTGTATAGAGCTAAAACAAATAGAAAAATGGTTTCGGAGGTTTTTGGTTGGCCGAAGCCTCAGGGTTTTCGTCGCCGCAGGATCTTCATCAGGGTTTCCATTGACTTGAACTCTTGAACTCTCTTGTTCGGCCTTGCCCCTCCTCCCCGTCCACCATTTTCCTTTCATTTGAAGTTCTTCAAGCTTTTTCTTCCCAAGAAAACCTATTTCTTAAAGACGAGGACGAGAGACTTTGTTGATGTAAAACGCACCGAAAAAATAAATAAATAATTACCTCATTCATCCTTTGGGTGTGCGAGGGGGGGGGGGAAATGGAAAACAGACTTTAAATGAGCTTCAGATAGGGGTAGGTTGATAAGGTGAAGGGTAAATGTGGTGTCTCCCCCCCCCCCCATCAGTTGAAAATACAGGTGCCGGCAATAACGAGTGTTATAATTTTAATAGTTTTCTAAGCTTTTCACACTTTTCTGACATTTATGGCGCAGAATTCCACGAGGGAACGCCATATTTAACTGCCCAAGGAAGCCAATTGCCTAAGGAAGGTGTCGTGTAAGGTGACCTCGCGTTTAATAAAACAACCTTTCGACGTCATGTAGCCCGCATCTCCCGAGTGCGATCGAATAAAAAGCACGGTGGTGCGAAGCCTCTCGTATACAGTTGCAATACAATTCGGAAGGCATTAACTGGAAAACTCTATTTTCAGGTGCAAGTGGTAGTGTTGTCGGCGTGTGGTGGGGGGGGGGGGCATAATGTATGTGACACTCACACGCGCGAAGAGAAAAGAATTGCGAACGGGTGTATAAGGCAGTTTCCGTGCAAAACCTTTTTCTCCCTCTTATATACCTCTTACTATCGTATATTCCGCGTAATTTACTGCCTCCATAAGGATTAGGGCAATTGATATGAGAATGTTGTAAATGGAATGGCCCGTATAGATCACTAAGGTCTCACATTCAATTCTGTTCAGCAATTTTTCCGCCTTTAGCTCCTCTTCTTCCTTGAGGACGGATGCACCTAAATCTCCTAGTTCGCCATACCGAAAAATCTCTTCCTATATACGAGTTTAAAGAATTGTTTCTTAAGAAAAAGGAGGGAAGTACTCAATATAGCGGATCAAATGTGAATAAATCAATCTTAACTTAGTCTCCGTCACTTTTTTCTTGATTCGATCTTCCTCTTCCCTTTTAACGGATTAATCCACGCACATTCAACGGTGTTTTGGTAACAGTGGGATAGTTGGGTGGGGGTGGAGGGGTTGCTGTGGGACATGCAGCTGCGTCGCCGACTGAGATCGGAGGATTAAAATCCAAGAGGACGGTGATGTTAAGGGGGGAAAGGGGTGGCAGAATGGACTTGACGTGTCAGACAAGGAACCTCAAAGGCAAACACGAATTTTACCCTCACTATACGGCTAAGCAGGGGTGCTTTTTCCGCGACTCTTAAAGTGTGTTTTCATGTGTAACTCCCAAACACAACACACCCCCTTAAGCTTCGAAAGACTTAAAAGCTTTTTTTTACGCTCTTTCGACTCCCGTTGTTATTCATTTTAAGCTGATCGGATCGAAACAAAATCGGTCTCTCCTCCGATGGCTGGTGGGGGGGGGGAACTGGCTGATGGGTTTCAACGCGCCTTAAAGCGCAGACCTCGCACTTGGAACAATTGAGTTTATTAATGAGCTCTCCCGTCCCCCCTCCCAATCCACTCTTTACGTTGAATTTTTTTCTTGAAAACAGACGCCAATAAATTTGTCAGTAGGGTCAACTCTTTGGTGGGAGCGTCGATAATAAGACGTGGAGCGGGCCGACCCGCCTGGTGTGGCGGCTCGGGGGGGTCAAATAAAAGGATCCTCAATTGCCTTCGCCCCTTGAATACAAATGCGTTTCATCTTTTCTTGGGCGAAAGAAACGAAAAATTGAAAAAGAAGTAAAAAAAAACAAAAAAAAACTCCCCAGTGCTACCAGCAGTGTACCAACAGCGTGACAACCGAATAAAATTTCATATTCCAGGGAGGCAGAAGCGCAACAAGCTGTGAGGGAATTGCCGGGGGGGGGGGGCGACTCTTATTACGATCTGCCGGTTTTATTTTACTTCGTCAATAGTATTATTAGTATTAGAACGTCCCGTATCAAGTGACGGACGGTGGCCCCGAGTGGAAAGTACTGTGTGAAACCATGGTCGTAGCCAGAGGGGGCAGGTGTGGGCAGTTGCCCTCCCTAAAAATTTAGTGGGGGCTGCGGCCCGCCCCCCAGATACCGCCGAAAAGGATTCAAACATATAAAATCCAACAGGTACGCTAGGCACATTTTCAATATTTTCTAAGCAATAAACCAATTTCTCGAATTTCGCTCCCTAAAACATCAATTTACTTGGCTTTTTTTGTAATGAAAACCAAATTTCGTGGGGTGGCTTAATTCAAAAGCCACTTTCGTGGTTTTTGCACACTAAAAAACCATTTTAGTAGCTCTGCCCCACTGAAAAATCAATTTCTCAAAATTTCGATCACTAAGAAACCAATTTTTCTGATTTTTCTTGCCAAAAAGTTAGCTCACTGAAAAACAAATTTATGGGATTTCACTCTCAAAAAAATCTATTTTGTGGGGTTTTTCTAAAGAAAAAGAAATTTTCACGTGTCGGGCTCTCTAAAAAAAAACTCAATTCACGACTTTTTGTTCCTATCAAACAAATTTTGCGGGGTGCCCAAATTCAGAGATCATTTTCGTAAATTTTATGCACCAAAACTTCGTTTCAGTTTGATTCGCCTAAATAAAAAACCGAATTCCAACCCAGGGAATTGATTCCCTAAATCACCAATTTTCTTGATTTTTGTTGCTTGTTACTAAACATTTCCCGGATCTAGCTCACTGAAAAACAAATTCCTCTGATTTCGCTGTCTTACAAACAATTTTGCGGACATTGCTCCCTGAGTAAAACATTTGTTTTCTTCCAATAAAAATAAATGTTGCTATTTTTTGAATTTTTTGGGACGGATTACTTCAGTTAACGTTTTTGCTGATTTCTTGCACCGAAAAAACATTTTCGCAAGATTTGGCTCTTTTTAAAAATACCAAATTTCGCGAATTTTTCTCGCGAAACAAAAACATTTTTCCGGATATGGCTGACTGTAAAATAAATTTATCAGATTTTGCTCGCTGAACAATCAATTTCGGGAATTTGGCTTTTCATCCCCGAAATTGGTTATTCATGGAGCCAAATCCGCGAAAAATATAAGCGCGAAAAATCAACGCCTATAGCTAAGGGCAAATTTTACGTTAACCAATAAGGGCAATTTTATAAAGGAGTTGTCCATTTCATTGAAAAAACTTGTCAGTTTCATGAATTATAGTGAATTAATTGCGTTTAGAATACCCTTTTCTACGGACAATTAGGGGATTATTCCCCTCCTCACCACACCACCCTAGGCACAACTGTGAATTCGAGGGAGTGGGGAGGCTGAAAATAAAGAAATTAATCTTTAAATTAAATACTTTTTGTGACATATGCCATGCACTGACCCGATAGGTGCAGTTTGAGTTCCGTGAGGGGATTTCTCCTGGGTGGATTCGCTCTTTGCGTGGACTCCCGTGATAGCTCAGAAGGTAGAGGCACCTGGCGCGAAACTAGGAGGTCGTGGGTTCGAATCCCCCCACCTCCCCACCTGGGGAGCAATTTTTTCTCGGAACTCGCCCGCCCTTGAATTTGGTGGAATGAGCTTCCCCTTTGCCCATTCTCCTAAAAACAACGAACCGGGAATAATTTTGGAACAAATGATCGCTGTGTAGCGTCTATGCGTAACCATAGTGACCTTGATCAAATTTTTTTACTTACTTAGTACTTAGTACTTACCAGTTTTTAAGTCCCATATGGCGATTTATGGCGCGCGAATGGACGTTTTATATCAGAGCGGGTAACATGATCGTTTCAGGCATTTTCAGGGCGCACAAATCGTCAGTTTAGCCATTTTTAGGACGTGTTAAACCAGTTTGGCTATCTTGTGAGTGGAAATTGCCAGTTTCGCTATTTCCAGGATGCAATAAGTTACTTATTTAGTCATTTTCATGGCGCAAATCGTAAGTTTTGTCATTTTGAGGCGAATAAATAGGTTTCACTGTTTTTAGACAGCGAATGACTGTCAAACCCTTTTTCGGACAACGAAGCACCCACTTTATCATAAGCCCATCCCTTGAGCAAATCCTGAATCCGAGTCTGTGTACATAATTATACACCCGTTAGGGGGGGGGGGCCCACGATTGTTCTCACCTAGGGGTCCGCAAGGGCTAGAATTGGTGCGGTACATGAACCAGATCGTTTGATTAGAGTTTAGAGCTATATTTGTACCAAACTTTGTTCACGTCTGACGTGTGGAGACTAGGGTTAATCTCCATTTTGTTTCTAAAATAAAAGCAACCATTCGGTTCTGTAACAAGATGAAGAGCGTTTTTTGGATCAACATTTTTGTGGTCAGAGGTTTTTGGGGTCAGGACTTTTTGTGGTTAGACCATTTCTATGATTGGAACATTACGTGCTTAAAGCATTTTGTCGCTCGATCTTTTCGTGGTATAGCATTTCGTTATTTAATATTTTTGTGGTTGGACATTTTCGTGGCCAAGACATTTTGTGGTTTTAACTTTTTGAAAACTGTCTACATGATATGTGGAATAGCATTTTTTTTTTTTTTTTTTTTTTTTATGTTATATAGCTGGGAGTGAGTGCTTTATCTTAGCCAGGAATTAGCGGTTTTCTCAGTTTCAGCCACGCATATCAGCAGGTTTTCCGAAAAAGAACCGTTAATTAACGTTTTTTTTCTCGATTTTAACCGCGAATTATTTCCTAGTTTCAGTCGCGAATCTTCTACTCAATTTTAACCCCGAGGAATCAGCAGCTTTTCTTACATTTATACGTGAATTTTTGTCTTCTTCTTCATTTTAGCCGCGAATGAGTGCTTCTTGTCAACCTTAGCCGCGAATTTTCTGAATTTTAGCTGTGGGTTAACGTTTTTCTGAATTCTAGCCCTTCGTTAATTCCAGAGGTTTTTTTTATTAGCATTTCTCCCACTCTATCCACGTCTCTGTTTTAGCATTTTCCCTCAATTTTAACCGTGAATTAACGTTTGTGTCAATTTGAGCCGATTTTTTTCTTAATTTTAGCCGCAATTTGGTGATTTGACTCAATTTTTACTCGCGAATTACAAATTTTTTCCAATTTTTACCATGAATTAGCGCTTTTTCTCCATTTTAGCCGTAAATTTATGATTTTCAAACTTTACCCGTTTATTCGCGTTTGGCTACACTTTATCCAAAATTTAGCGCTCTTTTTTAATTTTTCTGCTAATTATAGCGATTTTTCTCGGTTATGCTATGGATTAACGGTTTTCTTTGTAGTGCATGCAAAAAGCTGTAGCCATAGGAGCCTACATTGTCTGTATTCCCTCTTTAAGGTGCGTTAAAAACGAACCTGTTTCGGCTGCTCGCCATCTTCAGCGTTTGGAAGTACAAATGAAACAACGTAGGATCCTATACGGCTACTACTAACCCTCGTAGTTTAAGCGATCTTACTAACACTACCAGGTTTTCTTTGTTATACCTGCCAATCAGCACTTTCTCTCAATTTTATAGCGTCGAATTGCATTTTTTCTCAATTTTAGCTGAGAATTAGTGATTTGTCTCAATTTTACCTGTGAATTAGCGTTTATTTTCGTTTTTTTTAAATTCGTGCCGAGAATTGGCGTTTTTCCTAAAGCCATAAAGTTGCCTTCAGAAGCCGCAAATTGGTGTTTTCTCAATTTTAACCGTGAATTAGCGTTTTTATCAGTTTTATTTCCTCGAATGGGCACTTGTCTCAGTTTTAGCCGTGAAGTGATTTTTTCCTACACTTCACACACGAATTAGCGCTTTTCCCCAATCATTATATGTATTACCGGCCCTAAGATGGCGGGGACAATATTTCATTCAGTTCGTTCATCAATCTCTAATCAGGCGACGTTTTCGAAGGTTCTACCTCTCGACTCAACCACTCAAAGCAGTGCTGGGGAGGGGAAACATCTGGTGAAACGGGCGGGGATTTGGCTTCTTTCGACGAATTTCAGTCCATCCGACTAGGAGGATAGAGCATTAAAAGGTGTCCTGCAAATTTTTTGGTTAAAATTCGATTTAGCCTAGGCAAGCGCTATTCTTTGGGGTCGCCTTAATTTGCAGAATCCCCCTAATGAGCAGTGCCCCCCCCCTCCGCACGTATTAAAGGGCTGCAGGAGGAAAAGTACAGTGAATAACAATCAGTGCTGCCTTATTCTCCAGCGTCCCATGAAGTTGCCTTTAGGAGCCACACGAACGCACGATTTGGCGTTTTTTCCATTTCAACCGCAAAATAACGTTTTCCCACACTTCAGCGCGTCTTCTCAATTTCATCGGTGAATTAAAGTTTGTCTCCATTTTTGCCGCGACTTAACGATTTTTCTCGATGTTTGCTGCGAATTTGTGTTTTTCCTGATTTCAGCCACTAATGAGCGATTTACCTTAATTTTACCCGTGAATTAGCGTTTTTCTTACACTTCAGCGCTTCTTCTCAATTTTATGGGGGAATGAGCGATTTTTCTCCACAGCCGATAATTAGCGATTTTTTCCACTTCAGCCGCGAATTGGCTACTTTTTTTTTTTTCAATTGAATTTTTTCACTCTGGTCAATTAATGAGCGCCTTTTTAATTTCATCCGTGAATTAGTGATTTTTGTAAATTTTAACCGCGAATTTGCATTATGTCTCAATAATATTAGCCACAAATTAGTGTTTTTCTTAATTATTCAGGAATTAGCTATTTTTACCAATTTTTACCGTGGAGAAGCGTTATATCTGGTGAGGGAGCCATGTTTCTCAATTTTAGCCCGATTCAGCGCGCTTTGTCAATTTTAAACACGAATTAGTGCGTTTTCTCGCTTTTACTCCCGAATTAGCAATTTACCTCAATTCTAGCCAATAAATTAATTGAACTGATGTTATCCGGACGACGATGGAAGGGCATAGCCCAACACGATTCGAGTTTCGAGAAAAAATGGCTCCCCGGCGGGATTTGAACCCGCAACCTCTGGATTACCAGTCCAGCACGCTACCAGTCGTGTTGGGCTATGCCCTTCCATCGTCGTCCGGATAACATCAGTTCAATTAATTTATTAATTAAAAATACCGGCGACAGAATTACTCATCATATCTATCAATTCTAGCCACTGGCTTGGGGCAAAAACTGCATTTTAGCCGTAAAATATTAACTCTATACTCAACGATTTGCAGAATTTTTTTTCTGCTAACAAGTTTGTCTGGAACTTCCTTCGAGTTACAGCGAATGAGCGTTTTTTCGCAGTTTTAGCCATGAATATTGGCGAATTTTCCAACCTTCTTGCAACGCACTTGCCCAAGTACAGCGCCTTCTCAATTTCATCGTCATAAACACGTATACATGAACTGTAGGGATCAGCGTATTTTCTCTATTTTAGCCATGAAGTTGCCTCCAGAAGGCACGAATAAAGTACATTTCTGAATTTCAGCTCACAGATATAAGGGGTCGCATTGATTTGCAGAATGAAAAAAAGTCTGCAGAATGGGGTGTTTTAAGTTTTTTCACAGGTTCCAAACTTCGTACGTGAGTTCAACTAAGTTCCCGGCAATAGTTCAATTCAAAAACAGCCCTATTTTCTGAATGACAGCCGCAAATTGGCGCTTTTCCACTATCTCAGCCGTGAATATTAGCGATTTTTTCAAACATTTTGCCACGATCTTGCCCCAAGACAAACACATTTGCGCGCCTACTCAATTTCAGCCTCCTATTTTCGCATTACATATATCTATTTTTGCAGCAATGTTGCCATCAGATATACCCCATCCGTTCTGGTTGCCTTGAGAATTTTTGTGTGTATTTTCCCCAATTTTGGAGGCAAATGAGCCCATTATTCTCAATATTAGCCGCGTGTAGTAAACTTGTAGTCATGAAGTTGCCTCAAGAAACCACGAATTTGGGTGTATTTCGCGGTCGCAGTGAACAATCGCTGATTTTTCTCAGAAATCTGGGATTTTCTCTTTTTTGGCGGTCGATTAGCACTTTTGTCACTCTCTAAAACCTTTCTCAGCCCACCGCCGCAATTTGATAAGTGGGAAAACGGGTTTCAGGAGTGCTTTTGCCATATCGGCAGTGTGCCAGGCTGTTGTGGCTCGAGTGGATATTTTGCACGCGTTGAATGATATTCAGAGAATTGATATATTTTTAAATACATGAATAATAATTGAACAACTATAAAAAAAAAACACGTGTTGAATACAACAATATCCCTGCTTGTTCTTTTTTTTGTTTTAACGATGGACGTAGTCCTCAAGATATTTTGGCGGTCTTCGATTCCTGGACGATCTTCGTAAAAACTGAGGGACTCTCAACATTTCGTTCACATCGCTCACTCGGGCTACACTTTTCAGACCGACATTCCGTTTTTTCCCATGTTCATAATTCTTGTGAGAATCGTCGTGACGGGTTTAGAATTTGTGGGTCTTGACGTCCTTTCATCGATCATTCTGGCCGCTGTTTGTTTGAACTTGATTTTTTTTTTTTTTCATCTTGTCTGCGATAACTTTGTTCGAACTGACGAAAAATGTTTTTTTGCGATGAAACATTCGCTTTGCTCGCATCGGTGTAGTACTGCGTGTCCCCGGCCACGATATTCTTCGTGGCCTTCAATTCAGAAGCGTTGTACGCCCTTTGCATCTTTCAAGGACTCCTGTCTCATCATCGTTACAAACCCGTTACGGCCGCAGTTTGGTTTGCTGTTGCATGCTTGACACGGTCGAACGTACTCGTAAACGCGGGCTTCATTTTACATTATTATCTGGCGCTAGCAACGATACAATGTTATTACGAAATTCAAGCTGGACCGTTCCTCAAGAGACTAATACGTTCAACTCGTTACATTGCGATCGGCTTAGGACTAACTTTCACCATGATGTTTCCTTTTGCGGCTTTCTAGGTGTACACGCATAACCTTTTGTGTTTTAACTCTCCAGCGAACATTTCTCCAGAATTAAGGAATCATTCGGACACGTACAAAATCCCTCTTCTGTCAGACCATGCTGATTACTGCTACATATCGGATAAATTTATTTTACCCTACGTTTGGGTTCAAGATAAATTTTGGGACGTGGGCTTCTTTTAAATACTGGACGACCAAGCAAATCCCGAATTTCCTGCTAGCTTTTCCAGTCGTATTTTTGATCACAATTCCCCGCGTACGATTCATTTACCGCAACAAAATGATATTCATAACGCCTCACGTCGCATATATCGGCGGCTGGCTCGACGGAGACGATTTCCCACCACTTCGCCTTCGTTTACGCCGTTCACACTCTGTTCCTCGTCGTCAGTAGTTTCTTCGTAATCAACGTCCAAAGTGTTCACT
This sequence comes from Corythucha ciliata, assembly GCA_038030265.1. Lineage (NCBI taxonomy): Eukaryota > Metazoa > Arthropoda > Insecta > Hemiptera > Tingidae > Corythucha > Corythucha ciliata. The sequence continues at coordinate 45,373,660 of CM075941.1, forward strand.
CGCCTTATCGCTTCGTCTACTCCTATGCTGTACTGGATTGCCGTCCGTTACATGGTGTACAATGGGAATGTTCCGATTCCTTCTGAAATAATTTTCGACTTTTTGGGGTTCCAGTGGTATGCAGTCAGTTTTAAGGGAATAATACCTTGGCGGGGCTTCTTTTGTTCTCCAATGGATTTCCTTGATCCTTTGACCTAATTAATGAATAAAGTTTTAAAACCTTTAAAAAATATTAATAATAAAAATTAAATGAAGCAATATCGAACGGAAGAAAAACTTTTTACCTATTCAGTCAAAACTTCCCGGGGGAACTGAGAAGGTGAATCTATATTTTAAGTCCATCTGTTAAGTCGAGGCGCGTGATGGCTACGGAAAGTGACGCCACAGTGTAAACAATCTTCTTCTTGTACATTGGCTTGAAAATAATGGCCATCATCTAGTTCCACTTCGTAGCGAAGGTTGCCGATATTTTTTTGGTCAATTCTTCCGAGTTTCCACTGGCGCTGGTTATTGGAGTAATTTAAGCGGCTTGAGCTCGGTCTCCCACTAGTAATTCACGGGCTTGACGTTTTGATGGTTCAGGAGTTGGAGATCTTTTGAATTTAAGGGGTTTGAGGGGGATTTGCCCCACCCCCTCCCATAGCCATGAATTTGCGCATTTTCTCAACTTTAGCAGCAAAGTATCTTTTTTATCCCGTGAGCGATGTTTCATAATTATCCTCGAGTTTTGACGTTTTCCTAAATTTTAGCAGTATATTACCATTTTTTAATTTTTTTTGCCAGGGTATTAGCACTTTTCTCAGTTCTAGCTGGAAATTAACAAGTGTTTTCCACGATATTAGCCGCAAAATAGCGGGACTTTTCACGAATGAGGATTTTTTTGTTTTTGACAAACGGAAAACGATATAAGATCTATTTTAGCGTACTACATCATAAAAAAATACATTTCCCCAAAGGCTCGACCCGTGAAACTTCCTCATTAGGATTTTTTTGGTTCACCATATGCAATGCATGAGCGATTTTTCTCAGTTTACTCGCGAATTAGCGGTTTCTTCGCCTATTGCCATAAATTGGCGCTTTTTTTTTTTTTTTTTTCAATTTCAGCATGAAAAGTTGCCTTCAGAATCCACAAATTGGCGTATATTCAGGTTTTGGAGCAAATTAGAATTTGTCTCAATTTCAACCATGAATTAGCGCTTTTCTTAAATTGTAGCGGCGACGCGTCGTAGCGTTTCAAACCTGTGAATTAGCGAATTTTCTCAATTTCAGTCACAAATTGGCGCAATTTCTGCTGTAAATTAGCATTGTTTCCATTTTTAACTGAGAATTAGCACTTTTTCTCAATTTGAACTGAAAATTAACGTTTTTCTAAATTTTAGCTGCGCTAATTCGTGATTTTTTCAATTTTTGCCGCGAATTAGTGATTTTCTTTATTTTGTACCCGCGAATTAACATTTTTTCATAACTGTATATCTGAAAATTGCAAATTAGCGATTTTTCCCAATTTCAGCTGTAAAACAGCGTTTTGGGCTAATTTTGCGGTCATTCAGCTTCCTATTCCCTTTTTCATAGGCGAATGGGCGATTTTACGCCATTTCAGTTGTGAATTTGCCATTTTTGTCCAATTTTAACCTGAAAGCGTCTTTTATTTGTCAATATTATAGCGTTTTTTCTAAACTTTAACCGCGGGGTTTGCCCAAATACAACACTTTTGCGTTGATTTCCCCAATTAATTCGAAGAATAGCCTCCATGTACCGCGAATCAGCGATTTTTTTCTTAATTTTAGTCTGGAAGTTGCATCGTGAGACTACGAATCAGGGCGCTTCTTAGCAGCTATAGCCACGCATATTACCGATTTTTGTCTGATAGAGGGTTCAGGGCGAACCCCCCCCCCCTCCGTACCTCGGTACACTACTGCGTTGGGTCTGAAGTCCAAGGAAAAAGCAAAAAGCTGGACGTACTCGAACCTTTTCGGGCTGCTTCAAGTCCAGAAACCTGCTAAACTTAAGTTCAACGTGAAACGCTCATGGAGAACATCGAATCTCCACCTAAGTTCTCACTGAGAGTTTCCCCTTACCCTTTCCATTGTACAGCCGTTTACCTCCTAAACTTTTGAAACTTCTTATCAAATGTTTAAACCATTTACCAAACAGCGCCCAAGCGGTAGGAGACTTACGAGGATGTGTTTGCCCCAAGATCATTTAGTTCATCCAAATAGCGGCGACCAACTCTTACAGGCATATTCGATCAACTCCGTCGTACAAAATATGAACTTGGAATGCCGACCAAACAATTATTTGAAATAAAAAAAAAAACACTTCCTAATGAGTTGTTCGATGTAGAACTACACAAAACGACGAGAGGACGAGACGGTCATCCCATCAGGAAATAGTAATAAAATCATCACTCGTTATCATAACCAGACAAGATGGCGGCAAGATTGGAGATTATATCGCCTAGCGATGGTAGTGAGATCTAACGGGAGCAAAATTTCAAACACAGATTTGGTAATCACTTTTTCCTCCGAGCTCCATAACTTGGTTTTCTATATAACTTTATTATACATATAAGCAGGGTAGTTTTCCAACCGCTTGAACCAGTTTCACACAAAAAAAGGTGTCCGACATCTTGTTGAAAAAAGTTAAATAACCGGGGGTTTTTGAAATAAATTTGAGACAGAATTTGAAAATTTGAAACAAGAAAAAATCGCATGAAACTGCAACTCCCAACTGAACACTCCAGTCGCTTTTGGATTGCGTTGCACTTAGTCGAGCGTGGGTTGCGCCGGTGGACGAAAAACCATTCGAATACGAAGGTCAGACTGTGAAGCAACGCTCAAGAAACTCTTTTTTGAGTCGGGTTGCAGTTGCGTTGCTCCGGTGGACGAAGGGCCTTAAATGTGAAATTACCCCCTCCCCTCACTCTTACGAGATTTCAATCTGATCCCCTCCCAGGACAAATTCCTACCTACGCCACTGCTTGGAATGTGTGCTTCGTACGTTTATGTCAATAGAGAACGGGACAATTACTCCGTGACGTGCGTTACGCATATTGATAACTTTATTGAATCACGTTTCGTAGTCCATTACGATGATTGATTGACGTTGAGCCGGATTTGGTACTATTCGAGAGGTTTGAAGGTCGAGAATTACCCTCACCCCCTCCCACCGATCAATCCTCACGCGTGAAATAATCTTTCATTCTTTTAACATGCTCACACGTCATAGGTCAAAGGATCTCGAATCTTTCAACTTTTTGCAAGTGGCGGCCAGTGGTGGTGGCGTGGAGCGGCAAAAAAACCCCGCTGCTGTGCCGTGGGTGTGGGGGAAAAAATAAAATGAAATAAAAACAATGAAAAGGGGGCTGGTCGCGGAGGCGGTAGGCAACCCCCCCCTCCCCGTCATCAGCTGCTTCATACTCATACCATCGCAGCCAAGTTTTTGCCAACTGTTGTGAACATGAAGCAGTCCTCTTTTTTTTCACCCTCATGCAAACCCCTCCCCCACCGCACCATCGTCCATCCAAATCAACGCACGACGTTGTAGGTGCTGCTAACTTTCACCCCTAGCGGTAGACTCCAGACAAAAAAAAAAAAACAACAGACATCCCACTATCCCACACACCCCACAGGAGTCCCTCCAAATTTTCTTTTCCCACTTCGAAGAGTCATCCCACCGACTTCAGTCACCTCGCCAGTCAGTTGCGCGCCGGTCCTCTTCGGTTGATGGTGGAGGAGAATCTTTATTTTACACGTTTTTTTTCAGGGAGTGAAGTTTTATGTTTCTTTGTCGTATTCCCGCGTGAAAATTAGGGGATTTTCAGCCTTCGAATGAGGTGCTTCATGTTGTGCGATCAGCGCCGGGGAGTTCAGTCACGCGAATGTTTTTGTTTAATTTCCCTCTGAAGAACTTGGGATTTTTTGGGTTTCGGCGAAATAAAATGAAAATCCGTTTGGTCGGCCAAGACTTGGCTTAGTGGACCGTGAACTATAAAAAAAAATTCCTTCGGAGTGTAAATATTGTTTTTAAAAAATCGTTGCGGTTTTCTGTTGTGTTTTAGTTTTTGGCGTATAATGAGCCATGTTCTCTAGTACTTGCGAGAAAGAAATGTCGGCGATTGTGGTTTTGTTTTGTGTCTTGTTTATACACAGCGGTATAACGGAGGAAGAAATTGGATCGCCGCTACGCGTTGCCCAATGTCGGGCAAGGTGTACTCAGAGGGTGAGTTTCATTTAAAATAACGGACGCGTAATCTGATTTTTAGGCTAATAATTTATCACGTTAATTTCGGTGGTTTAATTAATTGCCTCTCTAGTTTTAACAACTAATCAAATCTCTTGAATAAGGAGGATTGCCCTCGTGTTTTCCTTATGAGTTCGCGTGTCAGGTAAAAAAAAAAAAACATAACACAATCATATACGAAAAACCACTTCCAAACACAGACTGTCACTTTCCGGAAACTTAATTGGAAAAGATTAGAGACAACTAGCGTGCTGGCGATGTAAATTACAAATTTGATGCGGGAATCAATAACACGGACTGTCTCCTGCCGGTTCCTGCTTTTCGTTTCGCGTGATCGCGTTCAATAAATCCTATACTTTGCCTCTCTAACTGTGATGCCCCATACACCCGTGGCCTTTTCCTATTAATTTGTTTGAGCTAAAATCCTTCGCCCCCCCCCCCACGCTTTTCCTCACCCGTTGCTCGCTATGTTGCATTGCGAATTCTACTCTATCTCTTTCTTGTATAGCGCTAGCTTTTATTTGGGAACAAAAAACACGGGAAGAGTTGGCCTTTTTTAATGCGTTCGTTACACGCTAACCCTCGGGTAAAACAGCGTGTAGATAACTTTGAATGAAAAGTTTACTCTAAAATGTCTGCTCCTGGTGTTCGCTTTGGTGTTGTTTATGAAGACGCTATACCCCGGCGGCGGCGCCCCCCCAAGTTACCAAACAAGGCGCCTTGTTTTTAAAGCACTTAATTCCTTTGCCCCCTCAACTGGTTTTTCAGAAGGGCCCGTCCGAAGTCTCGTCCCTGAAAAACAGGCAAAATGGGTTTCTCTAGCCCTTATACTTCTACCACCGAAGTGGAAACGGGCTTTGTACTTTGAAACACAAGTTCAAGTTTCAGAATAAGCCTTCGTTCTCTCTTCACAAAACGCCCCCCTCCACCGTTTCCACCAGCCCAAAATGTTTCACCCTTCCCGACGCCGTATAGTCTGCCACACTATCACTCTCTCTCTCTCTCGGTCTGTTACTTTAGAAAAGGGTGTCCCTGGGATTTACCCCGGAATTAAACTCCCTCGACATCCTCTCTACTCCGCTTTTTGGAACTAAATTGCTAGGGTAGAGTCGGCAACCCTCGCCTTTTAGAGGTGTTCTAATTACCTTGCATCTCCACTACTAACCTTCCCCTTTTATTACCGGGCGTATTTATTCAACGCCGAGTTTCGCCTTCGCCCCAATTAATTATTACATTTTTTTTTACGCGTCTTTCACCTCCGATCGTTCACGTTCAGACGATCTAAAACACTCTCCCTAATTATTATGTTGTCTGTTGTTAAAATTCGCTCAAAAAAACGCCCCCTCAGCGCGTACTTTTCATTTTTTTTTTAAATATATATTTTGATCGAAAATCCTATAGAAAGCTCCAGGGGGAGGGGGTGCCCCCGGAGAAAGAATTCGAAGAAACAAAAAAAAAACCTGTCCTTATCACGTTCACCTGCGGCTCCCTAACGTAAAAGAGCTGGTTACCGGTCAGGAAGCTATTCGGCTCCTGAGAGGGTTCTATTCTTTATTTTTTTAAAAGGACGAAATTATTTACTCGAAAGTCGTAAAAAAAACTACTTTGTTATTTTATTGGCTGGCCTTAAATAAAAACAGAGTCGTCCGAAAAATCGAATTTTTATTGACATCCCAGCGGGTTTCTCCAGGTTTTTCGACGGGGATGCCGCGCGCGGATATTAATTGCAATCAATTTTGTCTCTGTTTAAAATTCTTCTTTTACGGCTTTAGAAATGTGTACGCATAGTTGCTATTTTTACTTGTGAGAACGGCTTGATACTCCTATAAAAAACGCGTCAGTTTTACCATTTTTTCTGTATTTTCTTTCGTTATAGGTGGCGAACATACGAGAGCGATACGATATCGTTTCGAGATCTCCGACGCAAATTAACAGCGTCTAGGACGGATAGAAACAACTGGAAATGTTTTGGAGTATGTAGAAACGATTTAGTATCGCCACGGTGCGGTATGAATACCCCCTTATAGCGTTTTCTATTTGCACAAAATTCTGCATTTGGGCAGTTCATTTCCACCCGTCCACTCTTAATTAAATCGTTACGTTATTGGGAGAAGACGGGTGGAAATAAATTGCCGCGTTGCAGAATTTTGCAGAATTATCAATCCACTTAATTGTCTTCAAACGATGTGTGGCCGGCAAACCATTCTCTTTCATTTTTTTTTTTTTTTTTCTGCCTAACAAATCCGTCTTTTGGGACTTATGACCCGGAAAATGCTTTTACACTGTCGGGGCTGCCCAGCCGGCAACAAAACGCGCGCACTTGAATTTGAGCAACACCCCCTCCCCCCCTCCACCAACGCACACCATAATAGAAAGAAAATTTGCCTGACCTTTTAAAACAGTTTACAGGTTTTTCACTGGCTAATTTATTTGACCTATAGAACACCCAAGAAAATGTTGATGAACGTTTTATAGTATACTTGTCTGAAAACGGTGCTTCTTCGACCCCTAGACAGGTGTTTTATTTTTCTTCAAAAAAGTCACGAAGCGGGCTTTCTCGTGAGACTTAAAAAAAAAATGCGTCATTTCTTTCTAAATCGATGGGAATTTTACTTCAAACGGCAATTTTACTTGAAGCAAAAAACTTCAATTTCAGTGCTTTTCCCCCCTGGGTTGTTTGTTGAGACAATATAAGGTTGAAAACTTTCAAAAAACGTCGACTTTTTGGTTTTTAAATGGAGTGGTTGTTGGTGGGCGTGGGGGGGGGGGTGCTTTCGGGGTCGAAAAGGTGAGTTTCCCCTGCTCCATTGAATGTGTTAAGTTGTGCGTGGTTGGACAGGAGCCGTGGGGGTGGCGTCCTCCGGTCCGAGGTGGCGATGACAGACTGCCTATAATGAGCAGGGTTTCTATTATTATAGGGCTTCGACTGGCGCCTATTGTGGGTCTCGGTACCCCGGGTCGTCGTCCCGGGAAAGAGTCAACAGTTTGGAGGGCTAAAATACCGCAGTTACCATCCCAGGAGACGAAAATTTCAAGTTTAATTCCAAAAATATTACTTTCAAGGAAAAAAATTGTTAGTTTTTCGACGGAAATTTTGAAATAGAATTCAAAAAAGACAGGTTACAGCAGAGATGTTAGGTTTTGACGGTTCACAGCCCTTTTTCTTATGCTAATTCAGTTTCTGGGGTCGAATTGACAATTTGTCGTGTCGCAAAATTGATGAGCTACCGAGTTCTCTTTTTTGGGGACTCATCCCCCAATATAATCCTGAAATTAGTCATTGGGACGCATCTGACTTGTTCTCACGCCAAGCTGCCCACCACTGGATCAAAGAGGCTGGCTACGCCCCTGCCGTGAACTAGCGATTTTTCCTCTTTCATCTCTCAAGAATTAGCGTTTTTTTTTTTAATTTTTAGACGTGAATTAGTGATTTTATTCATTTGAGCTGTGAATTAGCCCTTTTCCTCCATAGTACCAGCAAATTGGCGATGTACTCACGTATAGCAATGATTAGCACATTTCTCAATTTTAGCCCCTAATTAGCGCTTCTTCTCAGTCTTTGAAGCTGCCCCCAAACATCGCGAATTGGCGTTCCCTCAATTCCACCTTTAAATATGAGCACTTTTTCTTATTTATAGCCATGAATTAGCACTTCTTAATTTTGGCCACCAATATGCGATTTTATCACATTTTTAGCCTTGCAAGTTAGCGCTCATTTTAACATTGAATTAGCACTTTGTCTCAATTTTAGCAGCAAACTGCTAATTTATGCTGCTAAAATTGAAAAAAATCATTAATGCGCTGATAAAATGGTGAAAAAGCGCTAACTCATAGTTAAAATGTGAAAAAATCGCATTTTCATGTCGAAAAAAACAAATTATTTTTTTTCCCCCGTTTTAGCAGCGAATTAACGGCGTAATTCCCCCCCCCCCCCAAGGTTCGATCAACGTTGGTCGCCTAACTGGGTTCTCTAAATTTAAGCCGAAAATCGTCAAAGAGCCGTTTCTCAATTTTTGCTGCAATAGTGAGCTATTTTTTCTCAGTTTTAGCCGCGAACCGATGTTTTTTCACAATTTTAGCTGCGAAATGAGCGTTGTTTCTCAGTTTGAGCTGTGAATAAGCGCTTCTTCTAAATTTAATACGAGAATGATCTCAGTTTCTTAATAATTTTAGCCGTGAATTTGCGTTTTTTCTCAATTTAAACCTTGTATTTCGCACTTTTCCTCCATTTAATTTGCGAATGGGATTTTTTTTTTTTTTTTTTACAATTTTAGCCGCTATTTAGAGATTTTTCCACTTCTAGACATGAACTAGCGCTTTTTCTCTCGCTCTTCGGCGACGTTTTTCAGATACCGTTTTGGCGTTTTTTCAATTCTAGCTGTGAATGAGAGCTGTATCTAAATTTTAGGTGTGAAATTAGCGTTTTTTGTCAATTTTATCCCTGTTTCACAATTTTAACCGTGAATTAGCGTCTCTTTACAATTTAAACCGTGCAGTAACGCTTTTCCTCCATTTAAGTTGCGAATTGGCCTTTTTTTTTTTACAATTTCACCTGCGATTTTTCCACTTCTAACCATGAACTAACGCTTTTTCTCCATTTTGGCCTCAATTTTTTCCTCCAGAAACCGCGATTTGGCGTTTTTTCAATTCTAGCTATGAATAAGAGCTGTACCTCAATTTTTAAGGTGTGAATTAGCGTTTTTCGCCAATTTTAGCAGCGAATTAGCATTGTTATCAATTTTAGCTATGGGAGTTGAAAATATTTTCCTTTCCATCCAAAAATTTGGTGGCGATTTTTCTCTATTTTACCTGCGGACTAGAGAAAACTCGTCGTGACCAAACGGCAAGGCTAAACGATCCATTTTCAGTTTTATTAGCCCCACATTGTGTTGTTTTGGCCGAGACCAGAAAAATCGCCGGGGGGGGGGGGGCGTCTAATTTCAAAATAGGACGTAACACGCGTATCTCGGGGTTTCTTGACAAGCGTCACTTGAGACGAGCCGTTCAAGGCGATCCACCTCCAGTGCCGCTGATCTTTTAGGCAGCCACTTACTTGCACAATGGCGACTGAATCGGATATTCAACCAGAAAAACTGCTGGTCTCCTCCAACGTTTCGATTCTCCTGTTTTAGTTATTCATTTTATTCACTTCTCAGCACCACGGACATCAACCATGGCTTGGGCTTTTTGGGGTTAGAGATTTTTTGTAGTTGTGGCTATCTTGTGGTTGAAACAGTTTCATGGTTTGAACTTTTTGTGGTTGCACAACTTTTTGGATTGGAGATTTCTATTGTGTCGAAGACGGTGGCAATCATGGTTTTGAAGGTTGTGGGAGCTTTCGCCTTGTGATAGTAGCCTGACCCCGAAGAATGATGAGATGCGGGCGAGCAATAAGTTGAGCGATGTATAGAGAGGTTGGAGGCTCATATCAATAGAGCGGTGTAGCAGCTTTGTGCGGCGTTGACTAGGTAAAGATGGCTAGGATAGAAAAATAGGCTGTACTGAATTTCGCGTTGCCAAGGACGTATACACTATACAGTGGCTGTGATTGCAGTTCGAGGAAGGGAGGGGTGCTATTGCAAGAAACGCAACCGGTGGAATATATTACCATACGACAACAATGAGCACCCTTTTCCCAACCTTATGCCTCATACTAGGAGGCTAAAAAAATCATTTTTAATCTCAATATTCAAATAGTCCTGCGGGTCACCCCCTTTTCACGTCCTCCCGTTAAACTTCATCCCATCGGAAGGTAATTCGATTCTTGTTTGTCGTTCCAAACCCTGCCACCCTCCCCCCCCCTTCCAACAAACCTCACAATATCCAACTTCGAGTCGTTGTACTTCTTTTATTTTTTGCAACCGACAGAAATTCCACTATCAATACACCGGATCGACTATTAACATGACCGCAACATACGCGCGGGCTACTGGTTGAGCACTCCACACCCCCACCCTCCTATTCCACACCAACACACAAATGCAAATCTTCTGAATAAACGAACCAGCCATAATCTTATCGGGTTGAATCAGGGCGGGATTCGTTCGTCGTGTGTGTGGTTTTATCAGGTTGTCATGAACTGTGACTAACCCGAAGGATGGTGACTACAAACAATCAAATTGAAAAATGATTAAACATTCAAAACCACTTTTTTAATCTGAGGACCCTCTTCCCTCCACCCGTCACCTAAAAATGTTGATTTTGTATAGATGATATGGGGAGGGGGATGAGGGGATTTTTATAAATAAGGGCACTGAAAAGAATGTGATATTGGTAGATTTGGATGATGTTTGTTTGTCGCAAAAATAACAATTTTTTTTTTTTTTCATCTGACTACATTCCTAAACCGTGCGATCGTTCCTCCGTTTTACGCCAATCAGATTTTTTCTCCTGTTTTATCGAAAAGAGAGAAAGAAAATAGTGATTTAAATTTCTGCCCTTTACCAGCTTTTTCGATGTTCTTATAGTTAATCACCCGGTGCCAATCAATTAAAGAAGTTCGGGGAATTGTTCGAAAAAAAAAGCACGGACGATGGCTTGAGCAGTAATTGGGAGGGTGGTGTAATTAAGTAATTTAGTAATCTTTTGAATTTAAGTGACGAAGACGGTTGAAATGGTAAAAAAAACAACATCGCCTGCCTTGACAATTTGCCCTTGCCATGTTTGTTACCCGCCGCGCGTCGCTTTTTTTTTACGAAGTTTCACATTGGCCGACAGGGAAGAAAAAAATCACAAATTGAGATCTAAAATGTTGTCTCTAACTCACAAATCGATTGATATTTTTTGTTGTAGGGAACTCTCGTGGCTTCGTTATACGAGCTACCTCTTTTTCACTTGAGCCATTAATCTACCTTAAGTAGTTTCGAAGATAGGGAGTGAGAGGGCCTTTACCCATCTTTTTTCGTAAAGAAAACAAAACAAAAAAAAAAATTAAAAAAAGTTCTTAGCTGGAGCTCCAGCCTTGCCTAATTATACAAGATAAGAGAGAAGTTGTTTAGAGAGTCATGCCGAGTGCCCCCCCCATAGGACTCCTCCTTCTTCGTTCCATCATCACAGCAGTAAAAATATCGTGGCCTCGCCAAGGATCTCTGTCTGGACATCTTTAAAAAAAACTTATCAAGAGGGGGGAAAAAAAATCCGCTACTTCTTCACTCGACTTACTACTTAATGACCTTATTATTTTTTAGACATCCTGCGGAGCACGTTCTTTATACCCCGCGCGCCCAGGGCACTTTTTGTAGCTTCGAGAGAAGGTAGCAAAAGGCCTCCCTACTGGAAGGAATGAAAATTGACGACCCTTTTTGAAGACCTGACATTACCCCCGCCCCCCGCCCTGTCCCCTACATTCCCCGCTCGTAGCATTCGAGCATATTTAAGTAGTGAAGTAGTTGGGAGTCGAAGGTGAGGATGTTGTGCAAGTCAGCCAAATTAACTCGGTTCATTGTCTTTACAATAGTCTTGTTTCAAAATAGGAGGGACGCTTAAAAAAAAAAAAAAAAGAGGAGAGAGTGAGAGAGAGACACAAAAAACGTGAAAATTATTGTCGGGCCTTTTAAAATTAAGAGTTCGAGGAAGAAATTATTGTGTGATTGAAGCTAATTAAGAGGGAGGAATCCGTGGCTAACGATGAAGAGATTATCATTCATTTGGCTTACCAACAAAAAAAATATGGAAAAAAGGGTCCATATTGGTGCCAGACTTGAAGGACCGCGGCTGACACAGAGTCTTCCACTTCCTCAGTTTGTTTTCGAGTTAAAGTACCATCAAAGTGTTTGGCGCGTGCAAAAGGTGGTGGGCGTGGTGCAAAATTGTGGGAAATCGAAAAAAAGAAACCGATTTCGCGAGTTTTGCGCCCTAAAAAACCCCAATTTCGGGATTTTGCACACCAAAAAACAAATTTAGCCGGTCTGACACACTAAAACAACACATGTTCGCTGATTTCGCACTCTAAAAAACATTTCGCGGGTTTGTATCGCTATAAACCCATATTCGCGGTTCTGGCTCACAGAAAACCTAATTTAGGGTTGTTTTGTTGCTGAAAACTCAGTTTCGCGGCTTTTTGCACTTGAAAACCTAATTTAGCTGGGTTCCTAATTTGAAACTCAATTTGGGTATTTCTCTCTAAAAAAAAACAAAAACAAAACACAATTTTGCGGTTTCAGCACACTAATTGAAGCTCCTTAAAACGCGAATTTTATGGGATTTGCTCTCGCTATAGAACCATCAGTTTTTTTGTGGGCCTCGGTTCACTAAAACGCTGATTTCGCGGAGTTCTCTCGCTAAAGAATCAAACCCCCGATAATTTCGTGAGTTTCGATGCTTGCTGACAGTGCCGGCGTTGGAGATTTACCGCTCCGCCCCGGGGCGAATCTTTCATCAGCGCCCCCTCCCCCCCTTAAAGTTGAACTTATTCAGAAGCTGCGAATCGGCATTTTTCCCTTTTAGGCGTGAATTAGTGATTTTTCTCAATTTTTCTTGTAAATTAGAGCTTTTTCGTAATTTCAGCGAGAAGTTGCCTCCGGAAACCGCAATTCGCCATTTTCTCAAATGAACCCTCTGATTTAGCAATTGCTCTTGATTTTAGCCGCGAATTAGGTAGTGTTCTTCCTTATTTTAGCCGCTACAGTTCTGCATTTCAGCCGTGAGTTAGATTTTTCCCCCTGTTTTAACCGCGATTATACCTACCTAACGCTTTTTCTGAATTTGGCCCGTGGGGGACGTTCAGCGAGGGAGTTATCTTTAGAAGCCGGGAATTGACGTTTTCTCAATTCTAAACCGCGAAATTTCGTTTTTTTCTTCACTTAAGCGATTTTAAGACGGCTCCACATATGTGGTATTTGCCAAATAACGAGCAAAATATTTTTCAATTTTCAGTTGGTCGGTTTCTAGGAAACGCTAGAAATTGATTAATATTTTGCTCGCTATTTGGCAAACCGGCCAAATTGGCCGGCTTTAGACGCTAATGAGCGATTTTTTTTTCATTTATATCCACGATTTAGCACTCATTTTAGCCGCTAATTATCTCTTTTTTTCACTTTTACCCACGAATCAGCGTTTTTTCTCAGTTTGAACCCTGAACTTACCTTCAGAAGCCGAGCATAGGCGCTTGCTTTTAGCCGCTCGTACTCCTTTTTGTTTCCATGAACGTGAAACCTTAAAATCGTCATTTTTACATTCTTTTGATTTTCTGGAGCCCTCTGATACGACCCTATCAGACGTAGTCCCAGGGCGGTCCGCCTTTTTGTCTCCATAATACCTCGTACGTCGCTGACAGTAAGAAAGTGGCAAGGATCGACCGTGATGATGCCCTTGACGTTGGCAATATGGCACACGTTTGTATGTGATTTAAAATTGAATAGTTCCAAAATAAAATGCCAGTCACATAGTTCCATCGAGTGAGTTGTTAGTATAACCCCGCAACTATCTGCTGTTTTGTTAGTTCTCTGTGCACCCTGACTTCTGTATAGATCTCCCGAGTCTAGAAAACGCCAGCGCTCCTTTTAAATTAATTTTTATATTTCGAATATTATAGTTTTGAAATATTCATGAATCAAATGCTCTTCTTATGTAATTTTTTCTCGTCCGCCTTTTCCCCATTCGTTTTGCTAGACGCGCCCCCTCGTAAACGGTGTCGCCCGGCTCGCCCTTCCCTTAAAGTCAGCCCTGATTGCTGATAACCCAATTTTGTGGTTTTCTGGCTTGCTGAAAATTCAATTTCGTGGATTTGCCTCATTGAAATGATCTATTACACGGATTTGGCTAACTAAAATACTATTTTTTTTAATTCAAAAGCTTGTAAAAAGCCAACATTTCCGCAGCTATACCGTCCCAGGAGACGAAAATTACAAGTTTAGTTTCAAAAATATCATTTGTGGGGAAGGGGGGAGGTTGTCAATTATTCCTTATTTGACGGAAAATCCGAAATAAAATGCAAAAACGACCAACTCTTTTTACATATTTTAGTCAACAATATGAGTTTTCCTCGATTTTAGCCATGAATTAGCACAAATTATATCCTTTAATGATGTCCATTCCTTAGGGATTTTGATGAAACATTTATTCTTCCTGCCACTCGTTCAAGCAGGAGTGAATAACCCTGAATACTTCCCATGCTTAAATTGTTTTTTTCTCGAAGATTCGAGAATTAATTAGCGTGAGGCGAGAGGAACCGTAAGGGGTACTCTGTTGTTAAGATGTCGTTTGATCGATAAAACGCACTTAATACCATAGCCCCCCATTTTCAAATTAAAAACCACACATTTTTAGGAGGGATGGCGATGGAATTAAAGGACCAGTTATTATTTCTTGTAGGAAAAAGTTAATAGACTGACGTTATCAAACTTTTTGTGACTAATAGCACCCCCCCCCCCCACACACCATACCATTTGGGTGTCTTTTTTTTTAGGATTAAACTTCGAACCGTTAGCGTTGCCATCATTGATTTTTTTCCCACAATAACTGTCACACTCTGTGGACCTACCCCCGTCTACTGCATACCATACACTTGTAACTTGATCTGAGCATTTCTTCACCGGTCAAAAATGACTGCAGTACCCATAATAGCGTCCTTGAAGCTATGGGATGGTCGTGAGGGGGGCAATAATGAATCCTTATACGCCGAGTGTTAACAATTTTTTTATTGCTATTATTTATTTAGTATTTTATTATTATTATTGTATTAACACGGTTTCGGGGTCATCGACGCTTGTTCCGTAATGCCCCGAGTGTCAATGAAAGGACAGACGAATCATAAATCTTACTGTAAACTCGAAGAATTCCCGTGACATTATCTTATACTTTCATATACTTTAGAGATCGATCCCGACATCCTATGATCGTTCGATTTTTTCTTTTCTGAGGCCTTCAACCCCCCCCCCCCCACTGATTTATCTTTATTCCTGATCTATCTAAACTAAATTTATGGCGTCTACTCTTCGTGCATGAGTGTACCCTTTATACACTTCAGTTAAAATATTGATTTACATGGTTTGGCCTATACAGATTGTGTGCAGCAAAAAAGGGAGGGCTATTCGGGTGTAGGAAAGGAAAAGGGTAGAGCCGTTATCTTTCGGAAAGTGAGACATTTTTCTTTCATCCTTATAGGGGGGTTGGGGGAGGAAAGATAGGACCTGGCTCCGCGTTGTAAAATCGTCCAAAAAATTGTATCGCCTTTTAAACTTTCAGGACTTTCTCAAAGTTGTCGGAAAATCAGAATTTAGTTTTAAATTGTTATGTATGCCGCTGTAGGATCGACAGACAAAATAAAAAGGGGGAAGTTTTCCCGTCCATCGTGATAATAAGAAGAAGAAAAGGGGAAGAAGGGTTGAAGGCAATGGCATAACGCTGAACTGAGGACTGTACACATGGTTTGCGGGGGGGGGGAGGGTGTCTAAAGATAAGGATAGCCTATAGATCTTACCCTACTTTTCCAACCCCTTTTTCTTTTCTTCCTATGACTCGCCACCCCCCCCTACCCTCAACCCCTTTTTTTTCTTTTGAAAAGAAGGAGCTAGAAAGAAAATAAGTAAAGCCCGACCTAATCTGCCCCCCCCCCCTATAAGAGAAGCCAGAAGTGTACTTTTTTAAATCTGGGATTTATTACCCTTTTTTTTCTTGCTCGCTCCAACTCAAAATTTTCAAGAAAGTGAAAAAAAAGAATTCTATAGAAGTTCAATTTAACTAGTGGCTTTTATTATGACATTATTGGCCGCCTTTCCTGGAGAGTTCATCAATTTCGCTTTGCTATATGTATACTTAATGGCTAAAAAGGGTGCGTGTGGCTCGTTAATTTAAAAAAAAAAATTTGGTTGACCCTATTTTGTGTTCCTGGGGAGGGTGGGTGGGCAAAACTCAATGATTAATCGAGCATTTGCCTAGGCGAACGTTAAAAGCCCTTCTACAGGGGGGCAACATTTGATTTACAACGCCCTCTAGATAGCCAAAACTTGGTACATTATCTGGAGAGTCACATGTCATAAAACGATGCGAGGTTTGAATGCAATGGGCTCTGGGGATATTTTTGGGGGTGTAGAGAACATTAAGGGGGCGTGGTATCAGGATCGCGGATAACAAAAAAAAGCCACTAGGAGGTGACTTAAAAGGCGGTCAAAATCAAAAGCGAGCACCATGAATCTTTTTATGTCTTTAAATTAGTCCAAGAATGAGTTCAAATTAGCAGGCTTGTTCTCCTCGATAATTTTTAAAGAATGTCTTCTTGATTAAAAGGGCGCTTTGGTTTAAAACACGTTTTTGTCCCTCCCCCTCCACTCACCATTGCTTCACTCTTCGACACTCCTTATTATCTATAGAGCTTGTTGAAGACCGAGCGATAATAAAAATACTGAAAATTCCTTGTACAACCCTTGAGTGGTGTTGTCACGAGCGAAAATAACTGCTAGGGTACATCGGAGCCACCCCCCTCCCTACCCCACCACATGTGCCGTATCCACCACAAATCCTTCGGTTTCATTTTTGAGCTGTCGTTACAACAACAAGTATGTGTGTTCATATAGCGGAGCCCCCCCTTCCCCCCGTCGTACCCTAAAACCAGTAGGAAGAGAAATGGGTGAAGCCTTCCCCCTAGGGGCATTAGCATGGCAAAGTGGTGGGTCCTTCGGTCCTGAGCATATTAATGACAATATTTGAATAATTGCTCCGGAGTGGACCTCTACACCCTCGTATTTGCATAATACTTTGCCTCGATGTCTCTCACATCTCGTATCCCGTACTTTTTTTTTCCTGTCTCTACCCCTCATTTTTGTTCAAATTTTTCGTATTTTGTTAACCCTCCAGAATACGCCTGTAAAATGTTGCTTTCAATGCTGCCCCCGTCCCATCACCCATCCTGCGGTTAGGTCCTCGAGCTGTACGTTGAACCGACTCTTGTATAGAGCCTTGTCCGCACGAAATCAACTAGCTTATACATTGATTTGGGGCGACGGACGGAAATGGATGATGTGGAGAGAGGCGGAGTGTAAAGGTTAAGGTGGCCCTGTAGGCTATGTAGCTCTCCCAGGTGTGTAAATTAGCATTATATTACTTCCTTATAAGAAATAAATAATTCATACAGTTTTCTTGAACATCGAAAGGAAATAATAACGCCCCTGTATCGATTCAAATGTCATTCAAGGCGTGCGGTAGCACATTTCGCCTTCGACATTTAAATAAAATTCATCTACCGTAGTCTCATGAATCACGCACGGCGCATGCTGCGTTAGAAAATTGAAACGCATTTTACTTTAAAATCGAAACCGTCTACTGCCGTGGTCCTTTAGATCACCGAGGTCTCTCAGCCTTATATCGCAGCCGAGAAGTCTTCTCCCAGCTGTTCAAATAGTTTTCACGTTTAGCGCTGGAAAAACAGCGTTTTGGCGCTTTTGTTTTTATAAATTGAACGAAAAAGATCTTGCAGGCCAGATGTTTCCAACAGATCTGAACCCCCCCCCCGGTCCCCTCTTCACCAATCTCCTCGTATTATGAGCCCTCGAGCAGCTGCGCCTTTGGATTTTTATACACTTTTATATCTCATAAACTCAAAACAGCGTTCAGCCGTTTCCAATAATGGTAATAATAAATGAATAGAGCGAGAGCTATAAAATGCTGAGCCTCAATGAGACGATTGAACCTCCCCTCCCCCACTCCACGGGAATTTGAAGCGGTTTAGTGTGTGTGTGTGTGATCAGCACGGGTTCTTGTGAGCTTTTACGCTAATTAAACGAGCGTAAAAAGTTTCGATTGAGAGTTGGCCGTCAATTTAGCATTTCAAAATGGCTAACTGACCATTTTGGGCCGGAAACTTGTCGCTGCAAAAATAACAATTTTTTCTTTAAATAACCCTGAAAACAGTCAATTTTATCTTATAGAAACTGACAAAAAAGCGTGCAAACATATATTTTGTTTCCATAAATTGACTTGAATTCAACCCGACTGAACATGATGCGCACATGTTAGTCCAGAAGCAGCTTTAGGTTCATGTACGAATGGCAATTTAACACTCGGGACCCCAACAGGGAAACGGTCAATTCTGGCTGTATAATTATGGATTTTTTTTTAGCCCAAATCTGGTTGACCGGTTGAAGCCGACGATTTTGGTGGGTTCTGAGGGGATTGTCGACCCCTCAAAATTGGCGCCTGCCGGAAACAGTCGTCACTTTCGCTCTATAAAACGGGGCGTTTCGTTCTATAAACAGATTTTTTAAAATTATCAATGATGCAAAAATTACAATTTTTTAATAGAAACCCCTTCTTTTAAACTGTCACAAAAGTCTGGAAACTGACAAAAAGTTATAGGAATCTGACGAAACCCCTTGAAACTGAGGGCATTTAAAAAGGTCAACCCCTCGAAATTGGCATATCAATAGGTCAAACCCTTTTTACGGACAATTATGGGATTACTCCCCCTCACCGCACAACCATAGGTCACAACCACGAATTTGAGGGAGTGGGAAGGCTGAAAATAAAGAAATTAATCTTGAAATTAAATACTTACCATTTTTTACTTGTTTTGAGTTCTGAGAAAAAAAAAAAAATGGTGCAGTTTGAGTTCCGAGAGGGGATTTCTCCCGGGGTGGATTCACTCTTTGGTTGGCTTGGGTAACTTAGTTGGTTAGAGCACCTGCTGCGAAACCAGGAGGTCGTGGGTTCGAATCCTACCTGGGGAACGTTTTTTTTTCTCGGAACTCAAAACAAGAAAAAAATGGTAAGTGTTTAATTTTCAAGATTAATTTATTTTTATTTTCAGCTTCCTTACTCTCTCGAATTCACAGTAAGTTGGGACTAGGGTTGTCCTGGTGGGGGGGGAGGGTAATCCCATAATTGTTCATAAATGGTCTTCTAAAACTCAATTAATTCATTTTGATCTTGACAAAAGGCCGAGACGCTCTGAACAAAACGCGCTTTCAATAACTTCAAGAACATTAGTTATAACCACAGTATAATAGCGTTTTCCATTTGCACAAAAATGTGCCCTGGGCCAGTTCATTGCAGTGCAGTGTTGCAGTGTTGTTGCCTTAGACATTTGGCGCCCAATTCACTAACGCCCCCGTGAAGTTGCCTTCAGGAGCCGTGAATAAGCGGTTTTTTTCCCACACTTCATCACTTCATTCAATTTCATCGGTGAATTAGCGATTTCTCTCCATTTGAGCCGCGAATCAGCGATTTATCTCCATTTCAGCCGCGAATTAGCGATTTTTCTTGTATTGAATTTGTGTTTTTCCTGATTTTAGCTGTGAATTAGCGCTATATTTTCCAATTTTAGCCACCAAGTTGCCTCTGGAAAACGTGACTTGCCTAATCTAACTCAATTTATTTCTGTAGCAAAATGTTATCAATAGCCATTTTTCCTGATTTTCGCTGTGAATTAGCGTTTTACCTAATTTCAGCCGCCTAGCGAGCCGTGAATGAGATTTTCGTTTCCAAATTATCGCCGTAAATTAACGTTTTTTCTTAATTATATCCGTGAAGTAACGTTTTACCTCGCGAATTAGCTATTTTTCTTAATTTTATCTGTGATTTAGCACTTTTTCTCACTTTTGTCCGTGAATCAGAGATTTTTCTTGATAATTTCAGCCGTGAATTAGCCATTCATCTCAATTTCAGCCCCAAATTAGCGTTATTTTCAATTTTGGCCTGGATTACGTGGGCACGAATAGTAGCACTTTCCAAACTTTTATCCATTTATATACTTGCCCTAAGAACAGCACATAAGTGCGCCTTCTCAATTTTAGCTGTTCACGAGGAGGCGCGAACTGTAGCGTTTTCCATTTGCACCCAAAATTCAATATTAAAAATGATAATTTAACATTGATGCAGGCCACTGTGAAAGGGTCAGCGGGCCACTTCTTGGCCCACGGGCCCTGCTGGGTTGGCAACCACCTAATAGACCATAAAAAACGTCCTGTATAGGTGCCAGACACATTCAAAATTGACCCGTAATTTTCATACCGGTAGGGGGCTCCCTGGCTAAAAAGCGGATGTTCCATCCTCGAGAACGTTCTTTTCCCGACCTCTAAAATCAAATATTCACATGACGCGCAGAGCACGGCATCAGCACACTATTACACCGAAACTCCGAACAGCGTCCGCTTCATTTGTTCAGAAACTTCGCAATGTAGCAGTATATGACCCCAAAAACTCTGTACTCGGCAGTTACAGAGAAAATTCTGCTCCCCAAAAAATTGTACGTATTTTCAAAACACCCGAGCCCAAATAAAGCATCAGCTCTATATGGTTGCAATGCGTTCTTTGTGCGCGTTCAAATGGTTGTAGTTCAATTCTCAAGACGAAATACTTAACGATTCGGGAGCGTCCAATTCTCATATGCAAGGGACGGGGGGACGCATTAAAAATAAAAGTCTTAACCCCACTCATCCCCCCCCCACTCACTCTTTCAATCTCTGCGCCTGTTTTCTCCTATTCTTTTCTACAGTAGTTACGACTTGAACGATCAACCTTGAATTCGACTGGTGAGCCCTGTAGTTTCCAGCTCAATTAGGTTCGATTAAAGGTGCAATCTACTTCGAGGCTCTACAGCGTTAAAGGTCAGTCTCTCGAGAAAGAAACAACTAACCAAGCAATAACAGACTGATGAGAGCGGAACTGATTGGTCTTGGTGGGAGGGAGGGTGGTAAGTGAGAAGGGTAATGATGAAAAAAATCAGATTATCTTAGTAACATGATGGTTTTTTTTTCTTGGAAATGAACGCAATAATTTAATCTCTAAATGGTTCCTGTGAAGTTCATTGACGCGATATTAACTTGAAATCGCCAAAAGGAGTGAAGCTGTATGAGACTGTGTGATGGTGTGAGTTCGGCGACGAATGGGTAGGCTCTCTGTGTGTAAATTCAACCCACAGACATTCACGCCGAAACAATCACTTCGTATATCAATCGAACCATACATATTCAAAGAGAGAGTGAGATAGCTATGGTGTGGAGGATTGGTTGACCGGGGTTGTTTGGTCGGGGGGGGGGGGGGTGACGCTCACACACAGAGAGGAGAACTGACTGGTCGAGCTCATTACTGCAAATAACAGTTCCAAGCGTTTGGCTGCTCTAACCACACACACACCATCACAAAACAGCGTCCCCGCGCCCTTCTCACCCAGCCACCAGCAGCGGCAACCCTAACCCTTGCGCCGTCCGTTATCATCCTTCCTAAACGACGATTGAACAACAACCTTCCCCCCCCCCCACACACATGCCCTCGCCAGCCCGTATATCTGCATTTCACTCGTTCACCCCCCCTCCCACCACCGCCACCACACAACTCAAACCCATACAGCTTCAGGGAATCCGTTTTTGTTGTTAGCTTTTCACCCGTGACGGCTTTTACTATATGCACTCTCCCCCCCCCCCCCATACACATAGAACAGTCCCACCGGCTGGTGGACCGTGGATCGTTTTGAATCATTCGATCTTAAAATTCCAAGAGAGAGAGAGAGAGATAGTAAAAAAATAAGAACCCTGCTGTTAATAATTAGCTACAATATAAAAGTTACTCGAGGGGCATGCTTCGGATAGCTCATTTATATTAATTACTGCAAGAATGCGAAACTCATTACCCCGTAATTAACCATTTATATGTATTTACTTCATCTCTCTTCTTTTTTTTCTTCTTCAACTATTTCACCCCACTCAACGTTTGGAATGACTTCTTTTATAGTCCCGGTCATATTAATCAATCGCCGAAAATAAACAGGTAGTTTGAAGTCAATTAAAAACATAAACATATATTTTAATGGTTTCATCATTGAATTATTCATGCGTTTCAAAATAGGCTGACGTTTATTGCTCTAAGGGCTTCCTCGCGAAAACGATTTAGATTGCATGAAAACCGGTAGGCGAATAAGAGTGTGTGAGCGAGTGAGTGTGATTGGTGGGGGGGGGGGGTGGAAGTGAAAGGCAATTTGAAGAGGAAAGTTCTGAGTCCAACCCTATTTATATGGGAGGGAATTTTTGTCTCGATATAACGTTAATATAGTGGAAGGAAGAGGAAGTATCGGTATCAAGTAAATCGTAGTCGATTATAGTGTTCTGATGCCGATTATGACCGAGGACAGATTTTATTCTAATCAAAATACATACGTGATGTGGATAAGAATCGGTCCCGTATATTCCCGAGTTTAGAAACCTATACGGGCTTAAGTGAAGTAAAAAAACAAAACAAAAACGATCGCTAAATTATTTAAAGATTCAACCGCAAGTCCAAAAGGACAAATCAAACTGCCTACACAAACACGTATACCGCGTGACTTTTAAACGCATCAAACCCCTAGAAAGCTACACGCCCGTATAAAAACCCCGGGAAACAGAATTTATTCATGTTCGAACAGAGCTCTTTAATAGACTGCGCACGAGGCGAACCGGCATGATAACGACCATGAAACGTTGTTTTTCTTAATCTTCAAAAAATAAAGGAAGCCTCGCAACCATCTTTTGTTTACTAGTTGTATAACTTTTCTCCCTCGTTCGTTCAAAATTCGCGCCACATTTTTTGTTTTCACCAATCCCAAAAAATGTTTATAGTTTAAACGCCACTCTCGAAATAACAGAGTCCAGTCCACTTTATACGAAAGGGTCGACGACCCATCTATAGTTTTATTTTTTCCTCATCGCCCCGCTTTTAATGCTCCTATACGTAAAGAGTAATTTTGAAAGAGAGAAGATTCAGGTTTGAAACGGATGGGTAATATTATTATTATCGAAGGGGGGGGGGGACTAATTGCAGTGCATAAGTCGAGAAAGGAGGAGGTCGAAATAAGGAGTTCCACACTTGTAATTTCCAATCAATTAAAAATATTTTTTGACTTCGTATAGGGGAGCGCAAGGGATCTCGTGGAATGAATGGTGCGAGGAGTTTCTTTTTAAAAGTTCCTAGCCTGCGATCTAGTCCTTAAAAGTCTATTATCACTTAGTGGTTGCTTCCTTGAGAAATAAAATTATGTTTTAATGCCAAGAGATGAGTTTTAAACTCTTGAAACACGTTTTAATTTGAGTAACAGGCTCGCGAGAGTACCATGCCAGCCCCTGCCACCCCATACCCAGCTTTATTTCAACAGATAGAGGGAGTCAAGGGATGAGGATTTTCTATATGTATAGCAACGGGTATGTCGCTGCTCTATTTGACGGGTAAAATAGCAGGGCCTTGACGTGAAGACGAATATTAGGGCCCTGGGGGACGGAACTCAATTGGGCCCTTTGACAGATCCCCCCCCCCCTGAATTGGCGTTTCCCTCAATTTTAGCTTCAAACTAGTTTTTTTATTATTTATTTATTTTTTTTTTTTTTATTTTTTTTTTTTTTTTTTTTTTTTTAGCAGGGACCGGGGAATTAGGACTTTTCTCAGTTTGAACTGAAAATTAGCGTTTTTCTGTAGTGTTTTCCTCAATATTAGCCGCAAAATAGCGTTTTTTTTTTTCATTGGAAATTATAGTGTTCGTGAAAAAAATCGAGTCCGAAATGACTTCGTATTCCGTGATACACAACGTCAGAAAGGTTGAAAGAAACGATTTTCGGCACGTCGTCGGTTTTTCGCTTTTTTTGTCGATAAATTGCACTAGAATGAGAATCCGGCCATTTCTTGGTATGAGAAGCATAAATCTGACCTTTGTTGTGAAAAAAAAAATCATTTATCGGGCATGTTCTTCCCGTACCGAAATGTCGTTTTCAGGTTATAACAACAAAACGAGTGGTTTCAGAAATTTTTAAATATTTTTTTCGGATTCCTCGTGAAATTTTCTTGCTAATTGTCTACAATTTTTTTTTATCACACATTAGCATTTTTGGTTCACCATACACTATAGATGGTTTTAGCCGGAAATTTGCGTATTTTCAATTTTTGACGCAAAATTGAAAATTTCCCCAATGTTGGTCATGAATTAGCGATTTGTCTAAATTTTAGCCAAGAATTGGTGTATTTCGATGTTTTAGCTGCAAATTTGCGATTTTTTCCATTTTTGGCAGCGCATTAGCACTTTTTTCATTTTTGACTGAAAAATAAACTTTTCCTTTAATTTTAGCCACACTAATTATTGATTTTCTCAATATTAGCCGCAAATTGATCATTTTTCCTATGTTTAGCAGGGAATAGCTCTTTTTATCAATTTCAGCTGAAAACTTGATTTTTTTCATTTATGCAGCGCTAATTAGTGAATTTTTGAATACTGCCTGCTAATTTTGCAGCGAATTTGCATCTATTCTCTTTTTATGTGCGGGTGGGCGATTTTTCGTTATTTCAGTACCTAGCGCATTTGCCATTTTTCCCCGATTTTAACCCGAATTAGCGTTTTTTTGTCAATACTAGCCGCGTTTTTTTTCACTTGTATGGCCTTGAATTATTTGCGAGTTTTCTTAGTGTTAGCTGCGGGATTGGCGCAAAAACAGCACTTTTGCGTTTATTTCCTCCATCCAATGGCCTCCACACACCGCGAGTCAATGATTTTTTTCTCATTTCTGGTCTGGAAGTTGCATCGTGAGACCACGAATCAGCGCTTTTTCGCACTTATAGCCACGAATATTAACGTTTTTACCAAGTTTTTGCCGCGTCCCGGCCCCAACCCCGTGCCGGCCTTGGAAAATTGGCGCCCCCGGACGAATATTTCACAAGCGTCCCCACGAAGAACGCCGTGCCGCTGTTCATAGATTTTTCTACATTTCAGCCGCGAATTGGAGTTTTTCCCAAATTTCACCGTGAATTACCTAACGCTTTTACTGGATTTGGCCGTGAATTCGCGATTTCTTTCACTTTTTGGCACAAAGTTGCCTTCAAAAGCCGTGAATTGTTTTCTCAGTATAAACAGCAAATTAGCGGGTTTTCCTCTCATCAGCATTTCTTCTCAATTTTCTCAGTAAATTAGCGATTTTTCTTCATTTTAGCCGTGAATTAACTATTTATCTCTTTTTTAGGCACGAATCTGCGCTTTTTCAAAAATTTTGCATTAATTCGAGGATTTCCTCATTCTAGCCGCTAACGCGCGATTTTTCTCAATTTCATCCACGAATTTGCACCTTTTTTTAAATTTTAACTGCGAATTAGCGTTTTTTTTTTTCGCTCTTAACACACACGAGGCGATAAACAGAGCAATCTGTCGCATGCGATATTGCCTACCACCAATTGTATCGTCTGAACACTCCAGATTGAAAGCAATCCATTGCTGCGATTTCTCGAGCACTGAACGGGGCAATCTTTATAACCCCACACAAGCAATTTTACTCCCTCAACCTTCAACCAGTAACCTGTGTGTGGTCGCGGGTGAACATAGGAAAATTCATTTAATTTAAATTAATAGAAAATAGTGACAATTTCGACTTATCGCTTTCTGTTATCTTCGCAAGCAAGCGAGAGAGGTTTCAAAATGTGGAAAGTCTGATGGTAGTGTTAGAACAGTCATTCCTGAAATTGCCAGAAATCGATGGCTCGACATTCGAGGAAATATTGCGCGATGAAATTGCTCCTTTTATCGCCTCGTGTGAACGGGGCTTTAGGTATGAACTTGCGCCTTTTTTCAGTTTGAGCCACTGGAAATCGCCTCCAAAAGCAGAAAATTGTCGTTTTCCAACTTCTAGCCTCAAAATAGCGCCTTTTCAACGCTTTATCCGTGGAATTTTCAAGGACAATTTAGCTGCGAAGCAGCTAAGTATTTTTCTCAATTAGGGAAAATACGCTTATCCTCGGTTTTTTTTTTTTGTCCTTAGGAGGATAAAGATGAGAAGGCGCACTTATATGCTGTTCTTGGGGCAAGCTACGAAGCAAAGAGTAGGAAAAACTGCTAATATACGTGGCTAAAACTGTGAAAAAGCGTTCACTCGCGGTATATCTCGATGAAACTGCCAAAATTGTGAAAAGAACAAAAGAGCGATGATTCGCGGTATAATAGATATGCCACTTGATTGTTAAAATGAAGAAAAAAACGCTGATTTACTGTTTTTTGGTGAAATTGATTCGTGTCCAGGTTTTTAATTTTTTGCAAGCGTGAAAAGGCAAAACTAAAAAAGGCTAGAAAAACGCTAATTCATGGTTATAAAAGTGAGAAAAAACTCACGGCAAAAAATTGGGGGAAACAAACAACAAAACACTAATTCGGGGCAAGAATTGGGAAAACAGCAAATTCGTAACTGAAATTGCAAAAATTAGCCCATTTGCTGATACAAAAGAGAAAAGCTGCTAATTCACAGCTGAACTGGCGAAAAAACGCATATTCATGTCTGAAGTTTAGAGAAATGGCTAATTTGCAGCTCACTGATCGAGAAAATTGTCAGTCAAATAACCACTAAAGTGGAGAGAAATCGCGAATTCTGTGATGAAATGAACAAAAATCGCTAATTATCGGCTTAAATTGGGAAAACCATGATTTTCGGACCATAAACTGAAAAGCATCGGTAATTAATTCGTGGCTTAAATTGAGAAAAATCGCTAATTCGTCGACAAATTGGGGAAAAACGCTCATTCGCGGTTAAACTTCAGGAAAAATGTTTATTCGCGGTTAAAGTATAAAAAAAAGTTTATTCGCGGATAAAAATAAAAAAAAAATCGGCCAATTCACACGGCTAAAATTTAGTAAAACGCTGATTCGCGGTGAAAAATCAGAAAAAACACAAACCCGTGGCTTTTGAAGGCAACTTTGGGCCTAAAATGGCGCTAATCTTAGGACAAATGTGCAGAAAAAAAAATGGATAACGCGGGGCAGAAAAAGTTCATACACCGCTATAATTTTCGGCCAATATTGAGGAAAATCACTAATCAGCGCGGCTGAAATTAAGGCAAACGCTTATTTGGAGCTCAAAGTGAGTAAAAGTGTTAATGTTGAAAAGGTAAAAAATCGCTTATTTGCAGGAAAAATGGTGCAAACTCTAATATGTGACACAAATTGAATTAGATTGCTAACATGGGATAAAAACGCCTTTTCGCCGCTTAAATTAAGAGAAAATGGTAATTCGCGGCTAAAATAGAGGAAAAACACGAATTCGCGTATAAAGTGTAGAAGAGGCTGTAATTCGCATCAGGAGGTTTACGTCCTGTCGAAGATTGGTCGTTGTGTGTGGGGAGGGGGGCTCCCCTGGCGTTGCCAATTTAATAGAGATTTCCATTCCCCTCACTACACAAGTGTAGTGCAGCGTACTCTCCAAAAACATATTTTTCAAATCAGAGAGGACGGGTGGAAAACCCTGCACCTCACGGTGTATTGCACTGAATGGAAAACGCCATAAGGTGACGAATACAAGTCGTGCCTTATGACATAGTACAGAATCTCCTTTGAGGTAGCAGACGTCAATAGTTCGCTTGCTGTAAATTCTGCTGACCCTCGACCACACCCTGTAAGCTGTTTCAACGACTCGTTCTGTGGGCGCACAAGTGTAAAGATTTTCTTGCTCTTTGCTTTCAGTTTTCCAGCAGTGTTCCAGAAACTGTTTTTAGTTCTGAAAAAACAGACATCGCTATCCATTTAATTTACAATAAATTATTATTTTATTTTAGATTATTATCGAGGTATTGAAAACGTTACGGTCCAGCTTTTGTTTGTAAACATTCTGTGAAGTTCAAACGAGGCCCTCACAATAGGCTGAGACGATGTGAGAGTGTGTCTCGGGTGGGGACTTGTCGGGTAAATAATAGGCCGAGTGACTGGGTTCGAAGACTTTTAGAATGGGGTGAGGGGACATAAACAAAGTAATTTGAAGCAAAGGCCGGAGGCCCAAAGGCTGCTTGCTGGCTCACTCACTAAATCTCTCTCTCTCTCTCTCTTGACGGGTGAGATATAGTGATGGGGATGTTGGGACAAAGACCCTGGTGTAAAGGGGGTGGGAAGGTGTCAAATAGGTGTAGGGAGGGTTTTTCAGATGTTGGCCGTTTTGACATTACTGGATGACGGTGGTGAAACGGGGAGAAGGGAAGAAGGAAAAGCCAGCTTCCCCCCTCCCCTCCTTGTTACGGCATCACAGACAGTCTTACGTGGCCACCATCTCTGTTGCCCTTATCCCTTCTTTTCAGAGAGAACATAAATCCAAACTAGATTGTCTCGCCTTGAGATTTCATCCCCTATGCGCTCCCGACGAGAGCCACAAGAGGTAACAAGCTTTCTTCTTTTTTCCCGCCGGATAATCTTTCAGTGGTGCGCAAGGCATTTAAAAAAAAAAATGGTCCTGCAAATCCTTGGGGACATGTACTGCGGTCACTGAGGTGATTAACGTTAATTAGTCATTTTTACCAGCTTAGTGCTCGCGAGAGGGACTTTGGAGAAAAGATGGTTGTGAAGTTATAGGCGAGAAATTTTGGCAAAGAGGCGTATTCAAACACACCGAGGAGTATAATACACATTGGCCTGGACTCGTTCCAAGCGGTTCCCGGTGTGGTTGTGATAGGGGTGGGATGAATTGTCGGACGGTCCGATAATCAGTGGAGGGCCTCTCCACCCCCAGGACCCCCCTGTTCCACTCCCGTATATAGGAGGACTCTACATCATTTCGAGTGCGTCCCGCAAGCTTTTTGAACTGCCCCCAACCTATAACATTACCCCCTCGCCGTCCCTCTAACCCAAACTCCCAGAAAAAAAAACTCATTTTTTCACACTTTTTCAAACCATATTTTTCTTTCTTCTACCACCTCAATAGAGAAGAACGTAAATCTTTCGAACATCCTTTTCCTGAAAAACATGCCATGCCAAAAAAAAAACCAGTCGGTTGCCTATATGTATGTGTTGTGGGAGGCGGTCACCTGCACGCTTTTCCATAAGGCTATTCAACTTTCTTCCGTCCGACACCAATTAACCTTTTTTTTTTAAGAAAAAAAAATGTTAGAAAATTAGAAAGCTTCTCCCGTTAATTGTGTTTAAAAATATTCATCTTCGCCCCTCCCCCTTTTCCCCTGCTGTTAATTTCATTCAAAGCGAAAGGCTTCATTAGAATTTTAAATTAAAAATGTCATCCTCCGAATCTTTTTTTTTTAGAAAAGGCTAAGGCAATTTTTCTCCCATAAAAAATTGTTTTAAACCCCCGGGATTAAGTTTTAATGCGTAAATTGAGAATAACGCGGCGTAATTAGCGGGAGAAAAGGGCGAAACGAGAATAGGTAAAAGGGATCTTCTCTCTTGAAAGGCTGAGATTAGCCGGTTAGATGTGAAATGGTCGGGGGGGGGGAGGAGGACCTTCGGAATCACCTTTCAACGTTAGGCGCGACTATGTCAGGCTATAGTAGTGGAAGTTTTGTGATGGTGTGAGACCGTCGGTGGGGTGGGGGAGGGGATTTTGATTACTGCCCGTGTATACTCAGTAGGGTAGGAGGGTGAAGAAGAGCCGGTGGAAGAGCCCCCCCCCCTCCGATAATAATAGGCTCTCTACCCCTCCCCGCTACGGCCAGACCTCACACTCCAAAACTTCTTACTGATTTCCCTCTAGGCTTCTAATTCGGAATATCTAATTCAACGTCTAGACATTATTTTCATCGTGAAAAGGGACAATCAAATCCTTCATATTACTTGCGTATTCTCTACTGTTGTAGTGGTCGGGGGGAGGGTCTATTCGTTCTCCGCTGGGCTATTTGCTGCGGAAGAGTGCAACAAAAGCCATACAATTCAATGCCCTGGCGAAACAGAAATACATTTGTGACTGAATTTTCACAGGGAAGAGATTGGGAGATAAAATGTTTGCCATTTCCGACATTTTCACGTATAGATAGTCCAGTCATTTGGTGACAGATAACGTTGTGAAACCAGGAAAATCTTGCCGGCTTAGTTTTTTTTTTGGCGGTTCTGTATGTTTTTTGGGCTGCTGAATTCGAACTAGTTCCGCCAAAGAATAATTTCGGGAAGAGGAGAAAATATTTCGTATTAGTATACTTGGTGCTTTTTGTCAACTTTACCATCAAATTAGCGCTTTTCTCAATTTTGGCCGCGTGTAACGTTTTTACTCTTGTACTCAACGTTTTTACACTCTTTTACTTGTTCACAATTTCAGTCGCGGATTAGCTGGGTAATCCCCGCTAGACAGAAATTAGCGTTTTTTCTCAACTTCACCAGTAAAGTAGCGTTATCCCTTAAATTAGATACGTTTCTTGACTTTCCTCGATTTGGCGTTTTTCTCAATTTTAACTCCAAATTTAAGGAATTTTTCTACTTTGTTTAAGCAGGGACCTATGAATTAGCACTTTACTCAGTTTGAGCTAAAAATTAGCGTTTTTCTTAAGTGGTTCCTCATATTAGCCGCAAAAAAGAAGGTTTTCTTAATTTTTGCCACAAATTAACATTTTTTGTTCACCATATACACTGTGGATTAAGCGATTTTTCTCTTTTTTAGCCGCAAATCGGGGTTTTCCCACAAAGCCCTAAATTGGAGGTTGTACCAAATTTTAACCTTGAATTGGAGTATTTTAAATTTTTGACGCAAATTGGAATTTTTCTCAATTCTAGACGTGAATTAGCGATTTTTCTTCATTTTTACCAGCGTAGTAGCGTTTCTAACCCGTGGTTCAGCGAATTTTGTTATTTTAGCCACTACTTGACGTTTTCCGATTATGTCAGCTGCAAATTTGCAATTTTTACCAGCACTTGGATTAGCACTCTTTAAAATTCAGGCTGAAAATTAACTTTTTCTTAATTTTAGCCAGGCTAATTATTGATTTTTTCAATATTAGCAGCAAATTAGCAGGTTCTTTTACATTTTAGCTCAGCATTAGCAATTTTGTTTTACTTTTAGCTATAGATTAGCGCTTTTTCTCAGTTCTAGCCGCGAATCAGTTTTTTTTTTTTTTTTTTTTTTTTTTTTTTTTTTTTTTATTACTTACAGCCGTTTTTCTCAATTTTAGCCAGATAGTTGCCCTCCGAAGGCAAGTATTTAAATTATAAATATTAACAAACTCCTCGAATTTGTGATTTTCGTCAGTTTTAGCCGCAAATTAGCGATTTTTCTTAATGTTAGCAGCGTGGTAAAGTTTCTAGCCTGTGAATTTGCGAATTCTCAGCTGCAGATTAGCAAATTTTATGAAAGCCAATTATCAAAATTATAACAATTTGAGCTAAAAATTAGTGTTTTTTTTTTTTCATTTTAGCAGCACAGTAGCCTTTTTTATCGCTTGCATTAGCGATTTTCCTCCATTTTAGCCACGAATTAGTACCGCGCTAATTAGTGATTTTTTTAAATTTAGCCGCGTTGTTTTTAGATTTTAGCCCTGCACAAGCAATTTTTGTCTACATTCTGCTATGGATTAGTGCGCTGTTTTTCAGTTTGAGCTTCAAATCGTTCA
This sequence comes from Corythucha ciliata, assembly GCA_038030265.1. NCBI lineage: Eukaryota > Metazoa > Arthropoda > Insecta > Hemiptera > Tingidae > Corythucha > Corythucha ciliata. The sequence goes on from CM075941.1 coordinate 45,405,133, forward strand.
GAAGCTACGGATTTGCTTGCATCTTCTCAATTTTAGCCGCGAATTAGTGGTTTTCTTAATTTGTACTCGCGAATTAACGTTTTTCCTAAACTTTATCCGCGAATTAGCGATTTTTCGCAATTTCAGCTGTGAAATAGCGTTTTCCGCTAATTTTGCAGTGAATTAGCATGTATTCTCTTTTTTATATCACATTTTCGAAATTCGGGACATGAATCAACGACATGGCGATGTGTGGATGATATTGGTTTGACTAGCCAATATCATGTTATCAACTTAAATTTTATTGGTCAGTCTCATGGAAACTGATGTGCTCCGAACAGGCTCGGCAGATTGAATTGAAGTGAATTGAAGAATACACAGAATAAGATAACTTAGCTGAGTGTATCGTGTATCCCAAGCGGAAATTATAGTCATCTTGAATTGGTCGCGAATTGTGCCAGTCCCCCCCCCCTTTGTTCTCTAGAATTTTTTTTTATGAGATTGTTTTGAAAATTCGGCAATTTTTTACCTTTGAAATCAAGGGGTAGGCAAGGTTTGTGGGAGCCCAATGGGGGGGGGGGGGCTAAAGCCCCATTAGCCCACAAAACTTGGGCCGCAAGACTTGGGCTGTAAGGATCCATTTTCTCCAGCAAAGACATTATTTGAAAATTTTCTTGCAACATATTTATAATATTTAGAGATGAGTTGCAAAAACTGTATAAAGAAAGAGATGGGTAAGTTGAAACTGAAGGGCGTGTGGATGAAGTAAGTAGACTAGCTGTGGGGTAAATCAGGCTTCGAAAGGCCACAAGCTGGGGCCGAATATAGGCGCTGTGGGGGCTAGTACAAAAAACTTAGAAAGTTGGTTTTCGTACCTATTTCTTGGAAATTTTATCCTCTTTCTTTTTTAATAGGACTGATTTTGCTATAGAGTGCGTTTGTTAAAAGTCATAAGCGAAAACCAAAAAAACACCCGAAATTTTATGGTTTTTCGCAATTTTCTTGGTGATGCCATATCCGAATCTAGTCTATAACTGGTTTTTCTAATTCAGCAACCCAAAAAACATAAAGATCCGTCAAAAAACTAAGCCGGTACTTTCTTCCTTTCCTAACTACCAAATGACTGGACTAGTAGTAATATTGATTGAAAAATTGTTAATTGGAAGAAACTAAAATAACGCAACAAGAAGAATAGTTTTATAAACACATGATGGATAGTTTCAAGGCCTTCTTTCTGTGTTTTTTTTTTTTTTAAAGAAACTAGCGAAATGTCATATCATAACAGCAGTAATATAAAAAAAGTAATAAACTGTTGGATTGTGAAAGTTGCAGATAAATATACACAGTTAAAAACGTGTTAACCCGATTTTTTTCTCTACAAAATAGAAAACAGACAGGGTAGGAAACACGCAATACCACCTCACAAACAAGATCATCCATTTAACGTTTTTTTTTTTTTTTTGTTTAAATATAGAGATTTCCGTCCCGGGCCCTGTTTAGGTGTAGGCCCACTACTGGGCTAAGTGGCCAGAGATGGGCAGTAATGCGACGCCCCCCCCCCTCTCCCTTAAAAGATAACAGTACTTGACGCCCAGAGACAGTATCTCGTTGCTTGAAGCGTGATATTAAAATTATTCGCCCTATAGGCTGACTTAATCGATGATAAAATCGTTTCGCCACTGTACTCATATTGCATCAAAGGTCTAAGAACGAAACTTTTTTTTTTTTCGTTGTGCGCGCAAATATCGTATCCTCGGTTTGGTGAGGGGGGGGGGCGAAGGAGGCAATGTTAAATATTATCATTTCCTTCCATTCGCGAAATGTAAGACTTAAGAAAATATACCAGTCGGCAGTCTTACAGCTAATCGATTTTTCTTATTTTTTTTTAAACTTATATTGGGTTTCACGGCAGCCGGAAAGAGGAGTCTATTTATCATCGAAGATGATATTTTCTTAAAGTTGAAGACGACTCTATCTTCTATAGGACGATGTTGTGGTAAGCGTGGCAGCCATTGCAATAGAGGGGGGAGGGGGGATAAAGGAATCGCATAAATTCAAAAAGAACTAACGACATCAGGTCTTCGAATCGAATATCGTTGTTTTGACGTTCTTTCTTCTTTTCAAAAGAGAAGGAGGTGGAACGACCGCGGATTATGCGCTTTTATAGAATAAACGGAAAATTTGCTTGTGCTGGATTTTTAGGCGTTTTCCCATCGTTTGACGAATTTAGCTGAATTTGCAGGCTCCCCTCCCCATCTACGCCACTGTCAATGAATCGTCTAGTGTTAAGTGTTATAAAAAAGTTTCCCCGCGTTTTGTTTCTTTTTTTTGTAAACATTATAGTGAACAGTCAAGCAGAGGCTTGGCCTGTTCCGAGCAAATCGCCCCTCCCCCCTTCTTCTTCTTCCATTATTTCCTCATTTTAAAGGTCTCCTCAACTGTGTAAAAAACGCTATTTAGTATACTATCGTTCCATTGTTTTTGTGCTCCTCCGAAAAAAAACAGCCATTCATCGTTTTTGATTTATTCACGACTGTCTGATGGGATTGGTATACGTTTTGAGGACGATGGCGTGGCATTATTGTGTGACAGTTGGATGGGCGAGACAGAGAATGCCATCAATTATGACGAGAAAAAAAAAAAATTGGTTACTCCAGTTCAACTGTGAAAAACACCTCCATTTTTTGCTCTACTCTCCGCCCCACCCCCCGCCCACAATTTTTTCGGGAAATGAGAATTTTAATCACCACCGTGCACCCTCCTCGGTAGCGGTAACTCAACGGAGGTTAGATAGACGATAATGAAGCATTGCAAGTTGTTATTGTCTCACAACTGTGTGTGTGTGTGTTCGTATGAATGGTGTGTGTGAGGGGGAGGAGGGCGCACGACCTCTCATAACTCTATTTTAGGTTTCCTCTCTTTCTCTCGCACTGTTTGCCGGCTGGCCCTTTTTATACTTCTCTTATCTGCTAATGGCTTTTCCAGCGCACCCAAGGTCGGGGAATCTTCTCTCATTTACTATTCCTCCCATTTTTTACAGCCCTAATAACGAGTAGTAAACTGCCTGGAATGAGGTTGAGTGGTTTGTTGGTGGTGAGGGGGCAATTTAAGGTAATTAAAAGTAATAAAAATTCCTACCTTCTATTCACGATGATTGTCCTTTCAAAGCAATAAACTTGAATTTACAATGCTTAGTTTTAAATAACGAAACGGTCTGTTGATCCCAATTTCGGCTTTATTCAGGCTTCGTTCTATGATTCGATAAATCTATATTTTCGCTTGTTGCGAAATTAATTCACACCCCTCCCCGCAACACAGTCTTCAAAATTCTTTGTCTCAATCAGAAATAAAACTTTCGGCTTTAACAACCTGATTCCCCTCGCATTTTTACCACAGCCGTGTTTCCTCACCTACCGCGCACCGGTCGTAAAAATTAAATGAAGCTTCAGGTTAGAAGGAGTAGTTTCAACAGATTAATTATTTAATTTCGCATTGTTAAAAATAATGAAAGTAAATAAAAAAGAAGAACAGCTAATGATGCAATTGAAAGAAGTCATGCGGGCGTTAATCACTTGGGTGTAAAAATATCAATTATATCGTTGTTTCAACTACCTATATAAGGGCTTCGGGGACCCCCAATGGTTCAAATTGTTTTTTTAAAAAAATGTTTGGAGAGGGGTTCATGCTAACAAAAAAGTGCTGTGTGATGGGGCGGGGTTTGAGGGGGGGGGCAATTTAAAGTGAGTGATGCCCCCGGAGATTTCCATTCTTGCCAATCGCCCCTCCTTATTGACGTTTTTTCTCTCCCTTTTTTTAAGGAGCTTTTTTTTTCGCAAAGCAACAACCGCAGCAGTAGTATCTAAGACTTCAATCAGTGAAAAGGCCTACAGGGGTTGAAGGGTGTTAGATCTTAAAGGGGTTGGTCAGAATAGTTTAAGAGTGAATGATGTTGTGGTGGGGTTTGGGGGGTGTGTGCGTACATGTAACGAAGATTTCATTGATCCTTCAATGAAGGCGGGCGGGGGGGGGATGGAGGTGGATATGCGAATCAAATTGGAAAAGGTTTGAGGGAAAAGGGAGGAAAAAAAAAGTATAAGAAGATTGACTGGCACAGATAAGGAGAGAAAAAGTTTCTTTTCATCTCCCCCCACCCCCATTCCATTATTGAACAAACTTCACCCATCCTTCCACCCCTTCCCCATCAACCATATACAGCCTCTTTCATCCCCCAAAGATACTCTGCAGGAGAGAGAAACGGCCGCCACAGCCCGATACGCTCCCGGTGACCGACCCAGCGTCATGCTTTAGCCCTTTTATATCCCTTTGGGGTCCCGTCTTACGAATTACTCACGCCACCCTCACCCACTCATTCTGGTTTTTTTGTAGAACCGCTTTTTCTCTCATTTCTTCCAATGTTGAAAAAAGAGTCGGCTTTGCATTTACTCTGGAATGAATTTGACTACAAATGGCTGAAAAAAAAAAATTAAAAAAAGAAGAAAATGTTTCCCTTTTGGTTGTGCGACTTTGAGTGTCTCCTCCCATGAGACGCCAATCTTACTATACTTATTAAAACGTAATGTTTTTAATATTTTTATAAAAGTGTGAAGACATCCCAGACTTCATGGTCTGTCCTTATAACCAGTCAGAGTGATTTTTTCCCCCTGAAAGATGTGAAAAAAACAACAAAAAACATCACAACGCGCTGGTTGCTGAAGTTAAACGTTTGGAGAGAGGCGAGGAAGAAGGTTGAGTGTACGTGATATGTCATTTCTCGGGATAATTTTAATTTGAATTACTTTCCCAAGTAGGGAAGAGAAGAAGCGTTTGATTGTTTTAAAAACGTTAATTGTCTCGAACAAATCGCAAAAGTATTTTTTTTAAATATTTTCTCTGAAAGAACAAAAAACGGAAGATCCCCCACCCACCCACCCATCCTTTCTTCGCTCCTGTCCGTTCAAAAACAACGTTTTTCATAATACCAGACTTGCCAACTTTTAATGTTCTTCCCCTGTTCCAATATAAGTCCCATTCCTTTCATAGATGATGACAGCGTGGACCACCTCAGAAGATTTTGGCATAGCTCCACGAGACAGTTCCTCTCATTATCTTCCTCCTCCTTACCAAACTGTCGCTGTCAAACACCCCCACCCCCAACACCACCATCACCACCTCACACAAAACAGAAGGACTCAAATAAATAAGTAACGAATTGCCCTCCCGATAAATTAGGTTGAAAGATGAGACCTAATATATTTTAAAATTCTTAAATTGTAGAACTCTCTTAATCAACGATGCGTGAACTTTTCACATTAATTTTATTTTAAACACCCTAGCCCGCCCTCACCCTGAATGACCTGAGTTTCCTATCTCGTTCTTATTTATTGTATCTAAAATTAAAATGGTTTAATTAAAAAACTTTCTCTAAAGCTGGAGTTGGGCTTTCGAGTTGTTTTTAGTGGGATAACCAACCATCAGAGTGTCGAGGTTGTTCAAGGAAGAATTCTTTACGATTTTTGGTCTATAACGAGTCGCTGTCGCTACTTCGTGTCTGAAGGAGAAAGGCTTAACAATATTGTGGTCAAGGGGTAGAAAATTGGGGTACTTTGATTAATTTTTAGCGTCAATTAAGTGTTTTTCTTTCATTTTAGACGCGTAAAGAACCGTTCAGACGAGTCGTTGAAGGGGTTCCACTCGCCAACTCCCCCCACCCCCCAACCATGGTCCGGTTGGATTGGAGCTTTGCTGTGGTCCGGCCTTTACTATGGTTCGACCTATGCAGCGGTTGCAGTGGCATGCAGTGGTTGAACCTTTCCTGTGGTTGAGTGTTTTGCTGTGGTTGTGTGCTTTGCTGTGGTTGGACCTTACCTGAGGTTGGACCTTTCCTGTGGTTGAAAGGTTTGCTGTGGTTGTGAGGTTTGTTGTGGTTCCACACAGTGGCGGAACAACACCTATCGGGGCCGGGGTGGAAATCTCTAGGAGGCCATTTAGCCTCTGATTAAACTAGGAATATACTTTTTACAAGCGTTGAAGTAAATATTTTTCTAAATTTTAGCCACGAAATTGCCCCCTAAAACTGCGCATGTGCGTTTTCTCGTATTTATCCGCGGATTAGCCCATTTTTCTCATTTTTAGCTGCGAATCGGTGTTTAATTTTATAAGCTCTTAGCCGTAAAGTTGCCTCAAGAATCCGCAAATTAGGTAGCGTTTGAGTGCTCTTTCCCAATTTTATCCGCCAATTAGCAATTTTTTAAAATTTAACCTGTGAATCGGCGCTTTTCTCCATTTTAAACACCAATGCGTGTTTTTCTCTATTTATTACCCACGAATTAGAGCTTTGTCTCAATTCTATTCCCAAAGTTGCTACAGGAATCACCGGGTGGGCGTTTTTCTCAATTTCAGCTGTGAATTAGCCTTTTTACTCTCAATTTTAGCAGTGAATGATCACATTTCTTAATTTTAGCTTCGAAGTATAGCGCTTTTTCTCGATTTTACCCGTGAATATGACTTTTTTATACCTTAGTTGTGAAATAAAGTTTTCCTCCACTTTTTTTAGACGCAAATTCGCGTTTTTCTCTATTTCAAGCCGGGAGTCAGCGCTTTTTCTCAATTTCGGTCCCAGCCCCGAGAATCATTGAGTTGGCGTTTTCTGTAAATTCGCGCTTTTTCTCATTTTTTAAAGCTTCCAAATTGTAACACTTTATCGTAATAGCGTGTTTCTATTTTTGAACCTGAATTCGCGTTGGTCTCTTTTTTGTCCGTGAATTAACGTTTTTCTCAGTTTTAGCCGCGTTAATTAGCGCTTTTTCTCAATTTCAGCTCCAAAGTTGCCCCCCAAGAATCGGCGAGTTGGCGTTTACTCATTTTCAACTGTGAATTAGCGTTTTTTTTTTCTGAAGCTTAGCAGTAAATTAGCACATTTTTCTAATTTTAGTGGTGATTTTTAGCGTTTTTCCTCGATTTTATCCGTAAAATCGTTAATTTTTCATACCTTAGATGAGTTTTTCTCCATTTTTATTCAGACGCGAATTCGCGTTTTTGTCTATTTTACCCTCGAATTAGCGCTTTTTCTAAATTTTAGTCCCAATCTTGCCCCGAGAATCCATGAGTTGGCGGTTCTTCCTTTTAGCTGTGAATTTGCGACTTTTAAAGCTGCTAAATTGTAGCATTTTATCGCAATTTTAGCTGTGAATTAGCGTGTTTCTTGTTTTTTATGATGCGAATTTGCGTTTTTCTCTTTTTCATCCTTGAATTAGCGCTTTTCTCATTTTTAGCTTTGTGAATTAGCGCTTTTTCCTTATTTCAGTCCCGATTTCACCCCAACAATTCGTGTTTTTTAGTTGTCTCAGTGTCAGCTGTGTATTAGAGCTTTTTATCAATATTAACAGCTATCCATTTCAGAATTTTTCTCAATTTCCGCCGCGAATCAGCGTTTTTCTTTTTTTTTGTGAATCCGAACGGTGGCCCGGGGCGGTCCGCTCCCCTCGCCCCTGGCACGGTACGCTAGAGGTTCTACAGAAAGATATTCCTTGTAAAATGTTATAGAACGTTAAATTTAAGGAAAGTTAACGCTCTTCAACTTTGACATTTAATAACAAATATTTTGTACAGTGAATTTGGAAGGCTAAATTTCCTGGTTAACAATATTTTTCGGCCCCCGAAAATCTTATCGGAACAATGAGAATTTTTAGAATCTATATTCACGGGTGTAGGTAGATGTGAAAAAGTTGGACGGTTGGATGGCGATTTGGCTCCTTTCTAAGAATTTCAGTCTCTCCTAACGTTGGAGGTGAGTGAGCGTTAATCCATAGCAGAAAGTAAAAAAAAAAATTGCAAATGCGGGGTTGAAATTATCAAAATGAACACGGCTATAAAACTGAAAAAATCACTAGTTGGCGGCCAAAATTAAGACAAACTAATTTTCAGCTCAAATTGAGAAAACGTGCTAATTCGTTGCTAAAATTGAGAAAAATGGCTAATCTGCGGCTAAAATTGCCGGAAAACGCCAAATCATGGCTATAATTAAGAACATTCGCGAATCCACCGGGTTAGAAGCGCTACTGCGCTGTTGAAATTGAGAAAGAAAAAAAATGCTAGCTCACGGCTAAACTTGAGGAAAATCACCAATTCGCGGAAAAGGTTTTGGTAAAAGTTCCAACTCAAATACTCGCTTTTCTTGTCTTCTGAAGGCAACTTTGTAGCTACAATAGAGGAAAACGGCAAAAACACCGCTGTTTCGCGCCTAGAACTGACAAGAAGCGATAATCTCTATCTAAAATTAAATCAAAATTGCTAATATTGTGCTAAAATGTAAACAAGTTCTATTTTGCGGCTAATATTTAAAAGACCCATTTTTAGCATGGCTAAAATCACGAATAATGCTAATTTTCAGCCTAAATTGAAAAAAATGCTAACTCGATGCTAAAAATGAAAAAAAAATCGCTATTTTGCAGATTAAATTGCGGAAAACACTAATTCGTGGCTAAAATTGAGAAAATTCGCTTATTCAAGCGTTGGATACTCTACTACGCTGCTAACATGAAGAAAAAGCGCTAATTCGCGGGTGAAATTGAGGAAAATACGTAAGAAAAACGGTATTTTTCAGCTCAAACTGAGAACAGTGCTAAATTCTCTGCTAAAATATAGAAAACATTGTTGATTTGCTGCTCAAGTGGAGAAAACTCAACTTGGGTAGGTGCTGGTCGGCCCGTGCTTCTAACTTCTTATAAGTGTGGCCGCATAATCCGTCAATTTGACCCAATAAAACGGGTCCTTTCCGTTCTCTGATGACAAACTCATAGAAATACGCGTGGTCTTTATTGTTGAAACAGCAGGTTAACCACCCAAAAAGTTCAATTCTTCAAGACATTAAATTGTATCCCCGCATTTTTTTTTACAGCTATAATGCGTCACGATGAGTGAATCCTGATATAATTCTAGTTTTTTTTTTTTTTTTTTTTTCGCTTCGCTTAGAGCTTATACTCTGTAGCGTATTGCGTCATGCCCCACTCATTCACGCTCCTCTCCCCGCGTCCTTCGCGGCATATAGCTACCAAAGTTAAAATGGACCGTGTCAAGGTAGATGGTAATTTAAAGATCAAGACAAGTCGTTATATATCGTTAGAAATCGCTCTCGTTACCGTGTTGGGTGTGGTTCGGTGGGGGGGGGGGGACTGGACGCTTCAACTCTCGCCTTCTCAATGATGGGGAAAGTTTTTTTTTTTTTTTTTAATTGAGTCCGCGGTGCCTCGGATTTGTTGCGTAACGTTGTCATAAATGAGAGTCACAAATGTTTTTATAATGCGACCTGTTTCGCCAGGCCAGGGTACGTGCCTCTGTGATCGGGTCGAACCGTGGTGTTGGCTCAAAAAATTTTGCAAAAAAATTAATTTTCGGTTAGAAAAATGGACCATAATTGGACGTACAGTCCAATTATTTGAAGGAATTCGATTATGTGTGTGTGATGGGACGGGCGATCCCTATAAATGAGAGTAAGGCCCCGTTCTACGTATAAAGCGGGAATCGCGTGATTTCAGCGTTGAGCGTCTTGAGTGTTTTTAGCGGAAAATGCCCTTTATAAAGTGTTCTTTCTGTGTGTTTTGTTTTGATGAAAATCGCGCGCCCGCTTCAAACGCTAAAATCACGCGGGTCGCCCCCAAGTTTTTGGTCAGATTGTAACGACCTGATAGTTTTTTTTTTTTTTTTACTGTCGAGATGTTCACCCTTCACCACCTAATGGCTCCGCGTCCGCTCGTTTTGAAAGTCAGTGTTCGGTGGGCTGGGGGGGGGGGGTGAATGAGAAATTAATTAAAGGTCGGCGGTGCTGGTTGAGGTAGTGGGAAACGCCGTGCAGTCGGTCGTCCAGCCACCGACTGTAGTGTTGTTGGCCCAAAGAACCATTCCCCCTCTTCGCCTTGATCTTTTCCATCACAGTGGCTATAAGCCTAATGATCCAGAGGGTGGCCCTCCAGAGGTGAGTAGGCTGGGGGTGGGGGGGGGGCTCGTAACACGTTTTCTCAACCCCCCCCCCTCTCTCACAGCTTTCTTCAATCTTCCCTGAAATTAGGCGTTTTTTTTTTCTTCTCTAACATGCGGTTGATTTTCGGGTGTTCCGTATAGCCGTGATGTGCGTGTACATATTCAACCCATCCATCCCGCGCCACCGCATAGTTTTTGTCTTCCATTTATAAGAAACTTGTTTCGCAAAACGACGAGCCTCGAGATTATTCCTCCCCTCTTTCTTTTTTTCCATTTCCGTAATAGGGCCGATTAATTTTCAATTTAACTCGGGATCATTTTCACGCTATAAGGCTGGGTAGAAATGGTAGAATATTCGTGATCACGCCTTTAAAGTTGGAGAAACTGCAATTTACAGAACAATGACGCTTAATAGCTTTGAATTAATGAATGCCCTAACTAATTTGTTGATTAAAAAAAAACATATATTTCATTCGCCACACGTCTTCACCCATAACATGATCTCTTTATTCCGTATAATGTTTTATTATTATGGCAATACACCCGTCTGAAGGTCAAGACGTACAGCTTTTGTTTTCTATATAAACTACATACATCCCCCCCCTCACTGCACCAACGTTTTACCCCGGAGAGAGCCTTCAGATTCAACCTGTCTTGCTCCGTTCGGGGGGACGTACCTGTTAACCACCTTTGGATGTCTCTCCTTTTTTCTTTATTGATTGTCTTGTATTTAAAGCTTTAAGGTCAAGATCCAGGTTAACTTTTTTTTCTTCTCTCTCTCTCTCTCCTTCTTTTCTCCCATGTTTATGGTCTGGAAAGGTAAAGGCGTGTAACATTAATTTTGTTGGTCATTCTGGTGACGTCCCTTTTTAAAAGAAGAGGCGGAAATAACAACAAAAACATCGTACAAGGGCAACTATTTTTAAGACAATGAAAAATAATAATTTTTCCTTTTTACGATATCTTTATGTTTGAGTTGAGTCTAGAGATGAACAGTGAAAATCGGTTGGGTGGGTGGAGGGGTACTGTAAAAAGAACAAAAACAGTTAGCAAGTTTCTTTTTTTGTGGCGGTGAAATGAAAACCCTGGAAAAACGGTTTTGAGTTGAAACGGGAACGAATTGACGTTTTATTGGTTTGCGATCGGGTTTTTTTTTTATCAGTTTTAACGGGGTCTTCAAACCGTCATGGTCAGAGCAAGAGGAGATATTCTGTGTATATATATAATTTTAGCGTTTCTAATTCCTTGAAACTACAATCGTGTTAGTACACTCAATATTGATTAAAAGAAGAAGAAGAAAAAAGTCTCTCCAGAGGTCGCAAACTCGAGCAAGCGTTAAGGGTTTCCGCTTTCCACACTTTCCAGCGGATTTCCCATCCGGTCTTTGTCCAGCAATGTGGAATTTTTCGGTCGGTGGGTGCAGGGGGGGGGGTGGATACAATCCAATTTGGAAAATTTCAAGGGGTAATACGACGAAAAAAGTTGAATCCAAAAGTGAAGTTAGAACGTGATTGGGATGATAATGATGCACCCTGGGATGATGATGATTGGGGGGGGGGGTTGTCCTATTTCTTTTAGGATAAGCAAGGAAATCAAGATTATTAGAAAAGGGTCTTCTGAAGAAAATGTTAAGAGTGGGGGATAACTGAAATTGAGAGGTCGGGGGCAGGGTGTGGCAAGGGAGAAAGTGCTGAGTAGATCCTGGGAAATAAGGACATAACTCCATTAGCGCCTATAGGGAGTGATCGCAATCAACCCAAAAGGGAGGGTTCGGAAATGTTGGTTGTCGAGGGGGGAATGGAAACGCCAGGGTTGACCCTTTTCTTCGACTCTTGCTCCCCCTCCCTCCATCCCTTCGTCCTCCACTACCGACACAGTCGTCAACAACCATCTAGGAATCATCCCTTGGATGTCCGACCGTCGCCAAGGCTTCTATCTCATCTCGTTTTTTTTTTCTTCTTCTTTTTCTTCTACTTTTGATTACCGAGAGAGGAACAGTAATCCGTGTATTTTGCACTCCTACCCTCCTCCAACCACCTCACCCTTCTGAGAGGGAATCAATACATTTGGCAACCATTTATTATAGTGCTTTGGATGTTCTTTCTGTTTGTTTTTATGTCTTCCGAGTAAATCATGTTTACAATAGAAATATATATTACTATTATATACCTACTCGGGCCGCCAGTTACGGGATAGGGAAAAGGCCAATTCACCCAATTTTTGTAATTATTTATTTGACTGTATTATTTGTTGTTCACAGTTTATCGCGGAAGAGGACTACGAAAAGGGATGTCCTCAAGGATCCGACTGTTCAATGGTGAGTGTTTTTTCCAGTAACAATGCTATTTACGCAATTGGTCATTGACATTTAGTAATCAGAGGACCTTTTGAATAAGAATTTGAGTGAAATTTTGGTTTTACGAAGCCCCAGCCTGAATGATCGTTATAATCCTTGAAATCTGGTTTTGCAGAATCTAATTTCACGGCATTTGAATTTTAAAATTTGGTATGAAGCATTCAAAATCTCGCTAAATATCAATGTCACTGGTATAATTATAGATCCTATAAGTTGACAATTCTAAGCTGAGGGAGCACCTCCTCCTCACAGCCCACCGTAGAGCTGAAAGGGCAAACAATTTGCAGGAATTCATAAAATAGACCCACGTAGGGGCGGATCTAGGATTTTATCTTGGAAAGAGGAGGGGTTCTACCATAAATCTAATTTACTCTTTTTTTATCTGAGTTTTAGCCACAAACTTGTCTCTATATAGGAAATGCAAATTGCGTTTTCTCAATTTTAGCCACGACATTGCGATTTTTCCTAATTTTTGCCGCGATCCAAGCGATTTTTCTCAACTTATAGTCGCTAATTATTTCTCAATTTAAGTCGCGACGCGTTTCCTCAATTTTAGCCGTGAGTTATAGCGAATTTTCTCAAATTGATCCGCTATTTTTCATCTTTAAAAATCGTTTCAGTAACGATAATGAGCCGCTCCTTCTTGTCATGAATAGCCGCAAAATTTTCTCAATTTTAGTAGCGAATAAGCTCTTTACCTCCATTTTAGACGGGAATTAGCGGATTTCTCTGTTTTAGCTGTCAGTTAACGTTTTTGCCGATTTTAGCATTTTTTTCACTTTTTAGTCATGCGCATTAGCGTTTTATCTCTATTTTAATTGCGAGTTCTACCTCGTTTCCTCAATTACTCGCCGCTTTTACTCAATTTTAGCTCCGAATTGAAGGATTTTCAAATAATCAGTGAATTAGCAATTTTTCTCAATTATTAGCCGTGCACTAGAGCTTTTCTCAATTTTTGACCGCGAGTAACATTTTCCTCAATCGTTTTTCACCTGTATCCATGAGTTTGCTTTTTTTCTCAATTTTGGCTATAAATTGTCTTTAGATCCCCCCCCCCCATCAAGTTGCCTTCAGAATCCGCGAACTATCGTCTTTTTTTTTTTTTTTAAAGTTCAGCAGCAAATCGGAATTTTCTGAATTTTAGCTGAAAATCAGAGCCGAGAATCAGGTAGCGGTTTTATTCAATTTATCCATAGATTTTGGCGTTTTCCTCAGCTGAAATTTATTATTATTTTTTTTTTTTCATTTCATTTTTAGCGGTGAATTAGCAGTTTGCCTCAATTTCATCTGGAAATTAGTGTTTTTCATAATTTTAGCAGTGCAAATTACCGCGCTTTTTCTCAATTAGAGTCGCGGATCAGGATTTTTCTCAATTTTAGCCGTGAATCAGGTAGTGATTTTTTAAATTTTTATCTGTGGATTAACATTCTTCCTACAATTCATCCGCGAATCAATGCTTTTATCAATTTCATCCACAAACTAGCGATTTTACTCCATTTCAGCCGCGAATTAACTAACGATTATTTTCAATTTTTTCCGCGTATTAGCGTTTGTTTCAATTTCAACCGCTAATTAGCACTTTTACCCGAATTGTATTCGCGAATTAGCGTTTTTTCTAAATTTTATCATAAGTTTAATAAGCGATTTTTGTTTATTTTGGACACGAATTGAGTGTTTTTCGCAAATTTGGCCGGTAATTAGTGCCTTTTCTCTACTTTGTCGGTGAATGGGTGTTTTTTCTCTATTTTAGCCGCGAATTAATTAGTGATTCTTTTCAACTTTTCCCGGGAATTAGCTTTTGTTCAGAATCCGCTAGTTAACAGTTTTGCTCGTCTTTTTGCGAATTAGCTTTATTCTGAATTTCAGCAGTGAATATTATATATACATTAATAATATTATAGTATAGAATATTAGCGATTTTTCTAAACTTTTCGCCCTGTACTTCATACAAAAACAGCGTATTAGTGCGTCTTCTCAATTTTAACCGCTTTTAAGGACCTAAAGGAACTGGAAGAAACTTCTCTATTGTGGCCGCGGTGAAAAGACACTAATTAGCGCCTAAGTTTGGGGAAAATGTTAATTCGCTGCCAAAATTGACATAAATTGCTAATCAATCCGCTGGTAAAGTATTAGAAAAAACGCAAATTCGTGAATTAAATTGGAGAAAAAGTGCTAATTAGCGGCTAAAATTGGATCAAAATAATTTTTTTTTTTGAATTCATGGGAAATGACCTCCCCCCCACCCACTCATAGGTACATAAATTAGTTGAGCACCAATGAGGCTTGTTTAGTCGAATATGTGTCGCGGGCCTTGCTCATTTAAAAATCCATTTTCGCTGGGTCGCCGCCCTAAAAAAAAAAATTTTTTGCGTGGTTTTGACCCATCAAAAATCCCATTTCACGCATTTGGGGCCTTCTTAAAAGGAATTACGTGGGTTGAGCTTAATAGAAGTTCCAATTTCATGGATTTGGCACTTTACAGAACCCAATTTTGCTGTTTTGAATAATTTGACAACCAATTACGCTGTTGGCTTCTTAAAAACAAGCAATTTCGGTGTATTGACCCTTTCAAAATCCAAATTTGGCGTATCTAGACAGGTTAGAAACCGATTTCGAGGTTAGCTTGGCCGCCACATGAAAGAGTCGGTGTTTGAAGTGACATGGTCCGCGAGAGAGCGGTCTCGCCACGAGCCACTCGGGAACCTCGCAGCTCGGGATAGCAAGCTGGATATTGGGAATCCTTTGCGGGGCCATCATTTACGGTCTGGGGCCCGCAGGGAACATCAAGGGTGGCGATTACGTCACCCGGTTGCCACTCTTAAGTCACGTCATACAGTCATAGGGCTTCTGTCTCCGTTCCGAGACCATAAGTCAGTTTTGGAGTAAAAAACCATGAATTTTAGAGCTTAAATTGAACGTAGTTGGGTACCTCACCAAAGCATCTGACAACACTGATTGAGAACGAAAGTAATATGGGGCTTTAATTAAACTGGAGTCCTTTAATCATTCAACCAAACTCATTATTGTAGAGGGGGGGGCAATTTTCTCAGCCGCCAGTATATTTTTGTCCTATAAAAAAAAAGCTAGTGAGAAAATTGGGATTAGTCTGGACCCCTCTCTTCACTTCTATTACTCTTTTCACTGCTCAATTCTACCTCCCCGCAACCTTCTATTTCTGTTTCGGGTGACTGCTGGAATAGTGGTGGTGGCGGGGAGTGCGGTGTGGGAAGGCCATTAACGCCGTTGCGCCTAGATGAACATTTCAGAGTTCTGGAAAGGTGGTTAATGATCTTTCTCGCTCTAGCCCCCACCCCCACCACACTGTGTCCCACTCTAGCACTTCTTCATAATTCATGGTAAAATGGTGGGGGGGGGGAAGGCTTGGGATATTTTATGAAGTACTCTCCCCCCTCCTCTTCTCATATTAATGTACACGATTGATGTTATAACGAATATTGCTGGGAATCGGGATGGGTAGAGAAACAAACGACCTGGAGAGGTTATGTCCTGAATATTTCATGCGTTCGAGTTTAATTCCATTCTGTCCTTTCTGTCATTTTATCGTTCATTAATAAGTTGGATTATTTCACCCTTATCGTTTTAATTCGCTGTGGGGATTGCGAGCAATCGTTCAACCGTAATTGACTGTGACGGGGGGAGGGGTGTCCTTATAGTTGAAAAAATCCCTTTGAAATGGCGTCAATTCGCACGATATAATAAAATGTTATCAAAGCGCAATTTTATTTTTAGGCGAGCGACGCTAGGACGGGAACTCTTTGTAATCGCCCTCTATACTTCCTGTTCCGCTCGTTTCCGCGGTTGAACGCGCTACCGCGTATCGAAATGATTTTTTATTTATGTTTTATTTATTCTTCAGAACAGTAAAAGACCATAGGTGGAACAAGTTCGACCGAAAAGCCAGAATCGTTTTTAAAAAACTATTAGTTTCCCTCCCCCATCCCCTCTCACCACTCGCCGTTCACGTTTTTAACTCTTTGCCGCCAATCACACCGTGTGTCCCCCTTTCTCTGAACAGCTCCCGCTGCTACCCGCTTTCTTTCTTCTTGACAAGCGGAGAAGATTAGAATCTCTGACGAAAATTATCTTATTATAAAATCAATATCGGATAATTTTTGAACTAATCAAAAAATTACGTGAAGCTGCGGGGCGGGAGGGGGTGGGAAGGGAGAACTTTGAATATTTGGGTCACTCCCCACCGTGGGCATGACTTTATTTATAGCCTTCTTTGTTCGTGGAATGATTCCATTGGATCTGATTGAACGCATCAGAGAGCTTTTTGAACTCTTTAAAAAGTACTTCAATTAGTGGCTGAAGCGTTTCTTCTACGGGTGTATTTCTCCCCTGCCCCCAATCCTCTGAATATTTTAAACAAGAAACAGACTCCCGCATCAATTTAAGGAAAAAAAGAAAAAAAAAAAAAAGTGAAGAAGAGCGTGGAGCGGTTTGGATTAAAATGGGGCGTCTATGTGTTTTCAGGGACGCGTATTTATAAAGAGTCTTACAAAATATTCGCGACACTCGACTAATAGTCTATTGTTTTCTTAAAATGCTTTTATGTGGTTATACTCGTGAAGAAGTTTGACGAGGAGAAAGAGCGTATGCTGGGGTTGGGGTTGGGTGCATGGTGGTTAAAAGCGTTTTGTATGAGCACGGTCTTTTATAATACCTTGTATATAGAAAATTGGCGTTTTTTTTCGCGGGCTTTGTGATTTGTTCAGGCTTAAATCATAACAGCAAGAGATTTGACGTCGATTCATTTGAAACTGTGATTAAGTTTGGCCGGCGCGGGAGGGGGTAGTTTACTGTTTACTCTTATGAAGTGCACCTAACATAAGTTGCGGTTGGTAGTGCGTATTGGAGTGAGAAGTAGGGCGGCAAAAGAAAGAGAAGAAAAGAAAAAGAGCTTTTCCATTAAAACAAATCCACCCTTGACCTTCTTTGTGTAATTAAAACAATGGTATTGATCATTCCCTTGAAAAAAAAAAGTCCACGTGCGTTAACGTTAGACCTCAGCAGCTCTTTACATTTTTTGTCTCGTAAAAACATTTTTCCATGCTCTTAAGTTTCTTAAAAATTAACCCCCACAAGACCTCCTGGACGAAGGGTGGGGCATGTGATTAATCGTTCAAGGGGCTGAGAATTTAATAAGTGAGAAGTCCTTTCTAATTTTGGCTACTTTAAGATAATTTATATCCTCGAAAGAGAGAGAGTGTGAGAGAGAAAAAAAAAATGTTTGAACTGGGGGATGAGCCCTGGCCCTTTTCACTAACTGAGAGTTCATCTATCATACGTCATTTTCCTTTTCTGGCGTATAACAACAGTTGCTTTCTTTCGAGTGTTGCGATCGCAGATTGTGGGGTGGTGGTGGGGGTAATTTCTCCACTTTTTTTTCTTTCTTATTTTTTTTCCTCCCTTCCACTTCTTGAACTTATTCGTTCGAAGTTAATTACGAGGGAGTTTGATTAATCATCCGAGATATTTTACGTTAAAAACGCTCCGAGACTTGAAAAATGTGTCAAGAGGAGCAGGTTTTGATGTCTCTCTTTCTCTCTCACTCTTTCTCTCTCTGTCGCTCATTATGCAACAAGTTGTTGCTTAGCATTCCTAGCTGTACAGCGATATTGATTTGTCACAATGAACAAGAAGTTGGTGACTATAAAGTTGTGCCGGGGGGGGGGGGGCTTCTTAGCTCCGCTCACCAGGAAACCTACCCATCGTACCCTTTTCACCTGTCCTATTTTTTTTTTTTTAACCATTTTGTGATTATTACTATAATATTTTTTTATTTGCGGCATAAAATACTGAAATTTACGGGAACGATTATACGGTAATAACGAAGAACATAAAACTTGGCTGAACTCAACGTTCTATGAATAAAATATTATGATAATTTTTTGTTTCTTGGGGTGCATACAGAGAGAAGACGCCGGGGTTTTTCCAGGGAAATGTTTTTTGCCTGCCGTAACTCCAATGAAAAAAACAGCTTACATAGTTGCGGTATTTATTTCTTAAAAAACTATGGCTTTATATGCCTGATAATGGCGTCGGGTTTATGTGCTTCGTCTCTTTGTTAGTCCACCTCCCCCCTGAACCTCGAGATGACTGAATGCTATCCGAAAAATGACGGTTTTAACTTTCAAAATCTCACGATTTCATCCCAAAAACCCACATCACGTATCGAAATTGACGATTTTCCCTATAACTGGTGGTTTATTTCCTCTCAAAAGTGATTATTTTACCCCAAAACTGGATATTTTACACCAAAATTGACAATTTCACTCCAAAACTGACGTTTTCCCCAAAAATATTATTTTACGTGAAAACTCATGACTCCGTCTTGAAAACTCTGACGAAATTTCCAGTTTCGAGGTAAAACCACTACATTATGTGAAATCGGCAGTTTCGTAGTGAAAATTCAGTTTTCCGGAATTGTTTCAATACAAAGAAGAAACTTTAATTTTGTGTTAAAAAAAAAACTTCTGTTTCGTGGCTAAATAAACCACCAGTTTCGGGGTACAATTTTCATTGGGGGGGGGGGGACTGACAAATTTAGTTTTTGGGTAAAGTCTTCAGTTTTGATGTAACGCGTCACCTTTAGCGTTAAATCATTAGTGTTGGTCTCAAACCGTTACTTTTCGAGATGAAATCCTCCAAAACTGAGGATTTCACGCCAAAACTGAAGTATTATATCAGATTACCCTAGAACTAAATTTGACAAATTTCCCTCATAATGAAACGTTTACCCTCAATTTGGTGATTTTACCACAAAACTGGCAACTTTTCCTCAAAACAGACGTTTTTCAACCCAAAACTGTTAACAACTGGCGATTACACCCTACAAATTATTTAAGTGGTTTTACCTAGAAACAGGCGATTTTCGGTTTTAGCACAATAATGTCGGTTTGTAGAACAAAAATGGCGATTCTAGTAGGTACTGATATTGCGATTTTGGCACAAAACTGTTAATTTTATCACTAAGCTGGCGATTTTAGATTTCGAAGAAGCGTAGTCCGAAAAATTGGGTTTTCATTGGGTCTACTTGGTTCGAAAAATCTGCAAAAATTATAGTTGTTGAAATTAGGCATCCCCACAAAACGCACGCTTCCTATAGAAGACTGTAACGACTGAAAATAGTATTTTTTCCAGAACTCGACTTCAAATGTTTGATCAAGCAGATTTGTTTTGTTTCGCGGTGCATGAATGTGGGGATTAATTTTTATTTTTGGCCTCCGAAAACTTCATTTTATGTATTTTAATAGAAAAGAATGGCGATTTTTCGTTAAATGGTGTTTGATAAATTATCGAAAATTTTGGAGTTGTAACATTCTTTTCAGAGCCGTCTTTACTGAAGTTGGGGCCGGTTGGGCACCCTCTGCAGTCTGAAGAACAGAAACCCCAATTTCGCGGGTTTTGGGCTTGCGGAAAACCAAATTTCGTGTTTTTTTCTAATGAAAATAGAGCAAGGTGACTAAACTCTGCCGCAGATTTCCCTCTGCCCATCAGACGGGAGAGGTGGGGACTGACGTCATCACCAGATACTCCCGATTGCTTACCCTAGGACAGCGGAGCAAGTTAATTTTGAGATTGAAGTTTATGAAAATCACAACCCAATAACAATTAATAATGTAATGGGTCCAGTGCAAATAAGGTTGGGACTGCTCGTGACGAAGGTGAAGGACAGTAATGGCCGAAGATCTGCGGCACCTATAGAAAGTTTAAGTCACCTTAGCATAGAGGGGCCGGGTCCGGTCTTAAAATGACAACGTTGCTATAGCAATCCCGCCCCGCGTCGGTCTATCAAATCATATGTGGCATCCAAGAGTACACCAATCATATTCGACAAAACTTGGATGCCTAACAAAAGGTGCCGTCCCCAATTGGTGGTGAACCAATACAGCCAGGGGAAGAAGCGTTTTATCACTATTTTGACCGCAAAATAGATATGAGCCCCTCGCGCCTTCACCGTTGCTTTACTGGCTCCGAATAGCGGGAAACGCGTGATTTCAGTGATTTTAGCGTTTTCAGCGAAAAACACCTGTTGTGTTGTTATATTCTGTGTCTTATCGATGAAAATCGCGCACCCGCTGCTAACACTGAACGCTAAAATCGTACGTACCCCTTCCTCACGTATAGGACACGGGGTAAAACATTAAAAAAATTGTATCCATGGTTCAGTCAATACGTTGGTCGCCTATCGATAGAAGATGAAAATGACCTTCCCATATGTAGGGAAAAAAAAATCGCGGGGCCCTGGGTCCGGGCCAGAGCTTTAGGGGGGCCCAGGCCCCCCCGCCTACTTGTTTCACTTTTTTCCACTTAATACATTCTTTCTGCTGAGGTATTAATTGATCTAATTCTGACAATTAATCATAAAAATGTTCATTTCCAACTCGAAACTTCTTTGGAGTAATGGAAAGGATAACTTTGAGATTTGGCTACTTTTCCAAAGTCTTGTCAAGTTTCCGCTTATTTTTCGGAGTACCGATACGAAATCCGCGAAAAAACAAAACAAATAGTTACCAACATAGGCAATTGAAATTATTGTACGAGTAAAAAAGAAGAAAAAAGTGTCCTGGAGAAAATTTAGACAAATATTGAGGAGCTCTCGAGACGGCTACAGGCTAAATTTTGAAATGTTACACTCTTCGACAACTGAATCACTCCCCACCTCGACAATCGAATACCGTTACAAGCGCTATCTCCCCGATAACTTGAGTTATACTTGTAACAGTATTTTTATAATGAAGATATATGGCTATTGCGGACGAGCCAGTGGTAATGACTCAAAAACTCATTTTTTTGACTTGTAACAGTCTTCTAGGAAAGGTGCGAAAATTGATTTTCAAGGCACCAAAACTCAGGGCTTTCGCGAGAAAAAAAATCCGTGAATTAATGTTTTTTTAGAGATGGCGAAATTTCAGCAGTTGGTTTCAAGTGAGCCAAATGCGTAAAAATGGATTTGAACATTCTGGCGGTATGTACGGGAAGGGCAGCTGCCCCACAGAAGTCTTCCCTTCGAGTCTAGGGAAGAGCAACTGTCAATCCTGGCCCCCTTTCCGGCTGCGCCCATGAGGGAGAGTGAACACAGCGAAATTGTTTTTTCAACGGGCCAACAGCGCGACATTTTGTTGTTTTTTGAAATCCATGAAATCGCTCATTTGGGGCGTACCTGCAGCCCTGCTGCGGAATTGCGGTTTTGAATCAGCCGACTCTCTCGAAATTGTTTTGTGAATGAGTCATAACCGTGCTCGACCCTCGAAATTGCTCTTGAAAATGAGCCAACACGCTGGAAATGCCAGTCACCTTTGGTGAAAATGTGTGAAATCCCGTGAAGTTATAGCCTTTTTGAGAGAGGCGATCCCGCGAAATTTGGTTTCTGCCTTGCCAGATCCCCCAAAGTTTGTTCTTGTAAAGAGTTAAAAAATCACTTTTTATAAGATGCAAAAGGCGAAATTGGATTCTGTGATTGTGATGATTGCCAAATCCAATGAGACTAGTACTTTTCGAAATTTTCCTAGTGCCTAACCGGTGGAATTGCTTCTTTGAACGGGTCAACCCCGTGAAATTTGAGGGAATCCTATCCAAAAGTCCCTCCCTCCCCTGTGGGCAGCCATGGCAAGAGTGACTATGTACTTTGGGTCATTGTCCTAAAATAAGGGTTTCAGACATTCCAGAAAAACAAAATTCTAATTATTTCGAGAGAAGCATAATTTCCGAATTTTCCATCTCGCGAAATGGAATCCAAGTTTGGGTGTTGCGGTTGTGGAGGGAGGGGGGGGGTGCAACGCTTGTGTGTGTGATAGACAAGCTATTATAAGATGATGGACTTTCCGTTTAGTATTCAATTACCTATACACTTCGGGTTGACGTACTTTGCAGCTTTAAACATACCGTGGGGTGTTTCCCTCGCCCACAGAGTGTAAACGCGACGTTTAATGTCATTGACGCGGGGTTTCATTAAAAACTAATGGTTGTGGTTGCCCCCCTCCCCGCCTCGTCACACACTTCAATGACGAATGCACACACACGGTTTTACCGTCCCATTCGTGCTTTCGTGATTAATAAATGCTTATTAAACGTAATTGTCAATCAACTTGTTGACATGAATTAACCCATTTTAATCAATATTCAGCTAATTGTATACCTTTAGGCAACCGCCTTCTCATCCCTGCTAAGGTGTACTTATTGGATGTAATTACGATGGGGCGAAAGGGGTTTATAGGGGTTGGTTTTGTTGAATTAATGAGCGATAAAAAAAAAACAGTCAAGTATTCTTGACACCGAAAGATTATTTCCGCGTTGATTTATTGTCCAGCGTGAAATTTATCGACATTTTTATATCTTTCAAACTTTGCCAGCCTCCTGTCTCTTGCTCAAGTTTTATACACCTTGTCTCTCTCCCTTTCACCCCCTCTCTCAGCGATCAACTCCCCCCCTACCCCGATTCAAAGCAGAAAAAAGCCCCGGCGGGACAGTTTCCTAAGCTTGATAAAAAAAAAAAAGCTGTCATTTAAAACTCATCTCAGCATTGACGCCGATGTTTGGGCGTCGTCGTTGGCGGCGGGTGTGGTAAGACGATCGCGCGGGTCAGATGATGGATTGAACCGGGTGATCGACCTTGTTATTTTATCGGCCCCCCCCCCCAACTTCAGCCGCCACCACCACAACCCCCTTATCATCATTAGCACAGTTAATAAGGCTGTCTTAATTTTTTATTCAAAAACAAAACAACAGGTTTTTTTTTAATGGAATGGAAGTTATTAATGATTTTTATTTTTAAACACTTAACTTAAAACTTTACGACCTTGCGATTTTTCTTATAATTTCTAATTTAGTCGATCGTGATTAAACAGCTAAAAAAAAAGTAACGATGAAGCGGAGATGAATTATTCATCTCCGATGGAACATTCTCTACCTCTTTCTCTCTCCCTGTACAGACTAGTTGGAAGGAATAAAGTGATTCTCAGTCCCTTCGATCGAGATAATTATCCATCGTACCAAAACGGGTCACTTTTAATCGACGAGATTGTCTAACGATATCTTCATTTCCAACAAATCACTCAAAAAAAAAAAGAAAAAAAAGGACAGTTTCATTGTACCTTACACGATCCCCGTCGTTTGTTTGGAGCGATTTGAGTCAAGTCGTGGGGTCTTTTTTCCACGTGTGGGTGTTAAAATTGCTGTTGGAAACGAGGAGGAGAACCCATCTGTGGAACTAGATCTTTTCTTTTGAACATGTTTCCCTTTTGTAAGACTAGCCAAGGAACGCCTATATTTGCATAATGAAGATTTTGTTTTTTGCTTTTTTTTTTCTTGTCGTCCCAGCTTGTTGGACAAATTAATTGAAGTTTACATTATGATTTTCTCAATTTTCAAAGTTGATTTCTCCCTCTTAAATAATTTCTTTTTTTAGAAAAAAAAGGTGAGGGAGAGAGGGTTCTAAGCGAAATGATTATTTTACATGAAATAGCGACCATTAAATTTTTGTCGATATATACTTACACGCTCCATTCCCTATAAAAGTGTTCTTTTACGCCAAGTGAATTGAGCCCTTCAAGGATGGATAGTGCGATTTGATGTTTTGTTCGCGAGGCCATTTTGTATAACAGCACACCTTAACCGAAAAGATCGCCTAACCGTCACATTGGGGGCTCAACATCGATAAATATAAGATAAACACTTCAAGCGGGATATAAGAGGGGGAAAAAAAAGAGTGTTCTCTTTACACGGTGAGTTTGTACGATGCTTTTAAGCTAAAAACTTGATATCCCTTGGTCCACCCCCCCCACCCATCCCCTAACACTCTTATACAACTCAACGTCTTATCACCACACATTTTCAGGCTATCAAAACAGGCGCAAAACCTGTGCAGTCGAGGCCTGAGCGCACGGTATGAAATCTGCCCCGCGGCCCCGCCTCACTGAAATTTCCTAAAACCATAAAATGGCGAAAAATGCTGATTCCGCGACCAGAATGGTGAGCGCGGCTAAAATTGAGAAAAATAGGCCATTCGCGGATTAATTTGACAAAACGCCAAATAGCGATTCCTGGAGGCAACTTTATATGGCTGAAGTTGAGACTCTGAGCCCCAGTTTCGTAATTGAGAAAGTGAGCTAACGTGCTCCTCCTGGGGCAAGTAGTACGCGGCTATAACTGCTCTAAGTTTAGAAAAAGCGCCGATACTCACGGCCGAAATAGCGAACAAGCGCCCGTTATTGGCCAAATGTGCGAATTCTCGGTTTCTCGGTATGGTGCTTTCAGACCAAAAATAAACATGAAATCGCTAATTTGCTGTTTATATACAGGCCCTTTTACGGCTGACGCTGCTGACAATTTCAGCAGAAAACTATGGAACTCAGCCCTCAGAACCTAATTTGTTTAGTTATGCATCGTGGATTTTTTTATTTTTTTTATATTATTATTATTTTTTAATGTGAAACTTTCTATGTTGGCCCCCCTTGGCACAGGCACTCTATAAAATCGGTTATGGTCAAATATAGTAGTTCAGAGTGGATGATAGGGTTGCCTCGAACTTTGACCAAATTCTAGTTTCTAAGTCCAAAATCTGTCGGGACAAAACAGGGAAATACGGTTCACTCGACTTAAGTTGTCGTCATAGAGGGAACTTGCGAACAATTCCAACCATAATACGCAATTATTTTTTAGGATGTTGTTCCGGAATAAATCGAACAAACAAGGTTAGGGCAAGGTCATCCCTTGGGATAAACACCCATTGGGGTTGTGGTTAAAGCATTTTGTGGTTAGAGCATTTTGTGGTTAGAGCATTTTGTGGTTAGAGCATTTTGCAATATGAGCACATTGAGGTTAGACCATTTTGTGGTTACGGCATTTCGAGATTAGAACATTTTGTGATAAGAGCACTATAGATTAGATCATTTTGTGGTTGGAGCTTTTGATACAAACCAGGTTGAAGCATTTTGTGGTTGGAGAGTATTGTGGGTCCATCCACAAAATGCTCTAACCACAAAATGCTCAAACCACAAAATGCTCTAACCACAAAATGTTCTAACCACAAAATGCTCTAACCACTAAATTTTCTAACCACAAAATGCTCTAACCACGAAATGTTCTATCCACAAAATGTTCTAACCACAAAATGCTATAACCACAAAATGCTCCAACCACAAAATGCTCTAACCACAAAATGCTCTAACCACAAAATGCTCTAACCACAAAATGCTCCAACCTAACTACAAAATGCTCTAACAACAATTTGCTCTAACTAATGAATTCTCCAACTACAAAATGCTCTAACCACGAAATATTCTAACCCCAAAATGCTCCAACCACAATAGGCTCAGACCACAAAATGCTCTAAACACGAAAGGTTCTATCCACAAAATGTTCTAATCACAAAATGCTCCAACCTAACTACAAAATGCTCCAACCCCATAATGCTCCAACCACAATTTGCTCTAACCACAAAATGTTCTTACCACGAAATGTTCTAACCACAAAATGCTCCAACCACAATAGGCTCAAACCACAAAATGCTCCAACCACAATAGGCTCAAACCACAAAATGCTCTAACCACAAAATGTTCTATCCACAAAATGTTCTAACCACAAAATGCTCCAACCTAACTACAAAATGCTCTAACCACAAAATGCTCCAACCACATAATGCTCAAACCACAATTTGCTCTAACCACAAAATGCTTTAACCACAACCCCAATGGGAGTTTATTCCAAGGGATGACTTTGCCCGTGGCGCGGGACAAATCTGGCCAAACCGCGACTGTCCCGGAAACCCTGGGACGGTTTTGAACCCCATAGTGTTTGAAGATTCGGTGCATTCAGGATTAGGGGGCGTGAGGTTTAAGGATCTCCAGGCATTGTGGGCGGCGTCGCCGTTCCTTCATCATTTCGATTTACTTAAATTTCGAAACCTGTACCGACATTTCTGACCCTGGGGGGACACGATCATTGAAATTGCATCATTTATATATCAACGAGATGGCGAATGACGAGGATATAATACCGGCTCCCATTTTATTCCGTCTTGTACAGAGACACCTAATATAATTCGATTAATAGCGCTGTCAGGGTTTTGATGGGGGGGGGGGGCTTCACAAATGTCTTAATTATGGGACAAAGAAACCTATTGAGCTACCCCCCCTCCCACTTCCACAACGCGCCCATACCGCAGACTCCAACGAACACACATTACAGTCCGTCCTATTTCCATTGAGTCAACTATTAGTTTAGAGAGACTCATAGTTTGTATACATAAATGGAAGAGAGGGAAAGAGAATAAATAAACACAACAGTGGTCTGTTACTTGTGTATTGTATCATATTCTGAAAGAAACGAAGTTTTTCACAATTCTATTGTTAAAAAGATGTCAACACTGCTATCAACACCTGGCTTTAACTGTTCCTCTTTGTATTCGTCGAAGAACTACATCAAACATTTTTATTACTCTCTTTTTTCACTTATAAAAATGAAGGAAGGGGTTGAATATTTGATGAATGAACAAGGGATTTAACGACCCGTTTATATTTTTCACGTTTGGTATTCTTTTTTTTATTCTTATTCGCCTTTTATTAAATTTAAATTGATTTGTACGCCCACAACATTTTTACAGTCGCCGTAGTAAACTTTTTAAGTTTCAATCCTTCCCTTGGTCAACGTTTCTCTTTACCAATGAGTCTATACGAATGTTATTGGTTTCCTTGCTGGCTATAAACATTTTGCTTTAAGCGTCTGCCCAGAAGGTTAAGGGGGGATTAATCTCACGGGCTTTTCTCCCCTTTTTTTTTATTAGAAATAAATTAACAAGTGGTGCGCCTTCCCACCTAACTCAATAAAAGCGAACACAACATCTGTCCCCATCACATCGGCACCCGAAAATGCTTCTAATGTCACCCCAGACGGGTCACCCGTGGATACTATAGCGTCTCTCCTCCTCCGCTCCACCGCCGCGCCGTTCGGTTAAATTAAATAGAGAAAACGCCTCTGGTTTCATAGATATAGGCCTCCCCTCCCCCCTCCAGTCCATTGAAGTTAACAGACCATTAGCTTCTGACAGCCTTTCATTAACGTTTCTTTATATACGCGTCCATCCTCCTTTCTCCTGTACACATCAGTCCCCCCTCACCCCTTCGCCGTTGAATATAGCAGCCAACTGGCTGACTATGGGGATGCAATAAACAATGTGATGTGATGGTGAGGTGGAGGAGGTAATAAAAGCTAGTTTATGCCAATTGGAAAAGTTTTCGCTATTGTTCTAGGGGGGGGGGGTATACAACTCGGATTCATTTATTTTTCATTCAATTCGTCTCGTAGGCGCATGAATGTGTGACTTACTGGCCAAGTGGGAAAACATTCTTCATTGTTAATAATTTTAGCTTTGTTTTCCCAATAATTTTTATTGCAACGCTTGCATGTTTTATGGACGATGAACAGGGTCAGAAACTAAGTTGGAAGTTAGTGTTTTTATTAGTGTCTGCACAAGATACATCTTGTGGATTTTGCAAATAGACAGTCCTCGTGACTGAACTTTGAGAAATACAATCAATCAGAGTACAGAAAAATAGAAAATGTGAGAATGAGCACGGCCACATGTGGTGGGGGGGGGGACGCTGTAAGTTTAATAAACCCGTCACCTTATTTCTCTGTTTTCTATAACGGCAACATTTTTTCGCGTGGGAGTTACTGCATGCGCGTATTATCATCATCTCTCTCTTTTTACAAGACTTCCCCCTCCCACCCAAGTTCTGTTACTACAAAATGCTTTCGCGCGCGTGGTGCCAAGCAATAATCCCCAGGGAACCACCTCCTCCCACCATAGGTCCCTAAACCCGGCAATACCATAAATCTAAGAAGCCTCCGGCGTTATGATTTACAGGGTCCTTCTCACTCGATCTCCCCCCCCCCACCCGTCTCTCACACTCTTCCCTTCATCATGATGTGAACCTGGGCGTACGTGTTTGTGCTGTACATCTCGTCCTTCTTTTCAACTCCTTTTTCTACCTCGTATATACGATATATTTGAATAGACTCCCCCCCCCGCACACACACAGGTAAAGAGCGTTTCAAGTACATAGTTTAAAAAGAACAAAAACACCCACTCCTTCACACTGTGCTCTTGTCAATCGGTTACCAAGTAATAAACTATAAATTTCCAGTAATTTCTTGGGAAATGTTTTTGTGACAGAGTCTCTGTGGGCCTATCCGAGCATAAAGAACCGCAACTAATATTTTGAGGAAAAGAGTACAAACCCCCAAATGGGTCATAACTTATATCCCCTCCCCTCCATTCACACCTATCCATCCCGTAGGCCTTGAAAAAAAAAGAAGTTTCCTACCCCCTTCAATTTGTTATTTCCATCGTAAATCACTTTAAAACTGACCTCCAACAACCATTGCCACAAGTTTTGGAGTTCCAAGAGGGCACAGACACAACAAAGTTATAAAGTTATTGTACACCAAAACAATTTCTCAAATTGACACCAAATAGGCATTGTAAAACGAGAACAGAGACATTTTTGTTTTGCGAGTGGAGGGGTGAATTAAGGTTACATCGAGTGGAAACTACAACTTTTGACTATTGTTGCCCAGGTTGATGCGAGCTTTGACGTAATTTTAATTACCTAATTTTGAAAAAAAAAGAAGTTATTATTGTTCATTTTTTGTTTGGAAAACCCATAAAAGGGAAGGTCCTGATTCCCTTTCTCCCACCCACAATAATAAAACACCGCACCCGAAGACTCGTCTGTGTGTGCGGGGGGGGGGGAGTATTTCAACCACTTGTTATGCCATCATTAGGACTGACTGGAGGGCGCAGAAAAAAAAATCTTAATGTTTGGGCCTCTCAGGGCCGGTTTAATTATTTTATGGAAATCAATAAACTAAAAATCGACCCTCCTCAAGACGGATGACTTGCTTGGGGTTAAGGTGGTTGGTCGATAGGGGTGGGGGAGCCAGTGGTTCATTATTTAAAAATAAATATAAAAATTAAGAGGTGAATGACTGAGTTCATTTATTTATATTTTATCGTATTTAGTCTCTTAACAAAAGCGTTTGAGAAGAGAATTGTGCACGGGCGTGACTTGGAAAATACTCGGTCGTATTTGTCGCGCTTTACGCTCTTTTGTTGTTCTCTCACTCACTCTTTCACTCTCTCTCTTTCTCTCCTTTTTTCCTCCGTGTCTCTCTTTATTTTAAACGAGGTTAATACGCCGAAGAAGCACGTTTTGCTCCACCTGCGTTTTCATCCTCGTTGTTGGGTGGGTGGCGGCGCGGCGACGGCAGGTTGTTTGATGGTGTATTGTACGGGTGGGTTAGTTCGAGGGGGTGGGGGAGGGACTTTTAAAGGGCGATATGATTCCGGAATATTCACATAAAATGCAATAAAAAAGTGGGATACAGGCGTCCGTGGAATATTGTTGGTGATCGTGGAATCTGAGGGCATAAAATATTTGAATGGGATTTTCGTTACGTGAGCGTTATTTGTTCAGCTTTTAAGTGCTTTCTACCTGTAAACTGAGTCAAACTGCAAAACTTGGTATTTGTTCTGCAGCACAAAGATTTGGGGGGTTCTCAAAAAAACCGTAAAAGTCCTATTTTAGCCCTCCCCCCCTTCCTTACCTCTCACCACATTCATTGTTGCAGGGTCCTAAATGTGTGTACTACGTCCGGATTTTTTTTTTTTTTTTTGAATTAACTTCAGAGACTTTCAACCCTCTATATCCACCCTCATTCTCCCTTATTTCCTTATTCCAATTCTTACCCAACGCACCCTCTCTTATCCCTATCGACCTTCTCACCCCCCGTCCCCTCCACCATAGCAACCTTGCGCTTCTTAGATAAACACTCCTTTGGAGGTTGAAATTGCTTTCAGAATCACCGTGAGTTTCAACCCCCTCGTACGATTTTGATCGCTCTTCCCTTCTTTCTCCATTAGTTCACCATTTTTTTTTTTTTTTCACTTGAAACTGTTCCTACCCTTGAAGCACACCCCCCCAACGGAGTAGAATGTTACAAATCCAAAGTGATCGTGGATTTGATGAGAGGGGCGGGGAGGAAATAAATCTGAAAATAGTGTTTTTCTTCTTGGACTTACGGATGCGCCAGTTTAATGTCGTTTTGAGCAAAAGAGTTTGGTCTTGGTGGTTGTGGGTTAAAAAACCAAGGGAGGGGATTAGAAAAGCGGGCCTTTTAAAAGGTTTTTAATATTTACTTAGTGCTTGCTCTTCCAACTTGGATCGTTTCTTCTTCTTCTTCTTCTTCTTTTTTTTAATCTGATATTGTTGGAAATGGGGGTGCCCTTCCATCCTTTTTTCAGCGCGGGGGTATAATGAGTACGCCTCTTTCATCACCCCCCCCCCCACCAGGCACCATTCACCACAAGCACAAGAGGATGAGTTTTCTTGAATTTGTTTGAAGGGGGGAGGGAATTAATTAAATCCATTCCGAATAATATTCATTGTTTGTTAAACTCAGTTGACTCCCCACCCCACCCCCCATCCATGCAACTATAAAGAAAGAGCTCCGTAGCTCCATTTTTGTTGAATTTTAAGATCGAATTTTTTCTTCGTTATCAACCGACTCAATACAAAAGTTGATTCTGTGTTCAGCTCCCACCTGTGTTTTGCTAAATTTTACCTGCTAGTCAGCGTTATTACTAAATTTCAGTCATTAATTAGCGTTTTTCTCAATTTTAGCCGTGAATTAGCCGATTTTTTTTCACTTGTATCATCCGCGTATTAACTTTTTTTTTTTACTTAATCCGCATATTATCGGATTTTTCACAGTTTTAGCCGCGAATTAATTAGCGATCCTTTTCCAGTTGATTCCGTGAAATAGAATTGTTCCAAGTTTAGCCGCTAAATAGCGCTTTCTGACAATTTCATTAGCGAATTAGCTGTTTCTCTCAATTTTTGCCGTAAATTTGCGTTTGTCCCAATTTTAGCGGCCAATTAGCCATTCATCTTAATTTCGGTCGTGAATTAGCATTTTTTGATAAATTAGCGCTAATTAGAGGCTAGAAAAGTATGGAAACGACAATTTTCCGCTTCCGATGGCAAGTTCGTGGCTAACATTGAGAAAAAGCGCTAATTCATCAGTAAAAGTAAAAAAAAATCGCTAAATTCGAAGTAAGGACCAAGGATTAAGACAAAGTGTTAACTCATGAATGAAATTGAGAAAAATTGCTCATTAGCTGTTGAAATCAGGAATAATACGAATTCACGGCTAAAATGGTGAAATGTAGCTAATTCGTAGCTGATTCACCGATAAAATTGAGAAGCAGCGTGAAAAAACGCTAAATTCGTGGTTTAGATGGAGAAAGCGTCAAATTCGCGGCCTCTGACGGCAACTTTGTGCCGGAAAGTGAAACAAATCGCTAGTAATCCACGGCCAAATTCAGAAAAAGCTTAAAAGGTAATTCGCGACGAAAATTGGGGAACAACTCTAATTTGTGGCTGAAATGTACAAAACTCTATAATTTTAGCGGCTAAAATGAGGAAACACGCTATTGTGCGGTTAAAATCAAGATAAAAATGGCTAATTTGGGTTTAATTTGAGAAAACTTGTTACTTCGCAGAAAATTTAGAAAATGGCAAGGCGCGGTTTCCGGAGGCAACTTCGTGGCCAATTAGCAAAAAGTGCTAATTTTTTGGTGAAAATGAATTTGAAAAACTCGCTAACTCGTGGCAAAAATTGAGAAAATCGCTAATTCGTGGCAAAAGTTACGAAAAATCGCAAATTCACGGCTAAAGTGGAGGAAACATAGCGATAAAGTGTTGAAAAAATGCTAATTCGCTGTTTAAGTGGAGAACATGCCAAATCGCGGATTAATCTGAAATGTTGATTTCATGAGGGCGCTGGTGAAAGATTCGCCCCAGGGGCGCATAGGCATAATGTTGGTGGATTTGGCACTTACAACGTCAAATTCGCGTTCATTCCCCCCTTCGAACACCGCATCTCGTGAGGTTGCGCTTCTAGAAAATAACAATTTCATGGGTTTGGCGCATTTTCATATAGAATTTCGTGGGTACGGCTCTCTTTGAAACCGATTTTGCGGGAGTTTGATGATTTTTAAACAACCAAATGTCTCGCGTTGGCCCTCTTTAAATGCCAATTTCGAAAAGTTATTCGTCAGTTCCCGCGGAGTTTTTTTCTCAGTTTCCAGATTTTTGGGTTTTTTTGGGGCTCATTCAACTGGCAGTTTGACACGAGATTCATTCCGTCAAAATTCATGATCAGTTTCCTGACTTTTTCCAGTTTTATGAATTGTTTGTCTGTTTCTGACTAACTAGGATAAACAAGAAATGCTGCTAATTAGCGCTTGGCGCTTGTTCCCAATTTTAGCAGCAAAGTAGCGATTTGTCTTAATTTTTTCCGCAAATTGTCGTTTTCCTCACTTTCAGCTGTGAATTTTACAATTTTTTCGCTTGACCTACGGAGAAAGTGGCTATTTTCACCATGGCCACCTCACTACGAAAGAAACACTTTAATCTCAGCGTGCTATTTGCTTACTTTACGTCACGGAGTGAACGAAAGTACTCTACGTCACTGCTATGAGTGATGTAAAGTACTTTCCGTCACAGTTTAGAGTGAGTCTTGGTGAAGTGCCTCACATTTGGTCGGTCAAGCGAAAAATAGCGTTCGCAACTCGTGAGGAGCGTCTTTACGCGCTCGTTGTTAGTAATTAGCGAACTCGGCTTCGCCTCGGTCGCCAAAAACAGCTCGCGCGTAAAGTGACGCTTTCCTCACTCGTTGTGAAATATACTATTCTCAATTTGATCTGAAAATTAGCGTTTCGCATAATTTTAGCCGCACTAAATTAGCGATCGTCCGAGAAACGAGCCGCAAATTAGTTTTTACATTACAGGCCCGCATTGCAAATTTTATCATTTTAGCCACAAATACATATAAGTTGCTTTCAGATGCCGAGAATTGACGTATTTTCCATTTTAAAAAACTTTACTGAAATATGCCTTATTTTAGCCGCGAATTAGCGCTTTATCTCCATTTTCCCGGGAGATTAGCATTTGTCTCAATTTCAAAGGAATATTATCACTTTGATTAGCCTTTTTATCCAATTAATTAGCGATTTTTCTCACTTTTTGCTACAAATTGCGGCGTTTTCCTCCATTGTTAGCAGCGAATCAACATCTTTTTTCAGTTTGGGCTGAAATTTAAGGTTTTTATTAATTTTAGCCGTTGTAATTAGTGATTTTCTCAATATTAGCCGTGAATTAGCGTTTTTTTTGTTTTTGTTTTTTGTTTTTTTTTTTTTTTACATTTCAGCCTCGCATAGGCAATTTTTGTTTCAGTTTTAGTTAGGGATTACCAGTTTTTCTCAATTTTAGCCTCGAAATATCTTTCAGAGGTTACGGATTGCGGCGTTTTCACAATTTTATCCGCGAATTATAAGTGTTTTTTTTTTTTTTTTCCTCCATTCGTATCCGCAAATTAACGTTTATCGTACAGGCTTTTCGCGAATTGGCGATTTTTCTCTATTTTAGCCGCGTTTTTTTCCCCCTTGTGTTGCCTTGTTTTTTTTTTGTTTTTGCGCATTCTTCTAATTTTAGCCGCGGGCTTGGCCCAAATACAGCACTTGAGCGGTTTTTTTTTTTGTGCATTTTTGCCGTAAAAATGGCTCCGTACGCATGGTCTTTGAATTTTGGGTCTGAAACTTGCAACGATAAACCACGAGTGAGTGACTTTTTCGCAGTTTTAGCTACGAGTATATTAGAGTTTTTTCCAAACTTTTGCCGCCTATTGGCCCTGTATGACATTGGCATCTTAGAGCGCCTTCTCAATTTCATCTGCTTTAAATGGACTTGAAAAAACTTGAGGATCAGCGTATTTTACTGTATTCTAGCCGCGAATTTACCTCCAGAAGGCGCAGATTTTCTCTCCACTTCGATGCTTTTAGTGATTGATGTGATTGTGGGAGGCGGATGTATGAATACAACTTCCTTTTTGTAGAAAATTGAGACATTTTTTTGTTCCATTTCGCTAATTGATATAGAAGTCACGATTTAAAATTATTTTTCGAGTTTATGACAGTCGGTTTCGAGTGATGGAGTGGGGGTGGAGTGGTGTTGTGTGGTGGTCGATTGGTGGGTGGGGGGTGTTAGTTAAAAACATCCAACATTTCAGTTTAAAGTAGTTCTAGGAATAATTTATTCGTGCTGCCAACCTTCTCAGCGGGGTGTTCAAGTTGAAAAAAAAAAAAAAAAACAACTTCAAAACCCAGTAGAGACGTTTCTCATTTAGCGGCGTCAAAAAGGATTTAAAAGTATAATATACGAATGCGTTTTAGATGGATTGTTGGGGAGCTTCGTGATGAGTTTGTGTGTGTTTGGGGAAAAGGTATTTTCGAGAAATTCGAGGTAAAACTCACACCCAAAACACATTTCAACACTTGGGTGAGAAGTGCGTTGGAAGCTTGGAAGGCACACCCCCCCCCCCTTCAAAAAGGAGGTGTAAACCGAATTGAGCTCAAGAAAGAAGTGCTAGGTTTTGAGAGGAAATTGATTTCCTTTCCCAAGCTTAGTTGTGTTAAGGAATATCCAATGACGGAGAGTGGTGGTGACGATGGGCCTGTGGGGTGGTGAGGGGGGGGGGTGTGGTGGCTTTTGTGTGCCGAAGGTAATAATACTTAGGAAAGGAAGGTGTAATTCAGTTTTGGAGTCCTCCCCCACCACCGCCCTCTTTCAAGTATAGCTGATTGGAAAGGAAAGAGGGATATATATTGGAAATACCTTGGGGGCACGAATGTTCCTCGCACTTTACACACACTCGGAACTCTCCACATCGCATTATCTTTCCCTTGGAGCCGCAGCCTTGTCATTACGGCACGTGACTCGGAGGACCAAATAGGCCTTCTGCTCTGTCACCTTTTTTTTTTCTTGGGCGGGTCGGGGGTGGGGGGTTTCTTCGGGGGCACCGGGAGTATGAACCTCGGACTAATTAATGAAAGATTCTTGGTATATTTGAGTGGCTCCCCCTACCCTCCGGGTTTTCTCTGATTTCGTGATCAAAACGGTCTCTCTCTGAGACCTAGAAAGGTAGAGAGCTTCCTAGAAAACAGCGGAATGCGTCACGTGCCCACTAGACGAATTTCTTAAAAACCCAACGCGCCGCCCCGTGACAGTGTCAACATGACGTATTTCACAAGTTTATGAGGAAGTTTCTGGTGTCTTAATCTGCCCCCCCCCACCCCATCCAAGAAAACACTATCATTGCTCGTTTGTTGGTTTCCTTGTTGATTGAAACACACACACTCTCTCTCTCTTTCAAGTCGACTGTTATGGATGCAGATCGATTGATCCCTTTCTTTTTTTTTTTTTTTGTATCCATGCCCTGTATAAACCTTCTGACCCTTTTCCCCTCTCCTTCTTTGCCTTTCATGTCATTGTCATCGCTTGAACAATGAGTATCACGGCCAAAAGAGTTGTACAGTGGGTAAATTGTTGTGAAAATGATCGGCTTTTATAGAGGCTGACCTTAACACAAAAGCCAGCGGTAGTGCTCTTTCCTGCATCACCCCCTTCCCCTCTCTTTAGCCATAACACTTCATTTCCATTCTCTAGCAGTACTCATTGTAAATTCCTCTGTATTTTATAAACCCTGGAAAAACTTTACGGAGTAAGTAGAATTGGAATGGGGGGGGGGTTAAAAGCAGAAATTTTCCAAGCAACGCTATGGGGGTCGTCGGGAAAATGGGCGGCCTAATTGAGAGAAAAGGAAAAGAGCCCCCCCCCCCACCTGGACCCTATATGAATACTGACGGCGGTTTTTTAGGATGTTTGGCTGGCTGTGTTGGTGTAGGCGGCTCCGTTTCTGGGAGGACCTTCTCTTGTTTCTCTCGCTTTGGGAAACTTTTTGAGTTTCTCTCTATTGTTTTAAATTAGTTCGTTTAGGCAGAAACACGCCTCTTCAAAATTTGCCGAAATGGACGGGCATTAAGCCCCTCTTTTAGAAAAATACAAAATGTAGCAAATGACGGTTAAGAGGAGGATGGGAGGGGGCAAACAACGGTTATCAAAAAACAATTTATGAGGCCTATTGAAGGTTCGACCAATTCAGGAATGCTTATAGGACGTTTTATTGCTCATTCAAAAGCGATAAAAAAAACAACTGGTACATAATTTCCTTTTATAACTGAGCCCTCTTGCTGGTGAATGGTCATAGCAGGTGAGGAGTGAGGAGCTTATTTGGGATTATAATGTTGGTTTTTTTCGGGAAAAAAAAAAAAAAAAAAAAAAAAAAACTTGTCACAACCTCGGTCATAATCGTCGAAACGAGAAAAATGAGTCCATCCTGTCCCCTTTCTCCGTCTGGCCTGTTTAACTTGACACGTTTTTTCGTATTACTTTCAATAAACCTGAAAGGACGTTGCGCGCATTCATGAAGAGCCACGAGCAACTAAAATATTTGAAATATGTACCTCCAATTATAAGACACGGCATCAATCATTTTTGACCCCCACTCCGTCTTTACAGTAAAAAGGAATCGAATTTGTATTATATGTATAGACAAATTGAAAGCCGTTTTCTATATGCATGCGCGGAATTTCTATCAAACCTCAAAACTTCGCCCCCTCCCGCTTTCCTCACACGATCAATTTCCAGCTGAAACGAAGCCCTCCGCGCGGTGTGTGATATTAAATTCGACTCAACTCTCTCTCTCTCTTTTCAACTTTTTTCGGTTAGAAACAAGGAGTTTTCCGCGACATCACAACGGTAACTTCTCCTCTTCTGTATATACACAAACCCGCAAAACGTAAAAGAAAAACTTTGCCCTTCTACAACGCTGAAAACTTCGCGCGTGTGATGGGATTGTCGGGCGTGGGGGGGGGGGTTGAGGGAAGCCAGCGTTTGTGACTCTCTCCCCCGTATGCTTTTTCCTTTAATGGGAAAACTGTTTTCGAGTCCCCTGAGTCTAATGTCCCTTGAAAACTGCCAACTTCTCCTCTTTTTTTCTCCAACTACCCCACCCCACCCCACCAGCCCTTTTCGACCTCGTCGCCGGGGGCCTCCTAAACTCTCGCTCGCCTCCCCGTTCCACATCTTATTGTTTCTTTTGCAACTGGAATGACTTTTTGTATCCCTTTTGGAAAACCTATCTCGAGAATCAATAACACCCACCCTCCTCCCCTCACCATACTTCCACCACACTCACACACGCTTTCAATCGCTGCTTTTTACCTATACTCTACTATTCTCTTCTTCCCAAAGTTAATCCCTGGCCATATCTTGCCTTTTTCCCAACAAAACCCAATTTAATATAACCCTTCCCCCCCCACAATTGTCATATTTGTTTGCATACTCATTGCAGTGTAACATTAATAAGTAACTGAAAATCAATGGCTTGAATAAGCGACCCAATGTGACGTCAAAAGTGCACGTACAAGGGTTTCATTTGTCGGTTTAGATAAAAATCTTGAGATATCGTCGCCCTGCTCGCTCAAAATTGTCCGTTTTTCCGGCTTTCGAGGTTTGATAAGCGCCAGTGCATGCAGTGGTTGGTGATGGAGACGAAGGGGCTTGACTTTGCTACGGTTTTCCATTATTCTGTTGTGAAGGGGCGAAGAGGGAGGGGGCACTGTGCTGAAACTTAATATTGCCGTAAGTTTTTAGTGTCCACCAAATGAGTGGAGGATATTAAGGGAAATTCAATGGATTAAACCACGAAACTGTCAGTGTAGCCATTCGATCTTTGAAAGTGAACCTTTGAGCCGTTTGACCCCTCACGGCGGCGCCTGAAGAATTAGATTTTCACGGCTTGGCACTCAAAAATTGACCATGCGGGTTGGCTCTTCGAAGGCTCGACGCAGATGAAGCGCCTTAAGAAACCCCAATTTCCCTGCTATTATCCATAAACAACACAAATTCAAATTTTCAATTCAATTTAAACTCAAATGTTTGCAACAAATTAGTGGTTTTTCGAAGTTTTAGCTCTGAGTTCCAAGTTTATAGCGTTTTTTCACTTCTTATAGTCCTGTGGATCCATTTTAACGCGTGAGCACTGGCGGACCTGCACGTACTGGGGCCGCCCGGGGCGGAAATCTCTTTGAAAACAATTAGTCTCCAAATAAACAGGAACAATAATTTTAACGTACAGTTAAATTAGCTCTTTTTGTGGCTAAAATTGTGCAAGGCAACTTTGATGCCTCCAAAAGCCATGAACTCGGCGTATTTTCGATAACAGCCAAACATTGAAATTGTAGGTGCTAGAGCTAATTTTACACTTTATGCGCGGAAAAGTAATTTTCCCCGACTTTAGCCACGAAATTAGCACTTTCCTTCAATATCAGCAGCGAAGTAGCGTTTTCATCCTGTGAGTTAGAGATTTTTCTCCTTTTTAGCTACAAATCGGCGTTTTTCTTAATTTCAGTTGCGTTAGTTAGTGATTTATCTCCATATTATCTGCAAATTAGCGGGGTTTCAAAACTTGTACGCCCCTGCATTATGAATTGGTTTTCACTTTTAGTTAAAGGAAGCATTTTTTCTAAGTTTCAGACGAAAAGTTGCCGTCAGAAGCAGACCCCGATTGCCGGAATTTTATTTTATTTTTTAAAAAAATTTTAGCCGCCAATTAGAGCTTCTTCTACACTATACATCCGTGAATTAACGATTTTCCAAAATTTTAACCGCGAATCAGCACGCTCTCTTAGTAGCTAATAGTAGTTTAGTCCCGTGTTAGCAATTTTTCTCAACGTTCAGCACAAATTGGCGTTTTCCTTCAATCTTCGCGTGCGAAATTAGGCCATTTTTATCTTTTTAGCCGTGCGAATTAGCAGTTTTTCTCACTTTGAGCTGCAAATTAGCGGTTTTTAAATTGAAGCCGTGCTAATTAGCCGGTTTTCTCAATATTAGCAGCAAATTAATGGTTTGTGAAGTATTTTTGACCGTCATTAACCAATTTTGCATTCACTTTTATCCCGTGTCAGTTTCAGGCTCGAAGTTTTCTTCAGAAGCCACGAATTTACTTTTTCTCAAATTTTAGCCGTGAATTAGCGCTTTTCCCTATTTTAGCCGCGAATTAGCGGATTTTGCTCATTTAACGTTTTTCTGGACTTTATTCATGAATTAGCGCTTTTTCCCCAATTTATTATCCACGAATTTGCGATTTTTCTCAATTTGAGCTGCAAAATTAATTAGCGATTCTTTTCAATTTATTCGCGGATTAGGATTGTCTGAAATTCATCTGCCATTAGCGTTTTTTGTCTATTTAGTCGGCAAATTGAGCGTTTTTTTTCATGTATGGGATGTGTGTCCCAGGGATTTTTCGAAATTTCAGCCGTGAATTAGCGTTTTTCGCAAATTTAGCCGCGAATTAGCTTTTTTAATACGGGATAAGGTGATTTTTTTGCGATTTCACAGTTTCGAATTTGTCATTTGAGCCCCGAATAATCGTTTTTTTTTTTTTTGTTTCATTTCATTTTTTTTAAGCCTTGAATTAGAATTAGTTGTTTTACTTAGGTACCTTTTTTTGCTTTGAATACTCGCTTTCTATATTTTCTTATTTTTAGCTTCACATAAGCGCTTTCTCTCTGTATTGTTGGCTTAAATTAGCGCTATTTCTCATTTTAGCCGCGAATTATTTTCCCAATTTTAGCGGCTGGTTATTTCTTAATTTTTTTTTTAATCTTAGCCGCGAAACAGTTCATTCCTCAAGCTGACAGTTAGCTGTAAATTAGCTCATTATCTCAAATCGATCCGCGATTTAGGGGTTTTATTCATTTTAGCTGCTAATAACCGCTTTTTGCCAGTATTAGCTACGAATTCCAGATTTTCTCACCATTTTTGTTGCGAATGAGCCATTTACATCAATTTAAAGCGGGAATTAGCCGTTTTTCTTATGCAAGTTTTAGCCGTTAATTTGAATTATAGGGAGTTTCATGGTTTTATGACATGCATCTATATGAATCAGTGTTTTCCTCAATTTTAGCGTCACAATAGTGATTTTTCTCTACTTTGGCCGCGAATTAGCCCAATTTCTTAATTTTAGCCACGAATTATTTTATTAATTTTAGCGGTGAATTTATTCCTTATAATTTCACCCGCGAATCACCGCTTTTACTCAATTTGCAGCTCCTAATTTGAAGATTTTGACATAATCCGTGCATTAGCGTTTTTCTCCATTTTATCTGCTAATAAGAGCTTTTTGCTGCCAACATCAGTCACGAATTCCATATTGTGTCACCATTTTTGCTGCGATCAATTAGATCAATTTTAGGTGGAAATTAGCGGTTTGTCTCATCCAGTTTTATAGCTGTGAAATAGCGAGTTTTATGGTTTTATCACACGTATCCACGAGTTAGCGTTTTTCTCCATTTTAGCGCCTCATTAGTGATTTTTTTTTTTCTACTTTTGCCGCGAATTAGCATTATTTATCAATTTTAGACACGAATTAGCGCATTTCCGTTAAATTGATCCGAGAATTGGTGTCTCTCTCCATTTTAGTTGCGAATATGGGCGCGTTTTATTTCAATTTTAGACGGGACTTGGCAAATTTTCTCAGTTTCTGACTTTGCATTAGTTTTTTCCCCGCTTTTATCCACGTGAATTAGTGCGTTTTCTCAATTTCAATCCCGTTGTTGCCTCGAGAAACCACGAATTGGCGTTTTTAAAAATAATAGTTGAGCCTACAGTTGGCGCAGCTTTTCTCAATTTTATAGCTGCGAATTAGTGCTTTTTCTCAGCGAATTAGCGCTTTTCTGTCTGAAATTAGTGATTTTTTTCGTTGTTTATTACGAATCAGTGCTATTTCGCTATTTCAGCCGCAAATATTAGCGATTTTTCCTAACATTTTGCTGCGTACTTGCCCCAAGATTATAGCGCATTAGAACGCCTTCTCAATTTTGTCCTTTGAAACTTGGGGGTTAGCGTATTTTGTCTGTTCTGCCCGCGAAGTTGCCTTCAGATATCTCCAATTTGTCAATTTTTCCTAATTCAAGTGGCAAATTTTTCAACTTCCAAATTTCGCCGTTTCCGCTCGATACAAAACCCCAAATTTTAGCGGGTCTGTCTGATTCATTTGGGGGTTATGACTCTCTCAAATTCGTGGGCTTGTATCTCTGAAAACAACTCAATTTCGCTGTTTTGGCTGTTTGGCTAGACATTTTCGTGTGTGTATTTATCTCCTGAGGATAAGATCTTGCGTGATAATTGGTGGGAGAATGGGCTATAAGGTTGTGGGTGTGCCAGTGTACCTGTCTCACCATTGTCCGTTGGGATTTCCGTTAGAACTCCTATAAGATGCACATGACCCCCCCCCCCCCCCAAGGCTTCTTCTATATACGATCATCCGAATTTTTCCTCCCCCACGTCAATGGACACGTCCTTTCACGCGTTCGTGATTCCACCGGAAACTAAAATCGAGCTCGTGCATTTTAAGCTTTGGTATAACACCATGCTCCCCCCCCCCACCCCTATTTACCTTCTTCCCTCTATAGGACCAATTCCTACCCCTCGTAATCAGTATACGTGAGTAGGGAGAATAAGTAAAATTAAGTCGATAGCATTCCAAAATGAACTGGTTGGTCGTGTGGGTGGGGGGGTATTGGGTGGGCATAGTGTTACTGAAGAATAGCAATGAAGTTGTTTCATCTCGTACTTGCGCGTTAACAACCCATTTCTTATTGATGATGTTGTTGCGGTTAATGAGTTGGGTTCGTGGGTGGAGTAATAAAGTAGTCCCAGACCTGTATATGACTACTGTAATTTTGAATTTTACCTGCAAGGCAACAAAAGTAATAAGGCGGGGATCCTTTCCCCTCTTTTTGGCCCCTCCTAATAGGCGCAGTAGCTCACTACAGATGATAGTGCGCTATGAAGGTATACAAAAGGGTGAAATAAAAAAAAACCAATGCGTTAAGTGGTAATCAAAGATGGCCGCCATAAATGTCGCTTGTGAATTGAAATCTAGGGCGATGAGAAAAAAAAAAGGGTGGTCCTAGGAATATGATATGGAGGGAGTTTCAGAGTCTCCATGTTCCAATAGATGAAAGGGGGAGAAGTTCATTGTTTAAATACGGCTCTCAGAATGAATGAGTGATAACTTGGAAGAGGGGGGGGGGGGCTGAGTTGAAATGGAAAATATCAAAAGAACTAAAAATAAAGGGCCATTAAATACGATTAAGTACATGGGGTTTAGACACCGGAATTTGTTTGATATCCTTCCTCTCTCCGCGCGTGTGGAAAAAAACTTTGCTGTGTGTACGTGCTGCATAAGTAACTCACTAAAAGTGAGGTGGTGTTGATCTTACGCAACGATTTTTTTTTTAAACCGGGAGCATCCCTCGCCGCCAACCCTCTCTCTAAACATTTTTCTTCTCCCTCGACAATTGAAACTGTAATTTATCCCCTCGTTCCAAAATCTCTCATTAAACCCGGTGCAATTTAATAAAAATATGAAGAGATTGTGTAGTGGTGGTGGGGTGGTGTGGGGGTTGGGGTTATTCACGTTTAGAGCTCCGCAGACTCTTTATCATTACGTTTATTCATCAACTTTTATAATACCGTAATGTAAATTAGCTCTCCTTTATTATAATTATTTATACTGGTGGAAGAATATAATAACAGTTGGATTTAACATTGTGGGAAAATAATCATTTTCTGGCCGTCACATCATTCAATTTTGAAGCTATTAACGTATTTCAGTGTAATATATTTAGCGGGAGTATGTGAACACCCCCTCCCCCCTCTTATTTCACCCACCAACACTAACTTCTGGCCTGACGCTTTAACGAGGAAAGATGTTCGGTAACTCTTTCAAGGAGAAGACATCAGAAAATATTTCCACCACATCCATGCGCTCATTTGTTATTCAAACCTGCGCCTTTTAAAACTGAAAATCCTCTCCCCCTCCTCACACCCATATAAACCCTTCGACTTTCAAGTTTTCTTCGGGCGAGCTAACTTTTGTATAAACTGTGTTTCACGAATAAGGAAATCCACCAAAAGGAAAAGTTGTAATCTCTTGAAGGAGAGAACGCACTCACATCATGATGATGGGACGCTTCTCCCTTTTTTGGGTATAGGAGGGCCTGATGGGTTTAATCCCCCTTTGCTCCTGCAAGCAATGCATGAGGAATAGGAGTGCCCCCCCCTCCCCCGATTAAATGGGGCTCCGGTTGGTGGGGGGTTCCTTACAGGGTAACCTGTCAGTGGTTAGCCATTTTCGACACGGTTGAACTGAAATGAGGGAGATTCCCAAGTGGTGAGGCGATTTATTAGTTAAACTTGGGCGTTGTCAACTCTGTTTGAAACGGCTAGAAACCTCACCTTAAAAGATTTCAGGCTTGATAAGCTTTTATTTTCGCAGGGCATTAATTAGTTTTTCTAAAATTATGTGATAGAGGAGAGGCACCGGGTACGGGTGTGATTCGCAGCGTCCTGTTAAGGGGAATTGTCACCTTATATATCTCAGTAATTTATCAAAATAATACATGTCACCACCGGTTTATTATGTTGATGGTGGAAGACGACAAGCAGCGCCAAAAAAGAAATGTTTTCGTTCCATCTCGAGATGAAAAATAAATATAGGAACGAGGAAACTGCCGTTATGAGAACGACAATGGGAGAGAAAATCCAACTGCCAAGACCTCCAGCTCCCGCCACCAGACTATGTCTTATTGGGAGCTGGAATGTTGAATGGCTCATTTTCTGTATTTTGTGTATGTTGTGCGAAATTAATGAATAGATTTGGGGGGGGGGGGTTATAACGTCCAATTTAATGCCAAAACAGT
The DNA here is from genome assembly GCA_038030265.1 of Corythucha ciliata. Taxonomy (NCBI): domain Eukaryota; kingdom Metazoa; phylum Arthropoda; class Insecta; order Hemiptera; family Tingidae; genus Corythucha; species Corythucha ciliata. The sequence goes on from CM075941.1 coordinate 45,449,202, forward strand.
GGGTTTCGAAGGTCGAGGTCGTCAATTTTTGAAGAGCTTCTGTTTATTTTTCAGCAAAATTTGATTTAATGTGAAACTTTCGGTAATTTGAAGGGTGGGGGGGGGGGCTTTAGGATGAAACTCTTTCAAGAGGAAAAAGGGTCCTTCCTGACCCCTTTCCAGGCAGACCTTTGGACATCCGCAAGATTGCCCCTAAAAACGTATTTTCCAAGGCTTTTCACTCCTCCTTAATTATCATATTTTCCTCTCTCATAACAACGCCGCGAATCACCCCCTCCCCCTCCCCCGCGCCACACACAGAACACTAAACCATCCCCTTGATAATGTGATAAACATCCCTTTCCTTTGTCCAACCCCCACTCAACCCCCTCCGGCGAGCCTTTTTCCTTTCAGGACCCAGCACGCACCTCTAACCCGTTCCTCCTCACACTAAACTTACGTGGCGTGAATTTTTTAAGCATCGAGTAAAGGAATTTTCTCTCTCTGTCTCTCTTTTTTTTTCACTCGAGTATTCCAAGAGGGCACTCTTGTTTCATTCGCCCTGGCAAAAAAGAGAGCTTCCAGAGGATGGTGATAGGGGCGGGGGGTGGGAGGTGAAATGAAAATTGAATAAACCAAGGCTCCACTGCCCCTCTCCCGCAGTCCTTGTATTTTACCTCGTTTGAGTAGGTACTTCTAACTTTTCTCCAAAAAAACATAATTTTTTCTCTATCTCTCTCGCTTTCTTCCTCTTCTTTATTATTTTTTTTTTTCTCTCTCTCTCTCTCTCTCGAAATCAAGCGCAGGAAGGTTAACTAGATTGAAGGCGAAGAAATCGAATTGAAAAGGTTTTTTTTTGTGTGTGTGTGTTTTCACAGTTCGACAAAATTAACAGATCTACCCACCCCACCCAATCATGGTCCCCCCCCTTCCATCCTGAAAGCGAGCTGGTGTGCTCGAAGAACCCGCCTAGCGCTTTCCACGGTCGAACGGTGGGGGTGGGGGGAGGTCGCTCGAATGAGCCAATTGAGTGTTCGAAGGAGTTGTGGAACCGCCAAATTTGATGATGGCTTTTGGTGAGCCAAACCCTCACAAAAGAGCTTTTCGAGGGGGGCAAATCTGCGAAAAATGGGATTTTTGGGTGAGCTCAAAACCGCGAAATCGGTTTGAAACGGGTCAGCCCTTAAGAATTTTGCTGTTGAAAGTATATAAAATCAGTGGAATTAGCTTTTTAAGAGAGCCAAACGCGCAAAATTTGGTCTTAGATAGAGCCAAACCGGTGGAATTGCTTTTCTTATCGACCCAAAGGTGAAATTAGGTTCATTAAGCGCTAATACTGTGAATTGCCATTTTGATGAACCAAAACTCCGTAAAAGGCTTTTCTGATTAAGTCAATCCCGTGAAACTAAATTTTTCAGGGTGTCGAAATCCTCAAATTTGAGTTTTAGGTGTGCCAATCCTTGGGGAGGGGGGGGGGTCGATCATGCGCCATCATGGCCCTGGACTCTGGAGGCTCCAGACCTCATGGCCGTGAAGGCGGCGAACTCCAAAAATATCGTGCAAGCCTGCACAAATACGACGTAGAAGTTCACGAAGAATTTAACTTTTCCTGGTATAACTGAAAACGAGGGCACACGGGTGTGACCCATTGTGGTAGAGGGGGGTGGGGGGGTCTCTGGCATGAAAATCGTTCTATTCGTTTGATCAGCCGATTTTTCATCTGTCTGAAATGTTTCTTGAACTACCTACGTGTTTTTGTGCTTAGAGAATTTTGTAGTTAGAGCATTTTGTGGTTAGAGCATTTTGTGGTTAGAGCATTTTGTGGTTAGAACATTTTGTGGTCCGAGCATTTTGTGGTTATAGTATTTTGTGGTTGGAGTATTTTGTGGCTAGAGCATTTTGTGGTTCGAGCATTTTTTGGTTAGAGCATTTTTTGGTTAGAGCATTTTGCGGTTAGAGCATTTTGTAGTTACAGCATTTTTTGATTAGAGCATTTTGTGGTTACATCATTTTGTGGTTACAGCATTTTGTGGTTACAGCGTTTTGTGATTAGAGTATTTTGTGGTTCGAGCATTTTGTGGTTGGAGCATTTTGTGGTTAGAGCATTTTACCCCTCTCCAAGCTGCTGGAGACCATCGCCCGGCTTCAGGATCCTCAAACTATGGCGGGGCCCGTAATCAAAGATGGCCTACAAAGACTATGGCAACTTCGCTGGGACACGGGCACTACGGCTCGATACACCCGCAGCCTTCTCCCGACTGTAGCAGGACGACTCCAGATGAGGTGGTGGCGGCCGTCCTTCGTGGCGTCCCAAATCGTTGCTGGCCATGGTGCCTTCAACAGTCGCTTACACTTTTTCCGCCGATGCGACTCCCCCCTGTGCCCCTGTGGAAAGCTAGTCAACGAGACGGCCTCCCGTGTTACTCTTCGAGTGTCACCTGTGCAACGACGTCCGCACAGCCACTGGCATTCGAAATGGTTTCACCATAACCACTCGCGAGGATACTCGACGGCTCGCATGCTTCTCCCAGGCCTGGGCCAACCGGAGGAAACATCTAGAATCCTGGCGGCCCACACATGCGTCCCCGCTCACGATCACGGTCATGAATCTCCTCGAGACTCGTCGTGAGAGCCCCCCCCCCTCCTCTATACAAACCTCCCCCAACGCAGCGACGATCCGCCCCGCCGTTGGCTGTTGTCAGAGTGGCCGTCTGACAACAGCCAACGGGCGGGGCGGTCGAGAACCCGGTCTTGCACGCAATAGGTTAGGTCACATTAATGACCTAACCCAATTAGTCCCGCGGACAAGACACAAACCGGGTTTGAGCATTTTTTGGTTAAAGCACTTCGTGGTTAGAACGTTTTGTGGTCAGAGCATAATACTGCTTTTTGAGCTTGGAGCTTTTGACGTTGGACCCTTTTGTGGTTTGAGTTGTTTTTGGCATTTTGAGGTTTATTGCGTTTCGTGGTTACAGCTTTATTTTGTCGTTCATGATGTTTGAGCATTTTGTGGTTCAGAGGACGTTGTGGTCAGCACTTTTGCGGTTAGAACTTTTGTGTTTAATATCTTTTTTTGGGTTGCAACATTCTGTGGTTCGAGCTTTAATGGGTTCAATGTTTTTATGCTTCAATTTTTTTGTGGTAAGAGTTGTTCGAGTTCAAGCACGTCCTTTGCGTGTTATAACACGTCAAGTCGAGTGTGCCAGTTTCTTATAATTTTTCCCTGAAGATTTTGGAATTTGGAGTATTTGTCTCGATTTTGTCAGCTTTTATGTTTGTAATGGTAACACTAGCTGGTGGAAGATTCAATTTTACAGCTCTCGAAGAATTCTCCTTAGACTTATTTGGTTGTGGAGGGGGGTAGTTCCAACACTACCTCTAAGCCTTTCCCGCACCATCCATGTCGTTGGGAAACGCGTTTTATTTAATTTTTTAACTTCGTATTTTATTCCCCCGCCCATCCCCTCATAGTGTGTCAACCTGGCGGTTGTCATTTCATTTAAAAAGGTCTCACTAGTTTCTATACGCTCAGCCGGTTTCAATCATGGAAATGTTCAATAACTGTCACTCCTGGTTCTGTTCTTTCCATAAGAATTAAACGGGTCCTGAGCACTACCGCGCCCTTTTAAACCAGGGCGTGACGTTATCGCAATGTTGAAATCTAAGGTGAATTCCCGAGGAATTTTAGGCACCACCCTTCTTATTCCTTGGGTCACCTTTTTTTTCTCCCTTTCGTCCCACCACACCAACATGAACCACCGTGTCCACTTCATCACCAAATTACAACCCTCCGCAGGGGAGGATCGTAAACTAGGGATTTGAAAAATAATTAAGATAAGCGTGAAAATCGTATAAAATAAGCGTGAAGGGGTGTAAAATGGTGGTAATAGGTGATGGGGAGTGGTGGAGGTATGATTATTGGAGTAGAACTGAGGAGGTGTGTTGTAAAAGGGAGGAACCGTAGAAGTGGCAAATTGAGCTTTAACTGAATTTGAGGTGCTTCTACCTCGATCCCTATTTCCCACTCTCCATCCCGCCCAATCTACATGCTTTCCCAATTTTCACCCTTTACCAACTCCTCTCGACTGGGTTCTCCATTAATGGGAAGGATTTAACTAATTAATTTAAAATCGCGGGGAGCTTTTTGGGGGGAAAACTTGACGATTTATAAAGCTATTCCGGTTTTTATGATTGCGGGGTGTTAATGGTAAATTATTGTGGTGAGGGTGAGAGGAGGATGACTGAAAATATTGATGATTTGATCAATCAATGTACCACTACCTTAACTTGTGTTTTCTATATAAATAATTCAAACTCTCATAAAAAATCAAAGTTGAGTAAATTAAACGGCCCGATGAATCACGCTGGAAAAGTCTATTTGAACTATAATTAACCCTCACCCCCACCCATACCCACTACCCCATTTCTGGTTAATCTCAAAAGTAAATATCCCTTTAATAATGTAAACATTTAGCGGTTGGCATCGTTCTAATTAATTAAATGCCTCCCAGCATCCCACGCTATAAGGCACCTAAACACACAATATTCATTCGGAATGGGTCAGTCCGCCCCCCCCCCACCACCTCCACCCTCTTGCCCAACCATCACCTAACTCCCAATTCTGTCGCCGCGAATTAAAATTATATATATTTTAAGCTTGCAACACCCATGCTCACTCTTCAAATTGAACGATACCCCTCCCCCCTCCCTTTGTCATACTCACACAAATATAACATCACACCCTTTTCAACAACCGCAACCAATTTTAATGGCGCAACATGTTGCTCCTCTTTTTTGGAGACATTTGGTTTTGCAGCTCCCTCTGCACACGGTGCGGTGATGGTGCCGTGAGGGGAGGGGGAGGGGGCGCCACCAAGGCATCGAGCAATCGATTGCCGAATGGTACACCCACCCCTCATCAACCCCTTATTCATGTTTTAGTGGGGGGGGGGGTGTCTTCCTTGTTGTGGGCTGGTAAAATGGCGTATAGTTTCAGGATTTTAGAGAAATGGTGTTGTGGTGGGGAGGGGGGAAACTGAAGGTGGCGGAGTAATAAGCGAACCGTTTTTTTTTTCTATGGTTTTGCCCCCATTAGTGAAAGGATTTACGACGTTTTTGTTTCAAAAAGAGCAATAAATTAGAAAGTTTTGGTATATTTTGCTTGTTTACTCGCGCTCCAGTGTGAGCTGTGGTGCAATGATAGGGGTGGAGGTGGGGGTTAATGAGTTGAGTAGAAATTCGTGGTTCGAGTACCTCCCGTTGCGTTGGGTTATTCGGGTGGGAATAGTGTAAAAACTGTATACTTTTTATATTGTTAGGCTAATAAAATTTAGTCGCCTGACGCACCCCTCTTTTATTAGGCGTGTTAACATACAATTTCACTTCTTGATTAAAACGAAAAATTAATTAATAGGAGGACCTGGGCGCTCTCTCAAGTTTCAATTACCTTTTTTAATAGCTTTCTACTCATAAAATGAGTAACAATAACGCTTTTAAATGAGAAAGAAAATGTCGCCTAAACCCGCCTTCCCTATTCCCTCGCAAAATAATTTAATTTTGTTTCTCAAAGTAACCATTTTCAGTGCCACTGTAATGCATTATTTTTGTCCTTTTCCTGCCCCCCCTTTTTTTTTTTTTTTTTTTTTTCCTCGTTGAAAACAAGAAAGAGAATGATTACAAAAAGTTTATCACTCGTAGAAGGTAAAACTCAATGGAGTGACAGCAGTAACGGAACAAAGATTTGCATTTACACGACTTCCGCGTTTAATTTTAAGAAGACACCGTCGGAAAAGCTCCCCACTCCTCCCACCACTGCCACCACCACACTATTTCATTTTCACTACTATAGTCTTTTAATATTGTCTGTTATAAACCCTGTCAAATGGTTTCTCTCGCTCTATTTTTATTAAGCCTCGAGGGTTGTTGCTCGGTCCCTTTATAGTTCCAATCCAACGTTTTTTTGTTGTTGTTTTTGTGCGAAATCCGTGAAATTGGTGTTTTACCCGTGGTGGAGCCATACCCGTGAGAAAATATTTACGTTAGGGTAAAAGGTAACGCAAAACTGATTTTTTATGTGAGCAAAATCCAGGAAAATGGTTAATCAGTTACCACCAGACCCACAAATAATAATGTTCACGCGATTTTAACTCTCAAAATTGCCTTTTTTAGTAAGCGAAATCTGTGATTATTTGTTTAATCGAGTGAAGCCAGCCAAAAACAATTTCCTTAAAAAATTGACCATTTCCTCAAAAAACTGTTAATTTTCTCATAAAACGGACAGTTTTCCCATGAAACTAACAATTTCTTCATGAAATAGACAAATATCTCGTAAAAATGACAATTTCCTCATAAAATTGACAATTTCCTCATAAAGTTGACAATTTCCTCATAAAATTGACAATTTCATAAAAAACAGTCAATTTTCTCATAAAATTGACAGTTTCCCATTAAATCGATAATTTCCCATGAAATTGACAATTTCCCATGAAATTAACAATTTCCCATGAAATTGACAATTTCCCATGAAATTGACAATTTCTCATGAAATTGACAATTTCCCATGAAATTGACAATTTCCCATGAAATTGACAATTTCCCATGAAATTGACAATTTCCCATGAAATTGACAATATCCCATGAAATTGACAATATCCCATGAGATCAACAATTTCCCATGAAATTGACAATTTCCCATGAAATTGACAACTTCCCATGAAATTGACAACTTCCCATGAAATTGACAATTTTCCGATTAAATTGACCAAATATTTATAAAATTGACAATTTCCTCATAAAATTGACAATTTCCTCTTAAAATTGACAATTTCCTCATAAAATTGACAACTTCCTCATAAAATAGACGATTTCTTCATAAAATTGACAGTTTCTTCATAAAATTGACAATTTCTTCATAAAATTGACACTTTTTTTAAAAAATTCACAATTTCCTCAGAGAAATGACAATTTCCCTATAAAAATAACAATTCACACGTAAAATTGACATTGTTCTCATAAAATTGACAATTTCCTCATGAAATTGGCAATTTCCCGTGAAATTTACAGTTTCCTCATAAAATTGACAATTTTCTTATAAAATTAACAGTCTCCTCATGAAATTGACTATTTCTTCATTGACGATTTCCCCATAAAATGACAATTTCCTCATAAAATTGACAAGTTCTTCGTAAAATTGGCAATTTCCTCTAAAAATTGTTAATTTCCAGATTGACAAATTTCTTTATGAAATTGACAATTTCCTCATAAAATGGAAAATTTCCCTTTTAAATTGACAAATTATTCATAAAATTGACAATTTTCTTATGAAATTGACTATTCCTTGATTGAATTGACAAAACTAGTCATGAAATTTACACTTTTCTCTTTAAAATTGTCAATTTCCTCTTGAAAATTGACAATTCTCTCATAAAATTGACAATTTCTTCATAAAATTGACAATTTCATCACAAAATTGGCAATTTTCTCATGAAATTGACAATTTTCCGATTAAATTGAAAAATTCTTTATAAAATTGACAATTTCCCCATAAAATTGACAATTTTCCACATAAAATTGATAATTTTCTCATGAAATTCACTATTTCTTTATAAAATTGACTGTTTCCTCTCAATATTGACCGCGTAATAAAATCGGCAATTCATACTTCAAATGTCGAGTTCAAGGCCGAAATAAACGGTCGCCATTTACTGTATTAACAGTAATTACCGAAGGGGGGGTCATTGCCGATCGATGCATGGAGCAAAATTAGTTTCAATTTTCTCGAAAAAATGACAATCTCTGTTCTCTGTTGGACAATTCTGTATGGACAATTTCGGCTTCAAATTGACAATTTCTGCTTCAAATTGACCCTTTCTGCTTCAAATTGACCAATTCAGGTTCAAATTGACAATTTATGCTTCAAATTGACAATGTCTGCTTGAAATTGGCAGTTTCTGCTTCAAATTGAAAATTTCTGCTTCAAACTGACAATTTCAGCTTCAAATTGACAGATTATACTTCAAATTGACAAGTTTTTAATTAAAAATTTGACAATGCGTTAATGAAAATGACAATTTCCTAATGAAAATATTAATTTTCTCTTGAGACTGACAATTTTGTCTTAAAGTTGACCATTCGAAGAAAATTTACGGTTTCCTCATAAAATTGACAATTTCCGAAATATTGATCATTTTTGCATAATAATAATCGGAAATTTACACTAAAAATGTCAAGATTACAGCCAAAATAAACAATCGCCATTTACTTTACTAATAATTATTACCGAAGGGTTCATTGCCGATTGAGCCATGGGGAAAAATTAAAAAGTTCCGAAGACCGAAAACAAAACTATTGGCGATAAGTGTCAATTTCGTCGTGAACTTGACAATTTCTGATCCAAATTGACAATATCTGCTTCAAATTGGCAATTTCTGCTTCAAATTGACAATTTACGCTTCAAATTGATCATTTATGCTTCAAATTGACAGTATGGACAAAATCGACAAATATGTCACCATAACATTGCTCTTGGTGGTGTGTTTCGCATATTTGTTGCCTTTGACCTGGCATTTCGCGTAAGTTTTACCTTGAAAGTGGCGATTCACGTGAGTGTTTTCCCGAAGATTACGTTTACTCGGTGTGCCGCGGCCTTTTCTGGCCTTAATTTCGCGTCTCTCGAGAATTTTGCCTCGGTGGTGTTTGGCGTAACCTTTCCTCCAATGTGTCTGAGGTGTTGAATTTCGCACCAAGTGTGAGGAGTGACCATTTTGCGTCAATTGTGGTTATAATTTGGCGTTTCGTGTAAAATTTGCTTTCAATGCGACCAATTCGTGTAATTATTGCCTAGAATGTGCAGTTTTGCGTAGATATTGTCCTGAATAAGGTCGAACGTTCAGTATTTGTGAAATCGCTTTTTTCAATTAGTCAGGTCAGCGAAATTGCTTGCTTTGAGCACAAACGTGATTTGTTGATGAGTCAACACTGTGAAATTTCGTCAAGTCAATCCGCCGTGAAACTGGGTTTTGAATGAACCAACTCCTCGAAAATGTCTTATACTTTTTGGAAGAAGCTGCGGACCCACCAAAAATCACTGTTCGAACGAGCCGAACCCACAAAATTGGATTTCAATGGGCGACATTATGTTTTAGGGGTCAAGACAAGACCAGCGGAACTGCCCTTGTGAATAAGCCGTCAACCTTGTAATTATGATTTTAGAGGTGTGAAATCTGGGTGGAATTTCACTCGATAAGCTGACTCCGCATCAAAAATGACGATTTTCGAACTAGTAAAGTGACTTTGTCCCCCTCCCCCACCACCCGATCTGAATTGATTTTGGTTGTAAAACGTGTGTTTTAGCCCACGAAAAGTAAGAATCGATTTGGAAAATGCCTTTAAAAGTGACACTTGGACCTCAACTTGTGTTGAAGAGGAGTTGGGTGGGGGTATGGTCATATTTTTTTTTAAACGAAACGCTAGGTGTTTTTTAGCTTGTAGTATTGGAGGGGGAGGGGTGAATAAATCCCTCCCGTCGTGTTTCTCTCGCTCCTAAAAAAAAATGAAGGGATAAGGAGATATTTTTGTTTCTCATGTAATTTATGACTTTTGACTTTTTTTTTGGTTCACCACATATATCCTGGTCTTGTAGAGGGTGGAACAAAAAAAATCAAAACGTCAGCGTTATATGGTTTTTGTTGATCCTTCTCTCTGTTCTGTGAGCTACAACTTTTGCTCCCTCTCCCTACTCCCAGAGTTTTAAGTTAATAGAAAAAGTTAACGTCAATTGTTTTAGCATATTTAAAACGTCCAAACTTACACTATTTCATTCTCACCATGTTTTTTTTTCCTGTGTGTGTTCACAGTGTTGGGAAAACTGCCAGCTTCTCCAGTCCAACTTTCCAGTGTGGTGGAGAACCATCTGTGACGAAAGGCGCATCTGCGTAAGTCATGAACAAATCATCCTCACATTACCACCGTTTTCAAACACACCCCCCCCCCCCGACCAGTCCATTCCCCTCCACTTCGTCAACACAACACCCACACTCACTAACGCCACTTAAGTCAAGTTTAATGTTTTACCTCCTTTGTATAATATACGTTTCTCGAGGACTTAGCGCTTTGGTATATGGTGTGATGGTGGTGGTGGGTGCGGTGTTGGTAGGAGGAGGAGGGTTTGCGGGGAAAAGGCCATTAATCACGAGTAATTTTCTGGGAGGACATCGCCCCTCTCCCCAACCCGCCACACGCATTCTATAACTCCCTCGTAACTTGCCCATTTGCGGGTGTCCGAGAAAATGTTAAAACAAGTAGTGCGCAGCGTGTGGCGGTTTATTTTAATTTCATTTTTCTTTTGAAAAATGATTTATAAGGGGTTTTGCCAAGGAAGTCTTTTCATTTTAAAAAAAGTCAATTTTTAATTTATGGGGGTTTTATGTGTGAGGAGTTTAAAAGGGAAGGGGGGGAGGTTGATGTGCTCGAGGGCAGAACACCTCTCTGGAAAAGGGGTGGGGACTATAATAATGAAACAATGCACACTTTAAAGCCGAAAAGGTTCGTCTCACCCCCCCCCCCATAAGTGATCATACGTCGTACCCTGATCCAGTTGCGCAACGGTTGGTGCGCGGTTTCACATCAAGTGATACAAAAACATTTATATTATTTCTCTTTCTCCTTGTTTCTCCACACCTCTCTTTTTTTTTGTGTTCCAATGGGTTTGTGATGACACCGGTTTGTGTGGTGCGGAGGCGGAGGGTGGAAAGGCTTCTTGATTTCCTTCCACAAGCCTCGCACCTCCCGCCGTAAGAAATTCTGTGTCTCTCTCTTTTTACCTTACGAATCGTCCCTTTTCATCCCTTTTTTATATATGTGCCAGCATCTATTCCATTTGTTGGGGGGGGGGGGGTCTCTTATAGCTGTGTATGTCGAAGAAGTGACGGTACAGGAGCCTCCGCCCCTCCCCCCTTCCGGCGGCATACACACAAGATTGAGATATAAAGTCTCTTGTGTGTGAACCTTGTTTCATTTCCTCCAAAAATTGTTTTTTTATTTATTGAAGGTCTCCTTTTATATTGCCATCGAGGTGAATAAGTGATGGTGGGGGAGGGGTAAAATATTCCATTCGGGATGGAGAGAGAAAGACGAGTGTAGGGACGCTGCGTCAATATTTGTCTCTCATATAGTGGCGGATACCGATTTGAATTTATGGAATGGTGGTAGTAGTGGTGGGGGGGGGGATGAGAGAGAGACTCGCCCTGTGTGCGGAGTTCAGGGATCGCGTTTCGTACCATGTTGAAACCGGTCCGTCAATGTCGCACCTCGATGAGAGAAGACTGACAACAACGTAGTCCAGGGCCGGCCAACCTTTTCAGGTCGTGGGACCTGGTTGTAAGAACTTAGGTGGGCCACCCATCTTGCCCCCCCCCCCCGCACATAATCTTTGATCTTAGGAAAAGGCCGTGACGCTCTGAAAAAAATCCACTATTGGGGCCAGTTGAATAACGTCAACAACATAAGTTAACCACAGTATAGTAGCGTTTTCCATTTGCACAAAAATGTGCCCTGGTGCAGCTCATTGCAGTGCCGGCCGTGGGCGAATCTTTCACCAACGTCTCTGTGAAGTTGCCCTCAGGAGTCAGGAGCCGGGAATTATCATTTTTGTCCATCACTTCCTCCAACTCCAACTTCTTACTCCATCACTTCTTCTCAATTTCATCAGTTAATTAGCGATTTGTCTCTAGTTGAGCCGCGAATTAGCAATTTGCCTCCATTTTATACGCGAATTAGCGATTTTTCTTGCAATGAATTTGTGTTTTTCCTGATTTGAATCGCTAATGAGTGATTTTACGTGTGAATTAGCGCTATTTTTTTTAATTTTAGCCACGAAGTTGTCTCCGGAAACCGCCACTTGCCATTTTTACTCATTTTATTTCTGTGAAACAGGAAATGTTCTCTGTTTAACCCCATGAATTAGCGTTTCACCTTAGCCTCCTAGCGAGCCATCAATGAGAGTTTAGTTTCCCAATTTTCCCGGCGAATTATAACGCTTTTTCCTAATTTTATTCACGCATTAACCTAATTTAGCCGTGAATTAGCAATTTATCTGAATTTTGAAGTGAGTTCGTGTTTTTCCTGATTTCTCAATTTTCTGTGAATTAGCAAATTTTCCTCAAGGTACCCCTCCCCCCCCCAGTTAGAATTTTTCTTGATTTTAGGCGCAATTTAGGGTTTTTCCTCATTTTAGCCGCTAATTATGAATTTATCTACGTTTCATCAACGTAGATTTTTTTCGCCGCGAATTACCCAACAATTTTTCTACAATTTGGCCGCGGATTAGCGATTTTTTCACTCTCTGGCATGATGTTACCTTTAGAAGCCGCAAATTGACGTTTTCCCCATTTGATACGCGAATTAGCGTTTTCTTTACTTCAGCTCTTTATTTTACATCGACGGATTAGCGATTTTTCACCATTTTAGTCGTGAATTAGCTAGCCGCATTTATCTGAATATTGCAGTGAATTCGTGTTTTTTCTGATTTCAGCCGCTAATTCGCGATTTTTCTCAATTTCATCAATGAATTAGCGACTTTTCTTAATTTTAGCTGGTGAATGGCTTAAGGGACTTCAAATCGACCGTTATAACTAGTTCTTTTCACTTTTAGCAATGAATTTGCGTTTTTTAAGATTGAGCCACGAACTTGCGCACTGAACAAGCCAAGAATTCATGTTTTCGTATTTTTAGGCTTGTAAATTAGCGCTTTTTCTCAAAGCCATCGGTGAATTATAAATTTTTCTCTATTTTAGCCGTGTTATAGCGTGTTTCGTAATAAACGCAAATTACTGTTTTTTCTTACTTTACCCGCGATTTTAGAGCTTTTTCTCAATTTTAGCCGTGAAGTAACATAAGAGCTCAGAACATTCTGCCGAAAAACAAGTCCCAATCACTCGCGCTGCGCTATGCGTGCGGGCGAAGGCGCTAAATCACGGCCAAAATGGAGAAAAGCGTAATCCATGACTGCAATTAAAAAAAAAAAAAACGCCAATTTGACGATTCAGGAGCCAATTTTCCTAAAACTTTTAGGGAATAAATACAAATCATAAATAAATGGATAAAAAGAAAATCGCTAATTCAATGCCAAAATTGAGAAAAACTATAATTGGCGGCCGAAATAAAGAAAATACGCTAATTTGTGGCTAACATTGAGAAAACCTGCAGTTAATTCGCGCTTTTTGGGGACAAGTTTGGCTAAAATCAAGAGAAGTGAAAAAAAACTGCTTATTTGAAGCTGAAATGGATAAAAACGTAAATCCGCTGCTTAAATACTTTTCCTCGCGTTCACATTTTCCATTATTTCGTTCAATAAATCCTGTTTTGTTTTAATGTCGTTCCTAACCGTTTCATTATTCCTCCTAAAACTTCAAGTGCTTAAACACAAGCTGAAGCGGCTTCATGAACCTGAAAGTAGTTAAAACGATTAGTAACATCGTTATATATACAAGTTGTACAATAATACAAATTAGATAAGTAGCCGTAGTTGCCTACGTTGTCAGTCATACCTTGTTGAGGTGTGTCCAAGACAAACTGGTTTCGCTTGTTCGGCATCTTCAGTGTGTGAACGTCTTTCACGTTTTCAGTAGACGTTCACACACTGAAGATGTCGAACAGGCGAAACCGGTTTGTCATGGAGACACCTCAACAAGGATGACTGACAACGTAGGCAACTACGGCTACTTATCTAATTTGTAGTTAGAACCTTTTGTGGTTCAAGCATAGCGTGGTTCCATTAGTGTACGGCGAGAGGGGCGGATCGTCGTAGAAGCTAGAAGCAAACGTTGTTCAAGGTTTGAGGGGACACCCTCTCGTTTTAATCATTATGGTGGCATAAGAATTATATCCCAGACTGTGAACTCTCCGCAAAATTATTCTAGGGCTTTTTGTGGTTCGACAATTGTGTGGCTCCCGCCTTTTTGTGTTTTTGAGCACTTTGCGATGAGACATTTTTGTGGTTCTAGCATTTCATAGTTTGAGGATTTGGTGGTTTGAGCGTTGTGGCATGGGATCTCATTTTCTTGGATTGGGCTCCCTGAAAAAAAAAAAAAAAACTTCGTTGATTTGGATCTTCCAAGCACAAAGTTTGATGTTTTTTCCTGTCCAGAACTACCGGTGTATAAGCCCGCACGACCCCAATCTTTGAATCGCGTAAGGGCCCAAACACACTTGCGTTTTTTGAACGCGGCGATTAAAAAAACGCTCCCGCGTGAAAAATGCAACACATAGGCGTTGAATAAATCGGTCGGTGGGTGTGGGTGGGGAGGGGTGTTCCTTGTAACGTGCTAAATGCGTTGTAACGCGTGGCGTTTCTTATTTACTTGAGGTTAGTTAGCGCTTATTTTCCAAAAAACATTGGGGAAGGCTGTAATCCCAAACTGATGTCGTTTTTATCCGCGTCAAACAATATATCATCAAGATCGTCTTTTCCATTCCTTCACATTTCTCTGAGGGTGGCCGAGCTGCCGGGGGGAGGGTGGCGACTGCCCCTATCGCCCTCCCCATATAACCGCCCCTGGAAGGTGAGAGAAGTTTTTCTGGTAGTTTTCCAAGGGGTGAGAAAATCGAGAAATCCAGTTACTAAAAGTTTTGTTAAGGTAGTCAAGAGAAAAGTGTACGCCCCCTCCATTTTAAATTTGTTTTAAATGAAAAAAAATTGGTGAGGATGAAACCCCCTCTCCGCGCCTTAATTAAACTTTTATAAAACTGTTTGCTAAGAAAAACTCACTAGGGCTTGATGGGGGGGGGGGGTTGTTGTTGGTGGTGTCGGTGGGTGTAGGGGGTAGTGAAAAGAAGATTCATCGTGCTGTAATTTAGGAGGTGGACAGTATTTGCTTTTTTCTTTCATTTGCATCCCCCCGCCGCCGCGCCGCTTCACCAACAATTTTTACATTTTTAATTCTTATTTTATTCATTAATGAAAAGTTCCTCTTTTGGTAATCCCCGCGACTTTTAACAGACCAAAGTGAGATCAGCAGGTAATTGTCACTCGAGAATCTCAATAGTGTCAACAGAATAAAAATTGGGATCGTTCCCAGAAAACCCCTTTCGCGTGGGGGAAATTTTCCCCGCACGTACGATCAAAACACGTTTGTGTGGCGTCAAAACTCCCCTCCTCCTCAGCAAAATACACTTAAAAAAAAAAAAAAAAACCGCTAATTTCAATTCTTGGGAAGCCCTTTTAAAAATCCGTTCAATACATGGAAGTTGCCGCTCGTTAAACACAATTTTATTTATAGAGGGGAGGGCTGAAGTGCGTTTAAAAAAAAAGCTTTCGACAATTCGTAACCCCTCCCCCTCCCTAAAACTGAGATATCCCATGAAAAGTTGTACTTTGCGCAAGAGAACCAGAAGAAGACCCCCTCCCCCTTGCCAGTACACCATTATTTTACGAACCACCGAAAAACATCCCTCTCTAAAATTTTTGTGTTAATTATACCGTTCGAAGGGAATCAGCCCCCCCCCCCCCAACAACCGCTTTTTCCACCAGGCCACGTCTGTTCCGTTTTAGTTATGTGTGACGCTCCCTTTCCAAAATCATTCTAATTTTAAAAAACAAAAAAAAAACTGAGTGATTCAGTCAGAGGGGTGCGAAAAGGATGATTCCCTTACCTCTCACTCCCGCCATCACACCCCTTTGGCTATGGGTGGGGGTGGGGATTCGTTTTTAATTTCATGGACCAGTACTTTTCAAATTTCTTTTTCTCCATGGTCCACACCACACCCTTCTAATTCACCCCCTACCCCCGTCGTGGACACTACTCAACCATCCTGTTTTTTTTTTTTTTTTTGTTTTTTTTTGTAAATTTCGATTAACCCGGTATAATATTCGGGCAGTAAAAGTTTTTAATAAAATTTAGGACGCTTTAATTTTTATTTTTTCTTTCGAGATTCTATCGCGAAGTAGACTAAAACATAAAAGTTTGAAGCATAAAAAATTCTTCCTTCTCGGAAATAAATACCCTGCTACGCCCAGGAGGAGGAGGAAAGAGATAAATCCCAAGAAAAATCTTGGCAATATTTCTTTTTCTCGAAGAAACTTGGGGGAAAAGATAGTGAAGTTTAGCCCCCGAGGATGACGAAGGGAAGAGAAAGCATGGAAGGACTAAAGGACGTCCGGAGGTTGGGTGTGTGTCGGAGGGGAGGGGGCTGTATAGGCCGGAAAGAAAACTTATTTTTACAACCTATTTAAAAAATCCTTCAATCTGAGATCCCATTAACGCGTTCTGGCTCATTTTCCATCTGTCCGTTTCTATTTCTTCTCTCTCTCACTCCGTTTCACAGTTCATTTAAGAAAAGCGTTCCTTCAAGAATTCTTGTTCCGTCCTAAAACACTGGGCCATTTGTAAAGGCTTCTTCCCTACCCCTTCCCCCTCACCACTACTGATGTCCATTACGACAATCTTTTTTTGCTTTCTTCTCGACTTCCCTCCCCCTCCCCCACCCCACCGACCCAACTCTTCGCCCCTGAAACAGCGCTCTGATTTTTATTGTAGGTGTATGAAATGTGGTGGTGGGGGGGTGCGATGGAGGGAGGGAGGGAGGACATTCTGTTCACGTTTCAAAACCTAATTTTTATATGTCACCTCGAATCCCGACGACTTTAGAGTTTTGTTTGAGGCGATGATGGTATGGTGGAAAGGGTGGGGTTGGGGGGAAAGAAGTTGGTAATAAATCATTTTCAAAATAAAAGGAAATCGGTTCCGCTATTGTGGGTGGGGGGGGAGTGGGCAAAAACAGTGAGGAGTGAAGGGCGCACGTTCATTGACAACTTGAAATTTGATGTATCGGCCCCCCCCCCACCCATCCACCCCACCATCAATTCACATTGCGTTTTGTTACCATTTCTGTGAAGATTTTTTGTTCACGTATAACCGGGGCGGTTCCACGAGAAACTTTTGTCTCAAAACGGAAGATGGAGAGAGAGAGAGAGAGAGAGAGTGAGACAGAAAAAAGCGATCCAAAGTTGAAACGTCCAGATGTTGCCACTCACGCTCCACCACCACAGGGCTCTAGGCACTCTCGGAAATATGCTTGGAATACAAATCGAGACGCTTAAAAAACTTGCGGTTTTGTACGTGTGGGATAAAAACATATGCCACCCTTCACATCCCCCCCACCACTACCGCCGCCGCCACCTCCATCAAGCGCTATTCTTTTTAAAAATTCCAACTGTTTTTTTTTTTTTTGTATGTGTGAAGATGGATAAACTGTTTTGGATATTTAACACACAGCCTCCGGGAGTTTATTCTTTGTAAACAAGATTAAAACAGGGACGAGAGGGAGTCCTGAATTTTTAGATCCCTTCCTTCTTCTTTTTTTTTAATTTGACTCATAAAGTTTCTTGATAGGCCTATCAAGCATTCCGAGGGGCAAAACGGTGGGTGTTGGTAGGGGGGTAGGGGAAGAAGATTAGTTCAGAGCACCCCCTACATCCAACTACCGCCCCCCCCCACCTGCGCCTGTTAATTTTCTTACTTTCCAATAAAAAATCAAATAAATAAAGGAGAACAACTTGCGTCACGAAGAAAAAACATTTATAAAAGAACTTATTTGGCACAAAAAGGACTTTCTTTAAAGGGCCCAGTGCAGGTGGAGAGGATGGGGAAAAAAAGCCTTTTGGGGAAATGCCAACTTCTTCCACCTCTTTATCACCATCCTCTTCTGGCTTCAGCGTAGGGTAAACCACAATTTTAATGCCATCTACTTTAGTATTCACCATGTACAACAACCGGTTTAAAAGTTAATGTTTCCCTATAGTTTCCTTTTACTACGAAATAACTGGCAATTTCAAAGCTTTTAATTTTATGGAAACTGGGTCAAAAAATAATTATCGCGTCAGAAGAAAACGCTGAAAAAGATGCGAGATATTGTTTTTTTTTTTTTTTTTAACCCCGCCGCAATCTTGAGAAGTCGATTGACTCCCCCCCCCCCCAACACCCATCATCAACACAGCCACAACACACCAACCACACTAAGTCTTTTCTGAACTTTGAAGGGTAAGCCCTTCAAAAGTTGCAGGATCTTCTCTCTCTTCTTCATCCTTCATGACACCACAACCAGCCCGCGTATTCAAAGGAAAACCCACTTGGGGGGAATTGTGTGTGCAGGTGGTGAGGGGGTGGAGGATTTCAAGAGATAAGTGAGCAATTTAGCGAGGTTTTTTTTATAAAAAAAAATTGAAAATTAAACGTTTTTTTTTCTTTGAAGTCCTTCCCTTCCCCTTGCAGTTTAAAAGTTGACGTAATTTCCAATATTAGGTACCTACATCAAGTAAAAAATCTCGAGCCACAAAAGCCTCAAAGTCTATAAGGGCAACAAGGAAAAAACCCCCGCTGCCAACCTGCTAGTACCTCACCGCCTTGGAACGTCACCGTTTTCTTACAGCAAGTGAAACAGAATCTGTTTAAACGAGTTTCACTCGCATTTTGTTAATTAAATTCTCGAACTTTTTTTCATTACTCCCACCCTCCCTAGAAAAAAGAAACAATCCCCCCCCCCTTCATTTTTTTTTAAGGGCTTCAACTCGAAACTTCGATTTACTCGAAAGGAAAATGTCTTCAGACGATCCATCAACAGGGGCGTAGCCAGATGGGGTGGGCAGCGTGTTTGGTTTCCCACAGTTCATGTTACGAAACCAAACACGCTGAAGGTGGGCTTCCTCACACATGGGTTGGTGGCGGTGGGTGGGGGCTCCTCCAGTATGTTCATTCCTCTATAGAAGCCGAGCTTTTAACAGAAAATAGATGAGAGGAAATAAACTGCCACGCAACGGAATTGTATGAAAATGGACACTCTCGCAAATTTGGTTCTTGAATAAAAAACAAAAACAAACAAGAAACAATTTCGCGAATTTAAAGGTGGAAAAGGTTGAAACCCCTAATTTTTGCGAGATGTAGGAAAAACTTGTACTAATCGTCCAGGGCGGGAATCTCTAAGAGACCTCCCCCCCCCCCCACAAGTTGAGTTTTCTCCACTCGAGCAGAAAATTAGCAATTTTTTCTATATTTCAGCAGAGAATTAGCGCTGTTCTCAGATTGAGTTGAAAACTACCGTTTTTCCTACGTATTTTTCCAAATTTTCACCACAAATTGCACTTTTTTGTTCACCATGCGCTGTGAATTTGCAATTTTTCTCAACTGCAAATCAGAGATTTTTATTTAAAGTTGCCTTCAGAAGCCGCAAATTGGGGTATTTTCAATTTTTGATGAAAATCGGAATTTTTCACAATTTTCGGTCGTGAATTAGTGATTTTTCTCAATTTTTACCCGCGAATTAGCACTTTTTCTTAATTTTAGCAGCGTAGTAGCGTTTCTAACAATTGGATTAGCGATTTTTCACCTTATCCGCCAATTAGCGTATATGCCCAGTTTCCCCCTTCACCTTCGGATCTCATTCGGTTACCATTTCACCTTCGGATTAGTGGTTCCCCTCTCCCTCAATACCTATGAATTTGCGTTTTTTCTCAACTTTAGCAGCAAATTAGCGTTTTTATCCTGCGATTTTTCTCAATTTTCCACGAGTTGGCGTTTTCCTCAATTTTTAGCTGCAAATTAGCAGGGAATTAGCACTTTTCTCAGTTTGAACTGAAAATTATCGTTTTTCCTAAGCGGTTTCTTGAATATTAGCAAAATTTCGGTTTTTAAAAAATTTTTTTTTTTAGCAAATTAGCCTTTTTTTTATCATACGCAAATCCCAGTTTCAACCGCGCATCAACGGCTTTTCCACCTATTGCCATAAATTGACGCTTTTTCTCAATATTAGGCTCAAAGCCGCCAATTTGCGTATTTTTTATTTTTGACGAAAATCGAAAGTTTTCTCGTTTTTAACAGCGGATTAGTGATATTTCGTCAATTTCAGCCGCGAATTTTCTTAATTCTAGAAGCGTATTTATTGCAAATTGGCAATTCCTTCCATTTTACCAGCGAATTAGCACTATCTCTCAATTTAGAGCTGAAAATTAGTTCTACTCTTAATTTTTGCCAGGCTTTGATTTTTCTCTTGATTTTAGCGATACTGACGGCAAATCAGCATTGTTTTTTATGCATTAGCAATTTTGTTTTACTTTTGACTGTAGGTTAGCGCTTCTTCTCAGTTCTAGCCGCACGTTTTTTCTTCTTATAGCCATGAATTGACGTTTTTCTCAATTTTAGCCACAAAGTTGCTTTCAGAAGGTGCGAAGACGCGTATTTAAATTGGAAATTTTACCACACTTTAACCGCGAATTAGCGCTTTTTCTCAATTTTAGCTGCAAATTAGCGATTTTTTACATTTTTAGCCGGGAATTAGCAGTTTTTTCCAATATGAGCTAAAAATTAGCGTTTTTTATTTATACCGCGCTAATTACTAATTTTCCAATGTTAGCTGCGTTTTTTACATTTCATAGTCCCACATTGGCATTACCATCTTCAATTTTTGCTATGGATTAGCGTTTTTTTCTGTTTTCGCCTAGAAGGAAGATACGCATTTTTTTTTTTTCAATTTTACCCAAGATTTAGTGGTTTTCCTCAATTTTAGCCGCTGCTTAGCGGTTTTTTTTTTCAGTTTTAGCTGCGCAGTTGCGTTTCTTTCCCTTCCATTAACGATTTTTCTCAATTTCAGCCTCGAATTGTGTTTCCTCAACTTTATATCCGCGAAATTTGAAACTTTTCTCAATTTCAGCTGTGAAATAGCGTTTTCTGCTCACTTTGCAGCGAATTAGCATTATGTTCTATTTTTTAAGCGCGAACGGGTGATTTTTCGCAATTTCAGTTGTGAATTCGCCCAATTTTAACCGGAATTTGCGTTATTTTTGTCACTGCATCGAATTAGTAGCGTGCTTTCTCAATTTTATTCGCGGCCTTGGCCCAAAAACAACACTTTTGCGTTGCTTTTTATTAATTTAGTTGTAGAATGGCCTCCTTTTCGCAGCGATAATTTCTTAATTTTGGTCTGGATGCTGCATCTTAAGACCACGAATTAGCGCTTTTTCGCAGTTATAAAGCCACGCATGTTAGGGCTTTTTCCAAAAGTTTTTGACGCGTCATCAGTGGCTAATTTGCTATTTTTCTCAATTTTATCCCCAAATTAAGGTTTTTTTTTTTTCAAGTTTAAGAGCGTTTTCTTATGCACTTTGATGGCCTGGAATTAGCGTTTTTCTCAATTTTAGCCGTGGGCTTGCGCAAAGGGCGTTTTTTTTTTTTTTTAAATGTTAACCGTAAAATTAGCCCAAGAACAGAACGTTATTAGCGTTTTTTGTACATTTTAGCCGTAAACTGGGTTCTATGCACCGCGCGTCAGCGTGTTTTCTCAATTTTAGCCACGAAGTCGCAAATTTTTTGAATCGAGCCTTCAGAATAGCGCTTTCGTGGGCTGAATCGACAGTATTCAGCCACACTCATCGCTCATTGCACGTTTTATTTTCCGTGGTCAGATGGACTGAAAATGGTCGAAAGAAGCCAAATCGCTCCGACCGTATACTAAAAATCCTTTTCACGTACCTAAATATCCATAAACATCCTCATTTTTTTTCTTCCTTAGCTTTTCGGGGGCCCGGGGCGGTCCGTACGCTATATTGCAGAGAGCACCTGCGCATTTGTCCGCCGACGGACTTCTGTACATACAGTTACCGCTTCCGCGCTCATTTCCTTGAAGGAAATGACCGGTGCTTCGACTTATTTACCGCTATAGGCGCAGTTTTAAATAAAATAACTTTTTTCTATTTCCCACGTTTTCCCTGGCCGCGGTCCGCAGATCTCATTATCGTATAGTTGAGGCTAACGAGAACCTCCATCTTTTTTTCTTTCTTTCTTTAATTATTCAACAACATTATAAAAATAGAATCAGCAAACAAAAATGTTATTGTTGCGACGAGAATATAACAATTTGTAAACTCATATGAATACAATTAAAGTAACGAAAGCTTAGAATTCCAAATTAGGCGAACCTCGATGATTGCGCTCGTGGTTTTTTTTTAAAGGGTGGGTGGTGCGGTGGTTTGGGAAGGGGGAGAAGGGTATGGATATGAATACAATATGTATTCAAGTGCGAGGGATAAATAGGGCATAGGATAATTTGAATATAATGGCACTCTCTGTCGGAGAGGTCGATGACAGTGTGTGCAGCGTTCGTGAGTGACTGGTTGTGTGCTCCGTGGGTTATTGTTGGCGGGGGGTGGAGGTGGTAGATGCTTTGACGTTAAAAACTTCAATCGACTTATTTCCTTACAAAACTGTGGCGCCCGCGTTATAATATTGAATTTATTTATCACGTTTTTCTTTTCACTGCAGTTTTCATAGTTTAACAGCAACCTCGGCTCTCCATTTTCGACAAGAAGGAAGGGGGAATGTATTGAACGCCAATAAATGATTAACCACTAAGTTAACAAAAATATCCTTTAAATTGTCCCCAAATTAACGTTATCCCCCCCCCCCTTAACTTACAAATGAGACTAATTTTGTTCGTAACCCCCCGTTTAATTAAAACGAACAGTATCGAGCAAACATGTTTGAGACAATAGCCCTCAAGACGATTGGATGGTGGGTGGGGTATATGGCTAACGAGAGACGTCGCTCTTTTAATCGTTTTGTGTCACACTCCATGCCTCTCTTACCCTGTTTCACTCAATCTCCCTACGATTACAGTTATTCTGTATTGGCTGTAGTTCGGAGGCGTATTGTGTGACTGTGAATGCTGCCTCTCTGTCTATCATTTAACCCCTTTAAACCCTCTCACCGCATGCAGAGCATTCACAGAACAGAGATTGCTTGCTTCCTATCAACCAAAGTCGGTGCAGAGCCGGCCATGAATGTAATTCGTTGGTGGTGCTGGGGGGGGGGATGGGCAAAGGGGAACTACCCGCTTAAAATAATTATTTCTCTCCCCCTCCCCCCCTCCCCCCATTCCACAAACCCACCCTCGCACCGCGCTCGTTTATAGAGCGTCGCCCTTTTTGTAATTTAGGAAATGTGGTGCCTAGCTCTCGCACTTTTTAGCCCCCATCTTCTCACCCCTCCCCTCCTCTTATACTTAATGCGCGCTGCCTTTTATACGTGCAGTCACTAATTTATATTTAGATCCGCGGACAGGCAAAATAAACTACCTCTAAACAGGATACGGTAAATTGGTGATAATTTGTTTCTTCCTGGCAGAAAGTCAGGGAGAAAGAGATGGAAAATGAATCATGTCATGATTGGGGGTAGGGAAGGGAAGAAGAAAAACTTTAATTAGTTTCTTTTAGATTTTTTATTAGTTTATAATAGTGAGATATCTGTAACGATTCCTTCTTTTCTTTTTTTTTCCGGTTATTATACGGTCTGGACAGGTGCAAAACTATACTCGGGTCAAAGCTTGCGCGTGCCCCGCATGAACCCTCGGCCTTTCCACCCGTTGAACCTTCGTCGTGAAAAGTTTTGCCATCAGAAGGAGGCAGCAATTCTCATGAAACGGCCAAACTCACGTCGTTCGGATGTCCCTTAATTCGGAGGAGGGGGGGGGGCATCAAGTTTCGCGGTGTTATGCCCGCGCTTAGACGTTATTTTGGCAGTATATGAATGCGGTAGGAGCGCATTTTCTCAATTTTAGCCGCGAATCATTGCTTTCCCTCATTCGTTTGCCCGTAATCAGTGATTTTGCTCAATTTTTTCTAGGGCCTTTTCTCAATTTCAGCAGCAGATTATAGAGTTTTTTTTTTTTTTTTTTTAATTTTAAGGCGATGAATGAGCTCTTTTTCATTATTTCAACCACGTGATATCGCCTCCGTGGAAGCCGCCAATTGGCGTTTTCCCCGATTTTACCAGAACTTTTCCACAATTTTATAAACGGACGAAAATTTTTCTCAGTTTGTTTCGCGAAATAGCGATTTTTCTCATTCTGCGAGTTAGCGCTTTTTATCAATTTTGGCCATGTGAATTATGGCTTTTTCTTATTTTTAGCATCAAATTGGCGAATTTTTTTACATTTACAGCATTTTTTCTCAATTTTAGCCACAATTTTGGCCTATGTAAATCGCGTATGGTCAGTTTTTCCAATATTATCCGCGTATTGATGTTTCTCAAGTTTATTTGCGATGAATTGCATTTTCTCAAAATTAGCCGTGAATTAACGTTTTTCTTTCCTCGAATTTTTCACAAATTAGCAATGCTTTATGATAATTTTTTTTTTAGAATTAGCGCTCTTTATTAATTTTATCAACGAATTAGCGCCATTTTCCTCTTTTATCCGTGAATTAAGGATTTTTCTAAATTTTTAGCTGTAAATTAGCGAGTCTTTTTACATTTTGTAGCCATGAATCCGCCCTTTTTTTTGTCTCCATTTACGCTACGAAGTTTTGCCTCCAGAAACCACGACCCAGCGTTCCCTCAATTTTAGCCACGCGATTGTGGCCTCAAAAAACTGTCAATAGCACTTTTCCACAATTTTTTTTTTCGCGAATGACCACTTTTTATTAATTTTAGCCTCAGAATTAGCGCATTCTTTCATTTTAGCCGCGAGTTTTGTGGGGATTTTCGCGCGTTTGTATCAGAGGGATGGGATGTGCTGGGAGCTGCGATAGTTCCTCCTTGGACAAGCTCCCAGCACATTCTATTCTCCTTGGTCATAAGGAGCCAGAACTTGTCAAAAACGACGAATTTTGCCCCCTTTTTTTATCGTGTTCTGAGGCCGTTATCGTAATTTTTGTATCAGGAGAATATGATGTGCTAATTGATGTGCAAAAATTCCTCCGTCGACGAGCTCCCAGCACATTCTATTCTCCTCGTCATTGGGGACCAAAACTTGCATTAACGAAGAATTTTGCCCCTTCTCTCTCGTGTTTTGAGCCGATATCTGCTCTCTTTTTATTGGGAGAATATCATGTACCGGGAGCTGCACAAATTCCTCCGTGGACGAGCTCCCAGCACATTCTATTCTCCTCGTCTCGTTGGGGACCAAAACTTGTCAAAAACGACACATTTTGCCCCTTCTCTCTCTCGGGTTTTGAGTTGATAATTTCTTCTTTTGTATCGGGCGAATAGAATGTGCTAGAAGCTGTGAAAATTGCTCCGTCGACGAGCTCCCTGCACATTCTATTCTCCTCGTCATTGGGACCAAACGTGTCAAACACGACGAATTTTGCTCCTTTGCTTTCTCGTATTTTGAGGATATCATCGTTCTTTATTTGCATCAGGAGAATATGGTGTGCTGGGAGCTGTGAAAATAGCTCCGTCGACGAGCTACCAGCACATTCTAGTCTCCTGGCCATTGGGAACCAAAACGTGTCAAAACGACGAATTTTACTCGCTTCTTTTTCGTTTTTTATTGTTTTAGCAGCCAAATTAGAGATTTTTCGGAATTTTCGTTATAAAATTGAATCTAGAAACCAGAAATGAGCGAATGTTTTGTTCAATTTTAGCAACAAGTTAGCGCTCACTAATTATTATTATTATTAGCGTTTTTTTGCTGATAGATGTTTTTTTGTAGCTCAAGCGGCGCTTTAATTCAATTTTTCCGCAAAAACATTTTTTTTTTTTTTTTTGTAGTCATGAACTAGCAATTTATCCTAATTTGAACCAATGTCCCACTTGAAGGCTGGCTTACACGACGCCAGTATGCGAGCCAGTCGACTGGCACCTATGATTGGAGCATGTCGACTGGCGCCAATAACTTTTGCTCCCAGTACCGTTTAGAATGGTGCCAGTCAGCAGAGTTCAAAATGACGGATTTTAGGTAAAGAACGTCAAGTGACTGATATGTTAAGTGAATCATGCTGGACTGGAAGATGAAAAAGTCGTTCACACGGGGGTACCAGAGCAGGTGGGGCCAGTTCATTTTTGGGTCGGTGGTAGAGGCACTGGAATGGCCACTCCCTGTGAAAGTCGACTGGGGACTGGCACGGGACTGGTGCCGGCAGTTAACTGGTGCCAGCTACTGGATCACGGTTACTGGCGCGCTTACTGGCATCGTGTAAACCAGCCTTTGTAGTCATGAATTGGCGCTTATGTTGCCACGAGAAACCGCAAATTGACATTTTCTTGATTTTTGCCGCGAATTAGCGATTTTGTCCGGCTATAAGCTCCGAATTTGCGACTTTGTAAAGCTTTTGAAAAAAAAAAATTACCCGTGAATCAGCGTTTTCCCCGATTTTAGCGACAAATCAGCGTTCATTTACTTTTTTAGTCATGAATTAGCGATTTTCTATTCTATGTAGTCATAAAGCTTCCTCCATAGGAACAGTGAATTGTCGTTTTATCGAATTTGTGCTGTGAACTAGTGTTTTTCTTCGTTCTAGCCGTGAATTAACGCTTTCCCTCATATTTAGCAATGATTTATTGAATTTTGGTCATGAATTAGTGCTCTTTTTATACAATTCAGTCATTTAGATTCTTGGATTTTGACTTGAAATTTATTCGTATGTGTTTTTGTGTGTTTTCAGTTTCCTGGCTGTGAGGAAGCGTGTCAATTCCACGATGAAATCGGCGGATCGCAGCGCGAGCCAGTCGTTCAAACTCGCGGCGAGGAAGTGGTCCAAGTTGACGACACCGGTCTGGCGAGCTGGCCTCGTCCATCGCGAGCCTCATCGCCGTTCATTTATGTCGTCATGCGACGACTGGGCGACAAGCCCTGGCGACAAATTACACAGGGCCTTCGACCGCGAGCCCGCGTTCCACAGGGCGGACTCCTTCGAGTTCTAGTCGTCAATCGCGACGGTCTCGTCGCCATTTATAGTCCTAAATCGTCGTCGTCGTCGTCAGTGACGTCCACCGGCGGGTCATCATCAGGACGGATATCGCCCGAGCTCGCCACCGCTAAATATATTCTTCAGAGTGTCGGGCGAAGCGACATCCTTGCCGGTTATCCGGTCCCTCAGCTTCCGCCCTCGGGCAAGCGTATCAACACGCAAATATTTTTACCGTCTACCTCCGTTCCTAATAGCATTCTTGTAAGTATCAACATTTTTATTTATCTTTATGGCTTCCCCTCCGTATAATTAGTCCCCTCTCCCTACATAAATAATTTATTTAGAGTGATTTCGTTTTGACTTGAGAAAGATAACTGTTGACCCCTTGACGATTATTTTTTACTTGTTCTCTCTTCTCTCCTGGCTAAAGCTCTCGCCGATAGAAACGAATTAAAAAAACCGGGCTGTCTTATGACTTCGAAGCTTAATAGAATCATAAATCGTTCCAAAATATTAGAATAGAAGATTAATAATTCAATTTTAGTCGCTTCGAGTTAGTGGGAAGGTTTACTTTTAATTCGATTTTTGTGTTTTCTCCCAGCCCTTCCACCCCACCGATGGAATGATTTATCCAACCCAATGGGGCAATAACAATAAAAATATTTTTCTCGACAGGAGGATTCTCGAAACGAAAGAAAACGACCGTCCAGGAAAAGGCCGTGGAATCTTCACGAAGTGAGTCTCATTCACCAGAAGTATCTAGTCATTGCTGAAATTGCCTGGGAGCCGAGGCAGCAGCAACAACAACAAGTGGGCTCAGCGTCGTCGAGTCGAAAACCTTTCTATTTCGTCACTTGGGAAGTGGACGGCGGCGGTCTAAAGGGCAATCTGCTCACCGAGTCGACATCGGTGACGTTGTCCCTTTGTACGGACACAGTTTATCACATTCAAGTAAGTTTGACATTTGTTTTTTCTTTCATTTTATTTATTTATTCTCGTTGGCCCGATAATAATAATAAACTTGGCTTCTCCCTGGTAGGGTGGGGGGTGGGTGCTTTAATCGACCTGAAATTCGAGGAAACAATCTATTTTTATACTGAAAATTTTGATTACAATCTCAAGTTTTCCTTTGAAGAAGACTTTAATTTTAATTCAGAACAAACCACGCGAGAAATTAAGATCTTCATCGTCCCGTTGTGTGCACCGTAAGATAAAAGGTCACACTTGAAACGCTAAAATATTTCATTCCCCCGCCCTCCTCACCGGCCACTTTTTCCTTTCATCAATATTAGCTACACGGAGCTTATTTAAATATTTTTCCTGTTTCAATCATTCAAAGAATCCCGTTATGGAAAAGCGTTTTTATAATGTCAAACGCATAACGTCGTCATTATAGCTTACACCAAAGGGCAATTTTATATTTTTGATCATTGCAAAAATTTCATTAATAAATCTCGTGCTCCCGCAGTCATATTTCAATTAGCCCTCTGGGCTGCCTCAACTTTTTTTTTTTTTTTTAATAATCGAATGCGCATTTGATTTAGCTGACTTTATTCACCGATCTGGTTGTTACATTCTACCCGGAGGTGCAATTAACTTTAAAAGACATTTATTATTTGTTTCAGATAATTATACTCTTTAAAGCGTTCTAGAAAGGGTACGAGTGGTGTTATTTATGTTTTGTAGGTTTTTCTTTCAATTGGATTAAAAACTATAGTGGTTTGATTGTGGATGGGTGTGTGTAGGGAGGGGGGATGGGTGGCGGTGAGGGATATGTAAATCTGACAGCACGAAATTGCCGAGTCGCTGACATTTCCTGAGAACGAGTCGAATGGGTAGGGGGTTGCGGGGTATTGCTTTTCAATCGTTGTCAGCGGTTGTTGGGTTTGAACGAGGAAATGACGCAGTGTAGTTCATTTATCCAGATGTGGCGTTTTTTTTCTGGTTTTTTTCCGTTTAATTCATTCCTATACATCCCTTTTGGTTTATTTCGAGACACACAAGACTGTTGCTTCTCCCTGTTTAATGATACGCTCTTGGCTTGAATAAAAGACGCCATGACATGGCTGCGGCGGTGGTGAAGGCTAGGGTTGGACTTCCTTTACACGGTTTTTCTATTACTCGAAACCCCCCCCCCCCCCAGCCTCTCAAAGTGAGAGCTCAAAGGAAGTCATGAGGCGCAGATGACTTTTAAAAAGGGAAGCTCAAAAATCTGTCTTTCTCCAGTGTTGAAAAGTGTCGTTGAAAAGTCCAAACAAACGACTAATTCCTCCCCCGTCCCCGCCCCCAACACCCAATCCACTAATAACCGGTGCCATACGACCTTTTGAGTTTGTCACGGTCTTATCCGGTGGCTTCATGCCACTCTTCAATTTTTTTGTTTTTGTGTGTGCGTGAGGTCCGTGGATGTTCTTTATTTTGATTTGTGTTTGGTGTTGAAAGGGCTTATTATGTTGTTTATTTTTGTTCTTCTTGAGAAGCTTTTTTTTTTTGTTTGTTTATCGTCACAATATTCGTTTTTTTTTTTTTTTTTTTTTTTTTAAGGTTTAAGGTTGTAAGGCTTGTTTAAACGGTTAGAAGTTGTCATAAGCGATTCCGATATGACACTAGGGCACACTTTGGCCTTGAAAAAATGATTGGAAGTAACAAAGAACGCTAATTCGTTGCTCATGGAGCAAGTCCGCGGCTAAACTTGAAAAAAACAGCGCTAAATCATAGCTAAAAGTGAAAAAAAAGTTGTTGATTCGCGGCCAAAATGAGAAAAACTGTAATGCGCGGCTAAAATTTTGAGAAATAGCGCAAATTCACGGCTAAAACTGATTGAAAGCAATAATTTGCTTCTGAAATTTGAGGAAAAAAAAGGGAAATTCGGGGTTTCTCCTAATCCGCTAATTTTCGATTTTTCTAACATTTCAGCCACGAATAATCGACTTGATCTGTTTCACCCTCCGATTAGCACTTTCTCTCAAAGCCGCGAATTCACGGCTTTTCCAATTTTTGCCGCGAATTAATGTATTTCTAAATTTTTCAGCCACAAAGTTGGCTTTTGAAGGTCACGAATTGGTGTTTTCTCAATTTTAGCCGAGAATTTGCGCCCCCCCCCCCATTTTAGCCGTGCATTGCTTCTGTCTTAATTTTAACCGCGTTTTGGCGTGTTTCACCATTTTAGCCGTGAATTAATTACTTTTTTAAATTTTAGCCTGTTTAATAGCGTTTTTCAACACTTTATTCGCGAATTGGCGTTTTTTCTTAATTCATCCGCTAATTTTGCGATTTTAACTTTTTTGCTAGCCGATTAGCACTCTCTCTTAATAATATACGCGAGTTCAAATTTTTGCCACGAATTGATGTTTTGTTTGTTTGTTTTTCAATTTTTTAGTCACAAAGTTGCCTTTAGAAGCCGCGAATTGGTATTTGCTCATTTTAAGCCGTGAATTTGCGTTTTCCTTAATTTCAGCCGGGAATTTGCGTTTTCCTTAATTTTAGCCGGGAATTGGCGTTTTCCCCCATTTTAGCCGTGCATTGCTTCTTTCTTAAGTTTGGAACCGCGATTTGGCGTGTTTCTCCATTTTAGCCGTGAATTAATTACTTCTTTTTTTTTAATTTTACCTGTTTTTGCGTTTTTCAACACTTTATCCGCGAATTGGCGCTTTTTATTAATTCATCTGCTAATTTTGCGATTTTTTCAATTCTACCTATGAGTTAGCGATTTTAACTGTTTTGTTAGCCGATTAACACTTTTTCTTAATTGTATACGTGAATTCAAATTTTTAGCCACGAATTGATGTTTTGTTTGTTTGTTCTTAAATTTTTTAGCCACAAAGTTGCCTTTAGAAGCCGCGAATTGGTGTTTTCACAATTTTTGCCGTGAATTTGCGTTTTCCTTAATTTTAGTCGCGAATTGGTGTTTTTTTCATTTGAGCCGTATATTAGTGATTTTTTCTACACTTTGTCCGCCAATTAGCACTTTTTCTCAATTTATCCGGTGATTTATCTATATTTTAGCATTAATTATATCACCGAGGTGACAAACGCCAGTTCGCGGCTAAAATTGAGAAAAATCACTAATTGGTGGATAAAAAACGCTAATTCGTAGATAAAATATGTAGAAAAAAACACTAATTCACGGCAAAAATGAAGGAAAACGCTAATTCGCGGCTAAAATTGAGAAAACACAAATTCATTGCTTCTGAAGACAACTTGGGAGCTAAAATCGAGAAAGGCGCTATAATTCATGGCGCGAAATTGGTAAAAATGTCTAAATTGGGTGAAAAGGCTAATTAGCGGCTAAAACGACGCTAATTCTCGGATAGAAGTGTGATAAGGGCGCTGTTTCACGGCTAGAATTTTAAAAAAAACGTTAATTCGCATTTAAAATTTTGAATAATGCCAGTTCACCGTTGCCGGAGGGGTAATTTTGTCTAAAAATCGAGAAAACAAAAATTCATGAATAAGAGCTGGAAAAAATTGCCAATTCACTGTTAAACTTGAGATTCTCGGCCGAAATTATGGAAAACTCGCAGTTTCTGAGAAATCCGGCTAAAATAAAAAAAAAAAACGTTAATTTGACGCTGAAATCGAAAAAATAGTACATTACACAACGAGTGGATAAAGAATGATTTTACCTGCGAGTTTTTTTTTTTTTAAGTGAACGAGGTGTTAACTAAAAATAACACGAGCAGGTAAAATAACACTTTTCCAAGACTTGTATACGCTGTTTTTCGCGCGACGCCTGACGACTTTGGCCCAGAAAGTTGCGAGTTCATTCGTTGAGACAGTGAGAAAAAATGTGAAAGACCATTTCCTCGATTATCGCGAGGCGCGAACACCTTTCATGACGTCGAAAACACACATCGCTCACTCAGTTAGAAATGGAACGGCTGTGGAATCCGCCGGTGAAATAAGTCTGATAACCTCAGTTTTGCTTACTTTCAAAACTGTGGCTAAAATGCATCATTAGACAGCTGTTTTATCTCCAAAACAGGCTAAAATGACATTTTAGCCACAGTAGCGCGAAAACGCAAATTTACGCCGCAAGAACTTGGGTAAACCGTTAATTCGCGACTAAAATTGAAGAAACGCTAAAATTCGCCGTCACTGGAGGCAAAGTTGCGTAAAATTGAGAAAACAAAAAACTATAAAAGGGGAAAAAATTGCTAATTCATTGCAAAAATTAAGAAAAACGGCGATTCGCGGCAGAAATTGAGAAAAAAACTGAGAAAACGTAGAGTCACAGTTTCAGAAGGCAACTTTGACTTGAAACAGATCAAGCTAATGAGTAGGAGAGGGGGAAATGTTGCTAATACACTGATAAAATTGAGTTTAACGGGGTGATTCGCGTCCAAATTGTGAGAAAAAGCGCTAATACGTCGTGGCTTCAATTGAGAAAAAGCAACAATCTGCTGTTTATGGAGAAAAATTCTGCCGAATTGATAAGAGGCTCAAATGTGTGACATGGAAGTGAAGAAAACTGCTAATTTGCGGCTAAAACTGTGTGACAACCGTAAAATAGCTGCCCCCTGGGACGGTGGACGCGTTTGCCGTTGAAATGGTAGAATCGATTACATTTACAGGTCGTATAATCGATAAGCTATATGAGATTAATGTGAGACTACGGTAATTGTTGGCATTGTGTGATGAATGTAATATTTTACCGGTGAATGTGTAATTTTGCTGATGTAAGCTCTGTGACAGATATCTTTTTTGGCCGCCTGATTGACTTCCGTCAAGTGAAATAGTGCCGATTGCACCGGGTAGCCAAGATAAATAGGAAATGAAAAGACGGTGATAGAGCTATGAATCTGTGGAATAGCAAGTTTCGGGTCTAAATATCGGTGAAATTGCCGATTTCGGGTTTTAATTACCGCGAACTCGCAGGTTTCGGGTCCTAAATGTGTGTGATTCCGGCGTAAAATGGCAAAATTCCGTTAAAAAGTGTGAACTTGCTGATGGTCGTTTATTTGCGCGAAATGGCAAGTTTCTGGTCTTCTTCTTTTATAAAAGGGTGCGGAACGCGCGCTAGCTCTGGGCCCGACGGCGTCAATATCGGGAACAGTGCCCATCGCACGGGATCGTGGGAGTCCCCGAACCGCCCCCCCCCCATGACGAAATTGACAGTTTCAAAAACGTAATTGACAGTTTCTCCAACGAAAAAGGCAGAGTTTCCGGGACAAGTGTCCACATTGATAGTTTCAAGGGCGAAATTGGCAGATTTAAACGACGAAATTGACTGTTTCCACGTCAAAACATTTGAAATTTGGTAGTTTTGTAATACGAAATTGACAGTTCCTAGTACGAAATTGACGGTTTCGAGTGAGGGGCTTTGAAAATCCATAAGTTCCGCCCCCGCAATTCTCGTTAATGATTTAGTGTATACAATTTTTATAGCGTGAATAGTCAGTTTGGTGATCGTCAGAGGCACAAAATCACAAATTCAGCCATTTTCGTGGTATACGGAATGGTCAATTTGGCCGCTTTTTGAAGCGCGAAAGGTCGTTTTTGCCATTTCAAGGTCACACGATCGTCGGTTTACGTTTTTTTGAAGGCGCGAATCTGTCAGTTTAGTCCGTTTTTGAATGTGACACTATAATCGTTTTTTAGGCGCATACCAGTCAGTTTAGCCACTTTCAAAGGGCGCGAATGACCAGTTTGACCATTTTTTTAGAGCGAAACACTTTGAAGATTGCAATTTTAGAGCGTTTTAGGGGTTTGAATATTTTAGGGCACGAATTGTCAGTTTTGCCATTTTCAGTATGTCAGTGACGTGTGGAATGGCCTATTTGGCCATTTTTGGAACGCGAAAGCACGGTTTTGCCATTTTCATGGTAGAAATCGTAAGATCAAACACGGCATGGCGTATTTAGAGGAGCTTAACAGGTGGAAATAGTTAACTCAGTGGAAGGGGTTTGATGACCTCAATTATGTTTCAGTTCGTTTTTTTTTTTTTTTCCTGCTAGATAATTCTTGTGGAAAAAGACCGCCATTTTCTTGAATGATTTCAACCGTATAGTAAACCCAAAAAAAAGTTTCACACAGCGTGATGGCGCCTCACAAAGGACAATCCCATCGTGATACCTTCCACATTTACATTTTATAGCCCAATTAATGCCCGCGTGTTTTTTGTTTTAATTGTTTGGTAGGGTTTAATTACCTGTCATGCCCACTAAAGCGTGGACTCATCCCCTCGGCCCTCTTCACTACAGCAACCCTAAAAGTCCGTTCTCCATTTTTTTTTTCTCCCTCTCCACTAACACCAGCCGTTTGTTTAAAACATTCTTCTTACTCCCTTTTTCAACTTCCCGGATACAGTGAAAAGGTGAGAAATTATTCGTCCATTACAAAGGAAACAACTTCTTTTCATTTCGCAAAAGACTCTTTTGACCTTAAAACGTCAAATCCCCCACCTTTTTTCTCTCTATAATTTCTATTGCCACGCGGTTTTCACCCGTCAACAGGTGACGAGGGTACCCACAAATGTGCTCTGCACCTCTCACCGGTGGCTTGAGCTGTGAGAAAATAAGCGCGAAAATGATCAAATACCTCCCCCAGACACTTCTTCAACTCGTTTTTATTGAAAGTTGAGCACTCTGTGACTTCTGTCTCGCGGAAAACATCAAAAGAAATCGCGTTTTTGACTTTTCAAATCTAAAAGTTTTCTTCAAATTAATAAAAAGGAGCCGTTTGGAGTATTGCGATGTTGAAGGGTGAGGGCGACCGCGAGTTTTTCTTTACAATATCAAATCCACCGACCCGGAAAAAAAAATGCTCAAAGCTTGTTTTTCTCCCCATGCTTAATGAATTTTTTTATTTTTTACTTTACTTTCAAGCAACCCCCTCTACCATTCCACACATTTTCATAATATCAGATTTTAACTTCCCCACGGTATAAGAAAAGCAATTTATAAAATAGCCCACAGGGGTGGTGGCTGAAGTTATTTTTCGACCTTATAAAGGAAAAAAGAAGTATTTTCTTCAAAGTAGAAACTAATATTTGCGTTCTGAACATAACGTAGGATCTGACCCCCCCCCCCCGGACCACCGCCCCACTCAAAACGCCTACATACTTTGAATCCACGATTTCTTTCTTTAAAGGGAATCATTAGTGTGTGTTCAGAGAATCATAAAAAAGGTGGATTAGGCTGTAAATCTTTTTTTTTTTGTAAGGGTTTTGTGTCCGTGTCCTCTTCTAAATTTTTGTTGTTCAAACAGCAACAAAAACAGCGTAAAGGGAGGTGAACAGGGTCTGAACAAAGTTTTATTGTCTCTCTCTCTATCTCTCTCTTTGTGTTGAAACCGCCGTCGCCAAAGTTCATTTGTCAAGGAATGTGCTTTTCAAGTAATAAATTTAGGCGCTCCTTGCGGGTGTATTCACCCGTAATCTCCTCACGAACTTTGGGCAAGTTCAGCCATAGCAGTTGTGGGTGGTAGGGAGGAGGGGTGGCGAATAGACTCGCGTAGAGTGTGCCTTTCACGCGTCATATGGGACTGCGAAATTTCGGTATATTGATGTATTATACATATAGTTACACTGATGCGGTCAACCCACCTGCTAGTTGGCTATTACATGGCCATCTGATGATTCACGATGAGTTTACCTGACTAGCCAGATTGTTTGGCCCGAATGCCGAAATTAGCCACCTCCCCTCCACAACACACTCTAATGAATCATCAGCAGGAAATGTACCATTTTTCGGCCGCTTTGTTTCGCATTTCGAAGTCGCTTTTGTTCGCAGTTCTATCGAAATTCCCGCGTTGGTTAAGTGGATTCCTCTCGGAACGCCCCCCACCCCACACACACCCACAAGGCACACGCGTCGTGGCCAATTTCGTTAGGTTTTTGCCCTCTCCTCATAGGTGCGTTTCGGCCAGAGCCAGGCAGCATTCCACAACTTATCGATTGTCCGAGGGACTCATATAATCGGCAAATTCGACACACATCGAAGAAATGGTTCAAAAATCGTAAAATTCGCCCCGGGCGATTTAGGAAAGACGGCCAAGAATGAACTGGACGAATCTGTACGCAGCTTGACGAGGTCTGACGTCATCTCACAAGCCACGAGGCCGGCCAACATCGTGCCTAACGTAGAGAAAAATCGTTAATTCATGGCTAAAGGTCGACTCAGACTATTCGGACGTGACGTGGGAACACGCTGTCCCACGTGTGATACAAAATTCCAGAAAAGGATTTTGTTTTTTTACGTTCACATTGCTGCCCGGACGTGACGTGGGAACACGTGAGATGATGCTCGTCAGAGCAATGTGAACGTGAAAAAATAAAAGCCTTTTTAGGAATTTTGTATCACACGTGAGAATGCCTGTTCCCACGTCACGTCCGAGTCGTCTGTATTGACCTTAAAAGAGTAAAAAATCTCTTAATTTGTGGCTAAAATCGAGGAAAAACGCTTACTCGCGTAGAGAATTTACTTAATTACAAAATTACCTACATCAATCGGAGCTAAATATCTGCAAAATTGTTAGTTTTGGGTCTTGATAAGTATCCTACAAGCATTTCGGCAAAGATTCAAAGTTTCTTGCCTCAATATTCGCGATGATAAGGCGAGTTGGAGGTCTTTGCAACTTTCTGGTCTTTGTTTTCACGAAATTGCCAGTTTCATTTGTTTGTTTTTGTTTTTTTTTTCGAGGTTCACGCGAAACGCGGGCTTGCCGGCCATGAAACAGCGTCATTATGGCGAATAGCCGGAGAGTTGAAACATTTATTTCGCGAAGTCGCATTCATTCGCGAAATTGGAAGTGTTCTGGCTGAATAATCACAATGTTGCAAAATCCACTGCCTTAATTTCTCCGAAATTGCAAAAATTGCAATTTTTAGTGTCAAATATTCGCGAAATTGTCCGTCCATGTTGGTCGTACGACTGCGCCATGACGAATAGCCGCAGAGTTGAAACATTTTTTTAAGGGAAACATTCGCGAAATTGGAAGTGTTCTGGCTGGAATTAATTTCTTCGAAATTGCAAGTTTTTAGTGTCAAATATTCGCGAAATTGTCAGTTTCGCGTCTACAAATCCGTCCAATTGCAAACTGTTGGGTATTAACATTCGCAAAGTTATGGCTTTCTGGCCTTTATTTTCGCAAAGTAGCAAATTTCTGTTTTTTTTTTTTGTTTTTTTAAGTGTGCTTGGACCCTGTCGCGATATTGTCAGTTTTGGGTCATAAAATCCGTCCATGTCGGTCGTACGACTGCGCCATGACGAATAGCCGCAGAGTTGAAACATTTTTTAAGGGAAACATTCGCGAAATTGGAAGTGTTCTGGCTGGAATTAATTTCTTCGAAATTGCAAGTTTTTAGTGTCAAATATTCGCGAAATCGTCAGTTTCGCGTCTACAAATCCGTCCAATTGCAAACTGTTGGGTATTAACATTCGCAAAGTTATGGCTTTCTGGCCTTTATTTTCAGTAGTTTATTTTAAGTAGCAAATTCCTGTTTTCCACACCGCGAAAATACAACATTTTAAAGGCAAATTCCCACGAAATTGGGTGTTTCGGGTCTAAGTACCAGGGAATTTGTTAGTCGGTCTTTATTTTCAAAACATTAGGATTCTCGAAACACCGGCGGTCTTGTGACTGACTGCGCCATGACGAATAACCGCAGAATTGAAACATTTTTTTAAGGGAAATATTCGCAAAATTGGGAGTGTTCTGGCTGTGATATTCGCGATATTGCATGTTCCACGGCCTTAATTTCTCCAAAATGGCAAGTTTCAGGTTGAAATATTTACAAAATTGTCAGTTTCGGCTCTACAAATCTATGAAAATTGCAAGGTTTGAGTGAATATCCGTAAAGTAGCTTTCTGATTATTATTTTCGCGCAATTGCAAACTTTTTTTGAAAGGGGGTTCCTGGAGCTCATTTTCTTATTTTTAGCTGCGAATCGGCGTTGTTTATAAGCTCTTTGCCATGAAGTTGCCTCAAGTATCCGCAAATTTGGTTGCGTTAGAGTGCTCTTTCCCAATTTTATCCGCAAATCAGCAATTTGTCTAAATTTAAGCCGTGAATTGGCGCTTTTCCCCATTTTAAACATCAATGCGTGTTTTTCTCCAATTTAATTATTAGCGCTTTTTCTCAGTTTTATCGGCTTGAATTATGTAGCGCTTTTTCTCCATTTTTCTTCCCTGAAGTTTCCCCTGGAATCCGCGAGTTGGTGTTTTCTCAATTTTAGCTGTGAATTAGCGTTTTTCACTCAACTTTGGCAGTGAATTAGCACATTTTCTTATTTTTAGCTACGAATCTGCGCTTATTATAAACTCCTAGCCGTGAGTTAGCCATGAAGTTGCCTCAAGAATCCGCAAAGTAGGTAGCGTTTAAGTGCTC
Organism: Corythucha ciliata; assembly: GCA_038030265.1. NCBI lineage: Eukaryota > Metazoa > Arthropoda > Insecta > Hemiptera > Tingidae > Corythucha > Corythucha ciliata. The sequence continues at coordinate 45,487,180 of CM075941.1, forward strand.
TGTCCAAATTTTATCCGCAAATTAGCCTTTTTTCTCTATTTCAAACGCCAATTCGTGTTTTCTAAATTTTACCCGTGAATTAGCGCTTTTCTACAGTTTTAGCCGCTTGATCTAGCGGTATTTCTCAATTTTGTCCCTGAAGTTGTCCCAAGAATCCGCGAGTTTGCGTTTTCTCAATTTCAGCTGCGAATTAGCGGGTTTTTCTCAATTCTAGCAGTAGATTAGCACATTTTCTTAGTTTTAGCCGCGATTTTTAGCGCTTTTTCTCAATTTCATCAGCAAAATCGCGATTTTTCCAACCTTAGCGGCGTGAATTAGCGTTTTCCTCCACTTTTAGACGTGTATTCGCGTTCTTGTCAGCCGTGAATTAGCGCTTTTCTCAATTTCAGTCCCAATTTTGCTCCGAGAATCTATGAGTTGCCGTTTCTCACTTTTAGCTGTGAATTCGCGCTTTTTCTCAAATTTTAAAGCTGCTAAATTGTTATTACTTTATCACGAATTTAGGCATGAATTAGCGTGTTTCTTCATTTTTAAGATACGAATTCGCGCTTTTTTTTTTTTTTTTTTTTTTTTTTTTTTTTTTTTTTTTTTTTTTTTTTTTTATCATTGAATTAGGGCTGTTCTCACTTTTAGCCGCGTGAATAAGCGCTTTTTCCCTATTTCAGTCCCGATTTCGCCCCAAGAGTTCGTGATTTTGCGTTGTCCCAATTTCAACTGTGAACTAGGGCTTTTTCTTAAGTTTTAAAGCCGCATATTGTTCGGCTTAATCACAATTCCATCCGCGAATTAGCGTTTTTCTAGCGTTCTATTTTTGGGCCGAAAGAACTCGTTTTGCCCCTTCTTAGGTGTAAAATAGCGTTTCCCGCCTCAATTTCAGCTGCCTGCATATTAGCACTTTTTGTATATGTATTCTTTTTGCAAATTGGCGTGTCTCAACTAATTTTTCTCTCTAATTACAGCCACGAATAGCGTTTGCCTCATTGCATTGCAAAGTTACTAGTCAATTAAACTAGTCGGCAAAAGACATAAAATTGAAAAGAATATTCAACTTAACGAAACCATTCAAATTTATCTGAAGTGAATTTTAACATTCAATAAAAAAATGAAATTGTCCGCAAAGTTATCCCAAGAATCCGCCAGAAAGCGTTTTCTCAATTTCAGCCGCGAATCAGCGTTTTTCTCAGTTTAGCCATTCGTTCTCATCTTATCTACTTAAAAATCCCGATTTTTTCATCGAGAAAAGGTGACGTAATACATGCACTGACCCGATAGGTGCAGTTTGAGTTCCGGGAGGGGATCTCTCCTGTGTGGGGATTCGCTCTTTGCGTGGACTCCCGGGTAGCTCAGTTGGTTAGAGCACCGCCCGTGAAACCAGGAGGTCGTGGGTTCGAAGCCCACCTGGGGAGCAATTTTTTCTCGGAACTCAAAACAAGTAAAAAAAATGGTAAGTGTTTAATTTTCAAGATTAATTTCTTTATTTCAGCCTCTCCACTCCCTCGAATTCACACTTGTGACTATGGTAGAGAGGTGAGGGGGGGGGGTCATCCCATAAAGTTCGATGCACACACATCAGTGCCGTGAACGGGACGTGCCCCGTTCGGCAAATAAAATATTATTCTCAATGGAAATTGAAGGGTCACGTCCCTGACACGTGCCGGATATGTGTGAACGAACCTCTCAATTCCCATATGAGAATAATATTTTACTTGTCGGACGTGCCCCGTCCGTAAGGGTCTTCTAAATTCATTTAATTCATCTTTAAGCTTTTCAGGGGCTCCATCCGAACTGGGCCGATCCGGGGCGGTCCGTCCCCCTCGCCACTGCCTCGGTACGCTAGAACTTTGCGGTCTTTCATTTTCGCGAAATTGCAAGTTCCGCGGGGTGGGTGGTGTGAGGTTAGTACTCGCTAAACGTGGACCAGCCGGCTATATGACAGCGTATAAGCCTCAGGTCAAAATGCGGTTCATATACGCTATGGAAAGAGTGGCGAGGGGGGGGTTCTCTCTTATACAAATTTCTTGATGACGTTTCAGGGTTTGTTAGGAAATTGTTGCCCGAAAATGCGGGCCTTTCCCGCTTATTGCCTGCCTGTAAAGGTGTAGAGCTGGTGAGGGGTTTGTCACTATGGTGAAGTGAGGAGGGAAGGGGACTTTTGTCCTTCCTATTGACAAATAGGTTGTCTCTCTCGATTTAGACGGATAAAACAAATGAACGAAGAGGGCAATGTCATTAATTAAATTCTGGAAAGTGGGCCAGAAAGCAAGGGGGACGTATATATAAGTCCAAAAATCTGGCAGCCCTTAATTTTTAATTTTTCCCGCACGCCGGGAAATCAAGAATCCGGGTGGGGTAAAGACATCCAATTTTTTTTCTTTCGTTTTTATCTTGTTTTAACATCGGTCTCTTTCAGATCTTGAAACGTCGCTATGCCCGACCACCGAACTAGAACATCTTCTCTCTCTTTCTCTCTCTCTCTCTCTCTCTCTTTCTCTTTTCCTCTTAAAGCAAAAAATGTACGAAGCTAGGCGACTTGATCTACGGACTAGATAACGCTCATACAACCAAGTCCCCCTATATCAAGCCTCGGGGAGACAGATTTTCCTTCCGTCGAACAAGGCACAGCGGCATTCACGACACTGTGGGGCGTACAGTTGGAAGTGAGCGAGTGAGATAGAAGAGGCTCTCAATTAGGTTCAACATCTGTGTAAGATTAATTATGTAAATGTACGCAATCCGGGCTGCGATTCATAATACCCACAGCGTTAAGGTTTTCAGAGTGATAAATTGGAGCGACTCTCCGTCTGCTCGTTCTTATAATTGTGCTCATACGTCTTAAGTTATCAAAAAAAATAATAATAATAAAAAAAGTTTGTGAAGGATTGTAAGGGTTGTGAAGTGGCAGAGGGGGGGGGGGATTCCAATTGGAACAACGGAGAAACGAGGAAAAAAACAGTAGCTGGAAGAAATAGTGCCACATTGTTTACTTGCCCCCCTCCACCCATTCTTCCAGACGTTGGGTTATTTCTTTCTTTTTTTTTTTTTGTTAACAATACCTTTGGGGTACATAAAGGTATACTCGTTACGTTCGCTTCAACTCTTCCTGACCAGTGCTCTCGAGTATGAGAATTATTCAAAGGGAAAGAAAACAGTAGAACCCCCCCCCCCCCCAACTCCACCATCCTATTATTGAGTTCGGAGTTGTCTTTAAAAATAAAAAATCTCTATAACAAGGAAATACTGCACCGCGCGTCATAATATTGCCATATAAGACGTTTTCGACTATGGAACGATAGAGAGTGAGGGAGCTAATTTTCATATTTAACAATCAGCGGCATAAATGGCAATAAATAACAGTTACAAAATAATTCTCAGGGAACCCAACCCGGTGATTCACTGCTCCTGAGCACTACAAATCAAATCGAGAATAAGAGAGGCTCGCTGTGTGAGCGTTGTGAGAATGAGAAGGGAAGGGGGGGGGATTCATACAATAAATTTTGATTTATGGAATAACAAGGTGACTAGTCAATAGTTTAAAAAAGATTAATTACTATCAATGGCAAAAGGGTTTTCATGAAGTTACGTTTATATGTATGGGTGGGGGGGGGAGACGGTAGAGTGTAGAGAGTCAGTGTATATGGTCAAGCCTCGTACAATCAGATAAAGCTTTTAAAGGCAAGCAACAGGAGGCAATTAACCGGCGCAGTATAATCAAAACTGTGTTCATTTTCATTTCGAATGGATGGAGTGTGCGGGGGAGGAGGGGAGTATCAATTTCACAGGTGTGTTCATGGATTGCACTTGTCTCCGGCCCTACTTAAAGCGCTGAAAACTTGTGCAAACCATACCGCGCACCGTCTTTGTTTTGATGAACCGTCAAGGTGAGGGAGATTTTGGCACAGGTGCACTCCTCTGCCTCGGTAATCATTCGCTTTTATTTATTATTCTTTTTTTTTTTTTTTTTTTTCAAACCACCACTTGAATCCACGGGAGCCTCTGCACGTTAGGGGGGGGGAGGAAACAAGCGGTGAAGTGTGTAAGAGGATTATCTTCGATGATATATTCCAGTCGAGGACTAAAAAGGTGGCGAGGGGTGGGTCCTCTTTCCACTGTTTGAAGAAGCCTCCACTCCTGGTACTGAAACTTTTTTTTTTTTTTTTTTTTTCGCTTCATGTTTTCCCTTCTCTGAATGGCGTGGTGTGGAAGCGCGGGGGGTAAATCTTGTTGGCCTTCCCCCAAAATAACAATTTTCATGCAAGAGTGGAAGTTATTCGGCGGGAAGAGAAGTGCGGCTGTACAAGTTTTCCCGCGGATCCTCTTAAAGGCATTCTCGCCCCCCTCCCCACCAAAAAAGAAAAGTACACCGTTTGAAGACAGTGTGTGGGAAGAAGGGCAAAGATAGGGGCCCACTTTCTCTTCCAGTGGCCCTAGATGATGGTGAGGGGTGTTTATCTTGAAATGGCGTCGGTGGGGATTATATAGGTGTGCGAAGCAGCACAATGCTCAATGCTCTTTCGGCCCCGTATATTACAACGGAGACTTAGCTAACATCCGCTAATCCTTCTCTCTTGCTCCAACTTGAGAAGAAAATTGTAACGACTAGCGACGAAGGGTTGGGGGGGGGGAGCTCATTTCTCACTTTCAAGTCCAACAGTTTGTTTTGTGGATGGAAGCTCCCTAAAGAGAGAAGAGCCATTCACGGAGCACTTGGACTTTTTTTTTCGAAGCGACGTTAAAAAATATGGGAAGCTAAGTTTGAAAACACACACATGGTGAGTCACATCTGCCTTCTCCCCCCCCCCTCGCCTGCTACTGCCACCAACACATCTACCTCGAATAGAATCACTTGATGGTGGTTGCTAACGCTCTAAACAAGTACAAACGGACGGAATTTTTGAAGGATATAATGGTTAACGTTATTTGGGGGGGCAATGGCTATAAGGAGCCGAGCTTTATAAGCCAATAAGAGACATTTTGAAATTCCGCTGATTGGCTTCGTTTCGCCTTGCTGCACCGAGACCTACAAAAAGGCACGTCACTATATAAGCGTCAGAGCCCGTAACCAAGTGGGTACTAAAAGGGAGCACTTGCCCCCGGTGGCACTTCCCTAGGACGGTTGGATTGTAAAAGAAAGTTAGCAGCAAGCGTCTTTTTTTAACTGTGGGGTGGAAGGGCTTTGATTTTCTGCGGCCCTCCCCCTCTCCCAATCGACAAAAATGAACGAAAAACCAATTTGCTGCAAATCATAATTATACATAGATCCACAAATTTACGGTTTGTAGAGGCAAATCCGTGAAATTGATTTTTCAATTAGCCAACCAAGCGAAGCCCCCAAAAATTGCTTTTTGTTATGATTCAAAAGCGCCAAATTTTGTTCTTAAAGGACTGAAATTTTGCTGCTGACTGAAATTTTCTTTCAGTCAGCAGCGTGAAATTTTGTCTTTTCAGGTAGAACGGTCCCTGTAAAATTATAAGTTTGAACGAGTCGCAACTACGCGAAATTTCATTTTTTGCCAGAGTTAAACGCGCCAAATTGAGTTTTCAAGGGGCCCGAGCCCTCAAAACCGCAAAATTGTTTTTTTAAATTAACAAAACCAGTTGAATTTTGTCTTCAGTGCAGTGGCAATCTATGAGGGCAAACACCCCCCCCCCCACACACACACACCCTACCACCACCAACACCATACCACGCCACAATGCAGTAACTGTGTATTGCACAACTATATGTGGCGCGATGTGATATAGAGAAAAACGCAAATTCGCGAAATTGAGAAAAGTCTTTATTTACTGGCGCAGATAAGAAAAAAGCGCTAATTCGCGCGTAAAGTAGCAATTTTTGTTTTTAATGTGTGACTTGAATTCTAGTTTTTCCCCCATTTTAGCCGTTTATATTAGCGTTTATCAACACTTCATTCAAGAATTAGTAGTTACTCTTGAAGCATCCGCTAATTGGCGATTTTTCTAAATTTTAGCCATGAATAATAGATTTTTATCTGTTTTACCCGTCATTAGCTCTTTCCCTGTATTTTAGCCGTGAATTTGCGAATTGATTTTTTTTTTTAGTCAACAAAGTCAATTTTAGTCTCAAAGTTGTCTTCAGAAACTACGAATTTGTGTTTTCTCAATTTTAGCCGCGAATTAACGTTTTTTCTCAATTTTAGCCGCGAATTAACGTTTTTATCGATTTTAGGCGCGAATTAGTTACTTTTTTAACTTTTAGCTTTTTATTCGCGAATTGGCACTTTTTCTAAATTTCAGCCATGAATACTCGATTTTATCCGTTTTACCCGCCGATTAGCACTTTCTTTCAATTTTAGCCGCGAATTTGAGTTTTTTTCAATTTTAGCCGCGAATTAATTCCTTTTTTCAATTTTAGCGTTTTTGAAGAATTTATTCGTGAATTGGAACTTTTTCTAACTTTCAGTAATGAATAATCGATTTTAACTATTTTACCCACCGATTAGCACTTTTTTAAATTTTAGCCGTGTATTTGTGTTTCTTCAATTTTAGCCGCATGGGGTTTTTCACGATTTCAGCCACAAAGTTGCCTTTAGAAGCCACGAATTGGTCTTTTTTCAATTTTTGCCGCGAAATGGCAATTTCCCCTTTATTTTTGCCGTGCACTAGCTTTTGTCCTAATTTTAACCGCGTATTGGCGTGTTTCTCAATTTTGGCCGTGAATTAATCACTTTTTTTTTCAATTTTAGCTCTTTTTATTTAGAGTTATTCAACACTTTATCCACGAATTGGGACTTTTTAGTTAATTTTGCGATTTTTTCAAGTTTAGTTATGTGTTAGCGATTTCACTCATTTTACTCGACGATTATTACCTTCTATTGCTTTTAGCCGCGAATTCACTTTTTTTAGCTTTTTGTCGCTTTTTTCACTTTTTTAGCACACAATTCACTTTTTTACCCTCCGATTAACACTTTCTTTCGATTTTCGCCGCGAATTTATTTTTTTCACGATTTTAGCCATAAAGTTGCCTGCAGAAGCCGCGAATTGGTGATTTATCAATTTGTAGCGTTGGCTTAGATTTAGCCGCGAATTAGTGTTTTTCTTATTCCTGCCGTGTATTAGTGATTTTTTCTATTTTATCCACGAACTAGCACTTTTTCTTAGTTTATTCGCTAATTCGCGATATTTCTATATTTTAGCCAAGAATTTATTTTCGATTTTATCTGCTGTTTGTTTTACCCGCCGATTAGCAAATTCTCTCGATTTTAGCCGTGAATTAGCGGTTTTTTTTTTTTTTTTTTTTTTTTTTTATTTCAATTATTATTATTATTTTTTTTTGCTGTTTATTAGTGATTTATTCTACACTTTGTAAGCGAATGAATTCTCTTTTTCAATTTAACCGAAAATTAGAGCCTTTTCTCATTTTTAGCCTGAATTATATCACCGAGGTGATGTAGAGACAAACGCCAATTCGCGGCTAAAATGAGGAAAAAACACAGAATTTGACGGATGAATAAAGTAAAAACGCTAAGTCGGGGATAAAATATATACATATAAAAATTTCACTAATTCATGGCAAAAATCAAGAATAAGGCTAATTCGCGGCTGAAATAATAAAAACTCTAATTATGCGGCTAAAATTGAGAAAACAACAATTCTATGCTTCTGAAGGCAACTTGGTATTGAGAATTGAGAAAAAGTCACTCATTTATGCCAAAAATTAGATAATTCACGAGTAAATTTAAGGCTTACCAAAATCACTCACGTGCGACTAAAAATGAGAAAAACCTGAATTCGCGGCTAATTAATAGTGGAAAAATTAAGAAAAAGCTCTAATTCGTGGTTAAAGTGCGTAGAAACGCTCTTAAACGGGGTAATTGAAATGAACTCACTATTCGTGGTTAGAAGTGGGGAAAACGCTAATTCACTGTCAAAAATTAAGAAAAACCGCAATTTTCAGCTAAAAGTTTGAGAAAAACGTTAATTCGCGGCCAAAATTGAGGGAAAGATGTGCTAATCGGCGGCTAAACTTGAGAAAAATTCATCAGTTGTTGAGTCAACCATGCACGGCAGAGTGAAGGCAACTTCGCTGCTGAAATAGAGAATTTTAGCTGACCTCAATTTTCATTAGGCTCTCGATAAGAGAGTAACATTGAGAAGGTGCGCAAATGTGCTAATCTTGGGGCCAATTATTATGTGGCAAAAGGTTTGAATGGGCGGTAATATTCGCGGCTGAAAAAGCGCTGATTCGTAGCAAAAAGCGAAAAAAAAAAAAAAATTACTAATTCTCGTCGAGTTTTTGAATTCCTGCAGTGTGATCAATGATCAAGATGGGGAACAGGTCACTGTTCAAAATTGCTTGCCCTAAAACAAGAAATAATCGTCTCCTAATGGACGAGCTTGGCTGGCTAGAGACAGAAATCCTGTGCCCTACTATTTTGTTCGTATACTGTTAAATCAAAAATCACCGTCGCAAAACCGTGTTTTTGGCATGATTACGCTCGACCTTATTATTTAAACGCGAACATGTTTTAAACATGTTGTGTAAATCGTTCCACTGCTCTTATAGTTAAAGTTTTGCTCTCGTCTGTATAATTAGGTACTTAACCGTCGCGTGCGGTCTGATATTCTTTCATTAAAATATTTTATTGAAGGAACTGCGATTGTTAGTGGGCGAGGGGGGTGGCTTCTTAGGATGGTTTTTTTTGGGTGTTTCATTTTGTGTTTCAACTGCAGGAATTTTTCTTAATTATAAACTGATTTTTGTGGGCCTTCTTTAATTAATGTTTGCTTATAATTCCTTTTTTTTTTTTTTTTTTTTCAAGGTTGAGGTGGCCGTGAGACTCGGTGAAGCGGACGAATGGTCGGAGAAGAGCGAAGAAATTGTCGTCGACACCGGACGAGCTGTAGTCGTTGAACTTGACGCGGCATCGTCGTCATCAGCCGGCGGCGTTGCCGTGGCCGACGCCGCGTGGAATCAGCGTGACGGCGACTCGCCGGCCACCGTTGATTCGACCTCTCGAATCGTTCGAGTGATGCCAAACATTGACACCGATAATATCGATGACGACGACGACGACGACGACAACGCCGCCGTCGCCGCGGAGCCGTCGCTCTTCTTTTCCGCCGTCATCACCACCAAGGACAAAGCGTCGACCATGTGGGGCGCCGTGGCCGCCGCCTCGCTTTTTCTCGCTCTGACCCTCGTGACCCTGTTGATTCGGTCGCGGCGGTCGTGGCGACGGGGGCATTTGACGTCGACAGATGACGATGTACCCAAATTGCTACCTCCTAGTCCGTCTTTTCGTCATCAGAGTCCTTCTCTCGGTGAGTTCATTGTTTTTAATTACAACCACCATCACCACCACCACTTTTTACACTCCCAACACGCTGAGACTAACGTTCTCACATAATTTTAGACACCCCCCCCCCTTGCCACGTATAATTCAAAAAATGTCGAGGTCAACTACGTCGTTGCCCTCTCATCCACCCGACGTTGCACATAGTAGGACAGATGACACATTATCAAATGAAATTAGCAATTCCCATTAGCCCAGCAGCGTTGTGTGTTGTTTGTTTTTATCAGAACACACGACAGGAAACATTCTTGCAACAAGGTACAAGGTCCTTCCTTTATTTAATGGAAAAAATACCCCCAACCCCCGCCCCTTAACATGACTATTGGCAGAAAAACTGCCCATGCAGAGTAATAATGTCTGGAAAACCATTTATTTTATTTTATAAATTAAAGAACAAAACATTATTGACCCTAGGGGCCATATTGGGGACTTGATCGTACTCGAATTCTTATAAACCAATAAAGAATTCATTTTTGTTTCGAGTTTTCTCCTTCCGGTGGAATAAAGAAGGAAATTCTCTCTTTTTCTCCTTCGCATTCTGTGTAACTTTCATGGGAGGGCAAAGAGCGCGGGAAGCTATCGGAAAATGACTTATCGACGATTCGCTGAGAAAGTCCCCGCGGGTGTTTATTTTAAGTAACTCAATGGTTGGTGGAAGGGGGTGGTGGGGCGAGAAACTCGTCTTTTTCAAATAATTAGCTTTTTGTCTTTCTTCGTCCCAGCTTTTCTAAAATAAGGCTTTGGCGAATAATGGAAAAGCCTCCCCGCCCGCCCACCTATCAGCCGTGACGTCATTATGAGAAGGGAACAAGCGTTGTCTTCGCGATTCCTCTATAAGTGCGTTCTCGTTCTTCTGATTTTCATCATGTTCGAAAGAGCTGTCCCTTTATTATATAAGTCTTCATCTCAGTCGCTTCAAACATTTTTAAATCGAAGCGAGGCCTGACATCATCGGGTATTTTGTATTCTTCCCCTGCCCTCCCCCTCACTGGATGGGTTAAACCCTTCAATTAATCTTGATTGCCCCTCTATTCAAAGAATTTGCCGCGTTTTCAGAAGATGAACCGCTGCTGCTTCTTTCCACTAATCATGCACACGTATTATAGCATAAAAAGTTTGTCTGTCGCGATAGCCAACCCCCCCCCCCTCCCTCATCGAAGTCAACTTTTTGGTTTTCATGCCCCGCGGAGGAGTGCGTATAGTGCATGTGCCAAGTGTATTGGAATGGGTGAGTGGGGGGGAGGGGTGCTTGTAGCTAAGGACTTTTAATAATCGCCCTCTAATTAATCATCGCTCCATCTTTGACATAATTTTACCGGCGGGGAGAAGAATGCCGCCCGAAGGAAAATGTTTTGAGTTTCTGACGTTTCTCCGTTCGTAAAAATAGCGTTTACGCGAGTATTTAAGAATTTCTACAAAATATTTTAAGATGCCATCTTTTCTCCGCCTCAAATTTGTCATTTTTGTTCTTTACCACCGTAAATAAACAAAACGAAAAAAAAAAAACAAAAAACAACTCCCTCAATGTTGAGCACAGAAAATTATCGTTAAAAAAACAATCCACATCGGTCAGCGGGAGGACTATGGCACACACTCACACACACACACACAAATGGTGCAGCATTTCATTGCCGAGTTCCCCTGAAAATATCTCGAGCTGCGGAGCTGATGTTGATGAGAGGTTCTTGGGTGAGGGGCGGGAGGGGAGGCGCTTCCCTGCCGAAGAATTCTCCTTCTCGACTTTTATATGTTATGGTTGTTAGTCATAAATGCTTATAATTATACACCCTCGAGGTATCTTCGTGCGGGAAATGGTGTCGGAGACGAGTAATGTTTAGCCTTTTTTTTTTTGTCCGTTCGTGAGTGACGCGGCACTGGGATTCGGCTTTTGCGAACGTTAATTTATTTCCAGGAAAATAAAAATGGAGATAATTTTTTTAAGGGCCTATTTTCATTTTAAAGAGAACATTTTTAACTCGTAAAACTTCGCGCTAATAGAATGTCATTTGTTTGCTGCTGGGAGTCTTTTTTTTTTTTTAATCCTCTTACGGGTCGGGTCAACCAAATGCGTTCTGAAGAGAGAAAGGGGGTTTGCTCATATTGTATAGAAAATTATCTGATTGTTCAAAATAACAGGTTTTCTGGAAAATGGCTTCTGGCTTGCGTAGCAAGTGCTTATGAAATTTGGTTTTTGATAAAGGATCCAACACCAATCACGGCGTAGGGGTTTCACCAGGAGAACAGGGAAATGTATTTCGGGCTATTTCTCGGCCCTAGTACTGCCCCATCCTAATAATATCAAAGTATCAATCAAATAAACAAATAAGGAAGGGGTCTTTAGTGGTTGAGACCACTAAAGAAAAATCCGCGAAATTTGATGTTTATTTTTTTTCCTTATAAAACGAGGTCCCTGAAATTGATTTTTGGCGGTTTTTTGCGAGAAAAAATTGTTCCCCTGGTGGGATTCGAACCCACGACCTCCTAGTTTCGCGCCACATGCTCTTACCAACTGAGCTATCCAGGGAGTCCACGCAAAAAGCGAATCCTCCCAGGAGAAATCCCCTCTCGGAACTCAAACTGCACCTATCGGGTCAGTCGAGAGCGTCTTGGTCGGAGGAGATGATGAATTCTCTGCAGAAGATTACTCCTTTGCAGATGTTACGTGGTACATTCGGGTATACCTTGACGCCTACACTTCCTAACATCGTTAGTGATTGTATTTTTTGGGCTTGCTCTGCATTTTTGGCCTCAATTGAAAGTCTGCCTTTTGAGACCCGAGAACATGATTTTGGTTCGCCGAGTTGGTTAATAATGGCGCGATTGAGTTGGATCGCGCAGATTTGCGAGAAATCACCTTGGACTCTCTCTACTATCCAGTATTGGATGTAGTCTGTTGGGGTGGTTGTTACTCCCTGCAGTAGGCGTTGTTCCAGAGTGGTTTGTGGGTGTTGCTGTTGTGTTTGGGCTGGTAGATGGGTTAGTTTGTGTAGTTGCAGCTGTGGCTGTTTTAGTTGCTGCTGCTTCAGCTGCTGTTGATGATGCTGCTGCTGCTGATGTTTTGTCAATTGTTTTGCTGTTGACGTTGCCGTGGATTTTGACTGTTGTGACGATGTTTTGCTTTTCTGTTGCTGTGACTGAACTTTTTCAGACGAGCTTGGTAGAGAAGTTGATTTAGGGACTTTATTTTGCCGGTTGGTTTCAGTTTGCTCCTGGCTTTCGCGACTGAGTGGGCGTTTGTTTGCATCGTCAGTTAATGCATGTTTTTTTTACAATGGTTAGAAAATTAGGATTTTGTTCGCGGTGCGTTGTAGGAGCATTGTTTACAGTAGTCTCCACCGGTCCCGTAGGATCGGAGGGCATAAGTGGGGTCTGTAGCATATTTCTCACGGTAGAGCCAGACTCCAGACTCTCCGCACCGCCTGGCAAGGGCGGGTCGCATGCCGCAGCAACATGTTGAACGGTTCTTGCCCCCCCCCCCAGAATCTGATGGGGAACGTGCGCCCAGTGGGGATTGTGCGTCCACCTCCTGGGGTAATATGTTTTGTAGAATCGTTGTCCATATTGCCAAGTAAGAAATTTAGAGAAAACCCGGCCATCCGAAGATGCAATCGGGGTTCTTAGAAGTACAGCCGCCAGCCGCGTAACATGAGGAGCAGACGCTGACCAGATCGTCGCGCAGTATGGGGACAGACACGTCTGGGATTTACAGTTGTCTGAGCCGTTAGCTTCATCCCAACTCAGCATCAGCCATCCCGCCATGGGAGACCCTACCAGGAAACTAGTTCCCGACGGTGTTGCCCGATGCATCATTGTTGTGGACTACTGAGCCCCCCCCCCCCACCACGACAAGGTGGCCCGACGGGGGGTGGATTGGGTCCGGCCAAGAGCGCCCTGACGAATAGCCGGAAAGTCACATAATTTTTTAAGGCAAATAGCAGCGCCGGGATTGAAAGTTTCCTGGTTTTGTAAGCATCTGGCTTTAATTAGGCAAGTTTCAAGGCTTGATTCAAGCGAAATTGCAAAAGTTAGAAGCCCTTTTTTCTTTCATGTCCTGTAGGGAAATGAAGTTTGGTCAGACAGCCGACCCCAACTGTGCCCATAGCCTCATGAATGACCGTCTAATTGCAACATTACGCGTCAAGCATTGAGCTTGCTAGTCCGAGTTTTGCATAAATTGAGCGAAATTACAAGTTTCCTGGCTGAATATCGACGAAATTGCAAGTTTAGATTCTTATTTTTGCGAAAATGCAAGTTCCGTGCCTTAATTCTTGCGCAAACGCAAGTTTCGGATCTTACAGCCAGCTAAATAGCAAGTTACGGGCAAGTGTCGGGGCTAAACATCCGTGAAATTGGAAGTTTGTTACTGTGCTGAGCTCAGACCAGGGGGGGGGGGCTAGCCGGCCGACGCATGACAAGGCCTCCTCCCCTTCCCACGACTGAATTGCCACATTTGGCGTAGCAGTGGCTGAAAATTCATGACATGTCGAGTTTCACATCTTAATTTTCTTCCACGTTAAGGGAAATTAAGTGTTTTTTTTTGCGGACCCTGGGCTAGCCGGCCAGTCGCCTAAGCAAAATACAAGTTCAGGGTCTTAGTTTGAGATAATCGCAAGTTTTGAGGCCTTTTTCGAGGCGACGGATCAAACAGGCTCCGAAAAAAGCCCGGAGCCTGACAGATACACAGGAAATTGGAAGTTGCATGACCGAATTTCTGCGGTAATGTGACTTTCGAGGTTTGATTCCTATCCAAAATAAGTTTGGGGGTCTTAATTTTTAATTTAGGCAATATTGGAAGTTTCAGTCAGGTCCTTTTTTATGGCGGAGAACTCTGGCCTCTGGAAAGCCTGACAAATTCCTTTGAAATTGAAATTTCGTGAGATTGACATTTTTGGGTCTTAATTTCAGTGAAATTACCAGTTAAAGGTCTTAAAGCAAGCAAAATAGCCAATTTATAGGCAGTACTCTCGGTATTGGCTCTTTGGAGCGCGAATACTCACGAATCTGGATGTTTCCTGGCTGAATAACCGCCTGATTGCCAGTTTTGGGACCTAATTTTGAATAAATTACAAGTTTTGGGACTTTTTTTTTGTCCTGCCACCCATCCCGGAAGCCCCATAAGCTTGATGACACCGTTGACCCTCCTCCATACAAAACACGTGCGTTCAATGATGAACTGAGTAGCTTCGTGGGATTCAGAATTGGGGTGATCAAAAAGGCATAACATTTTTATGTGTGTACCGTGCTTTAGAGATGCCCTTCACTTGCAATTTCTGTACTTGTTAGAAGAAAAAAAGGTTGTAGCGTTTGAGTAATAATCCTCCCCTCTCTTGTTGCACGTTTTACAGATTCATTTCCAACATTGGTACGCGTCGTCGACGAGAGCCATCTAATGAGTCGCCAAGAACAACTAAAACAACACGAATCAACAACAAATCATAACCACAATCTCGTCCTGCCACACCCTCATCATTACCCGCAATCCCACGGTAATCTGTCCCTCAACCCTGTTCCCTCGCTCACCCGCCCCTGCCGTCATCCTCCCACCACCTCGTCCACGACATCGTCGACCGACCCTTCCTGTTCGCCCTCCTCCACTTCAAGGAACGGTGGTACCACTCTTCACGTTTGAGGGCTTTTATCATCATCTTGAAAATTTATCGCGTTTTAATGATTTTTGATGACGACGGCAACAACAAGTAAAAAAAAAAAAAAAACCCTCGTGAAGTTCCTGTGATAAGAACCACACTTCGCTTCCAATAGTTCCCTCTCTCCCTCCCTCCGCCACCCCGATAATAACAAAAGTATATATTGTGTACATTTCAAATTTTCTTGTAAATTTTAACCACTTGTATAGACTGATTTATGCTTGTTCGCCCCCCCCCCCCAACCCTATAAACGTGTTGTTTTTCATCCGTTTAATTTGATATAGGAAATTGATTTCGCGGGAGTCAAATTAAAATTTAACGTTATAGACTAGTCTTTATGAGTAAGAAACCCCCGCCCTGCCAGGCCCATCAGTGTATATTTCCAAACTAGACAATTCCCCCCTCCCCTCTCATCTTCCTCAACCAAGGATTCGTTATTTATTTACTTTAGTTTCTCCGTAGGAGTAGTTTAGTCAATCGACAATCAATTGTTTTTTCTCGCGTTTTCTTATTATCATGGACATTATTATGAAGAAAAATACGTAATAATTATTATTATTTTTTTTGTCGCCCATTAATTTATTTTAACCGCTGATTTGCAAGGCCCTCTATTAGTTTCGCGATAGTACAAATCGATGGGTCATTACCTCGGAGAGACAAAAAGAAACAACTAATAATGGAAAACTCTTTAAAAAAATAGAAAAAAAGAGGATATCTCCCAGTTTAAAAAAATAAATAAATAAAAATAAAGAGTTCCTCGATTTAAAAAAAAATAATAATTTTTGCAAAAAGAATAGATATAAATATTTATATTTTTATATTGACGCCCTTTGTATAGGTTGAAAGGAGATTTCACTACAAACATATTGAATATTTTCTAGGCTGGCTGGCAACATTTTAGACGGTTCGTAGCTCGCTTCGACAAAGAAAAAAAAAAAAATGCGGCGATGTAAATATTTCTCTAGAGAGAACGTTTGTTTAAAACAGGAAATAAATTTCGAGGGCTCCTACGTGTCCATTCTCCCCCCCCCACCCCCACCACGCATCATTTCTCCCCGCCCTGAATCACTCCCGACTTTATATCATTTACTCAAACCCTTCACTTTGATAATAAGAATCTGGTCTTTTGAGTCTTTTATTTAATTACCTCTTTAATTACTTCGTAAAAAAAACAATGTATTATACGTGCGTTATACTATTTAACTAGAAGCTGTTTCTATTGATTTTTTGACTTTTTTTTTCTTCGTTGTATAATATTGTATATACCAAAAACCCAAAATTGTGAATTTTTTGTGTTCACTCGTGATTTAAAAATTTGGGTTAAATTGTAAAATTTAATTTTTGTAAATTTTATTATTATATAAAAAATTATGTGTGTATTCATGTTCGGCCATTAAAAAAAAACATGCGAGTTATAAAAAAAAAGTGTAGTTTCTCACCTGGCGACTCATTTAATTGAAAAAGGTAAGTGTTAAATTGATACTTGACAAAAAGGTTGTGTACTGGGGGGAACTCAGAGCGTTTTCTATTTGCATGAAGTCCTGCTCCGGAGCAATACATTTCCACCCGTCTTTTCCATTAACATATGTTTTAATTCAGAGAGGACGGGTGGAAATGATCTGCTCTGAAGCAGAATTATGTGCCCAAGGAAATCGCTTTCAATTTTACCCAAAATTAGCCTTCTCTGATGTTTTTTGTTTCCCGGTGTGCCCACAGATTTATAAATTGAACGTTTAATTGTGTTCTTCTCTCTCTCTTTTTTTCCTTCTTTATATGATCTACCCCGCAGTGAGCTAATGATCTCTCAACCGCGCTGATTAAAATCTCATTCTCCATTTTAGACGCGACCACATTAGTCAAAGTTGTGTGGGGGGGGGGATGGTTGGATGAGGGGGAATTAAAAATCATTAACAAGGAAGATTAAAATGAAAGGGAGAGGGGGGAGGGGAGCAAGCGTATCTCTGTCTTGTGCGTGTGTGCCCTACTTCCGTTTTTCAAGGGTTTATCTTGGCCGCGCGGGCTTGGTAATATTTCACTCACTATCGTCGGACTCTCAATGCTGTGCAGTGAAAATAGTCTTGTGACGATGCTTGGAATAGGTGCGGATTAGAAAGGGGAGCTCGTCGACGAAATAATTTTTTTGACAGAAACCGAGCTCCTATAGCACGTTACGGGGCAAATTCGTCGTTTTTTGACAACGCTTGGTCCCCTAGTGACATGGAGAATAGAATGTGTTAGGAGCTCGTCGGTAAAATGGTTTTTAACAGAACCCTAGCTCCCAGCACGTTGTATTCTCTTAGTATGAAAGATTGGAAATCGCAACACCACACCTGATAAAAGGGTTAAATTCGTCGTTTTTGACAATATTTGGTCCCCGAATGACCAACAGGATGAACAGAATAGAATGTGCTGGGAGCTCATCGACGAATAATTTTTGACAGAAGAAGAGCTCCTAGCACGTCATATTCTCCTAGTACGAAAAGGTAGAAAATCGCCGCATTACACTTTGAAGAAGGAATAAACTTCTGGGTTTTGACAATATTTGATCATCTAAAGACCAGGAGAACAGGATGAGCATGGAGCTCGTCGACTAAATAAATTTTGACATAACCTGAGCTCCTCTAGCACATTTTATTCTCTTAATACGAAGGATTAACAAGTATAGTACATTGGAAATCGCCACATCACCACTAGCGTACCGATGCAGCGGTGGGGGGGGGGGGCGCCATTTCACGACTGAAATGGAGCGAAACGAATTCTTTCGGCGCAAAAATGTAGAAAAACGCTAATTCGCGGATAGAATTGTGATTAAGCGCAACATTATGCGGCTTTGAAACTTAAGAAGAAGCCCTAGTTCACATCTGACATTGAGATAACGCAAAATCGGGACTGAAATTGTGAAAAAAGAGCTAATTCACGCGGCTAAAACTGAGAAAAGCGCTAATTCGAGTACAATAGAAGAGAAAAACGCGAATTCGCATCTTAAAAATGATGAAACACGCTATTTTACGGCTAAAATTGTGATGAAGTGCTACAATTTAGGAGATTTAAAAATTGAGAAAAAGCGCGAATTCACAGCTCTAAGGAAGAAACGTCAACTCATGGATTCTCGGGGCAGCAATGTGACTAAAATTGAGAAAAAGCGCTAATTCGAGGGTGACATAGACAAAAACGGGAATTCGCGTCTAAACAATAGGATAAAATCGAGGAAATACGCTAAAAATCGCAGCTAAGATTAAGAAAATGTGCTAAGTAAGTAAGTAAACGCAAACTCGCCGATTCTTGGGGGGCAACTTCGGAGCTGTAATTGAGAAAAAGCGCTGATTCCGAGAAAACTGAGAAAAACGTTAATTCACGTATAAAAAGAAAAAAACGTGAATTCGTGTCTAAAATAATAAAAAAGCCAAAGTGTTACAATTTGGCAGCTTTAAAAATTGAGAAAAAGCGCGAATTCACAGAAAACGCCAACTCACGGATTCTCGGGGCTGGGACTGAGATTGAGAAAAGGCGCTGTTTCACGGCGTGAAATAGAGAAAAATGCGAATTCGCGTCTAAAAGTGGAGGAAAACTCAGCTAAGGTATGAAAAATTACGGCTTTACGGATAAAAAAGAGGAAAATCGCTAAAAATCGCAGCCAAAATTAAGAAAATATGCTAATTTACTGCTAAAGTTGAAAAAACAAAAACGCTAAATCACAGCTGAAAATGAGAAAACGCAAACTCGCCGATTTTAGAGGGCAAGTTTGGGGCTGAAATTGAGAAAAAGCGCGAATTTGCTCACCGATTCTCGGGGCTGTGACTGACATTGAGAAAAAGCGCTGAATCACGGCGTGAAATAGAGAAAAACGTGAATTCGCGTCTGAAAGTGAAGGAAAACGCCAGTTCACGCAGCTAAGGTATCAACAATTGCGATTTTACGGATAAAATAGAGAAAAAGCGCTATAAGAAATGCGCTAAAATTAAGAAATGTGCTCATTCACGGCTAAAATTGAGGGTAGAAAGGCTAATTCACAGATTATATTTGGAAAACGCCAACTCGCACATTCTTGGGGATAAAATTGAGAAAAAGCGTCTAATGAAGCGGCTAAAACTGTGAAAAAGCGCTAACTCGCGGGTAAAGTAAATAAAATCGTGAAATGACGGGTAAAATAAAGAAAAAAACGAATAATGGCGTTTAAAATGGAGAAAAACGCTAATTTGCGGATAAAATTCGGACAGAGCACTCAAACACTATTTACTTTGCGGATTCTTGAGGCAACTTCGTCATGGCTAATTCACGTCTAGAAGTTTATAATAATCGCTGATTTGAAGCTAAAAATTGGGAAAGTGAGCTAATTCGCGGATAAGATTGATAAAAGAGCTATTATTCGCAGAGAATAAACGCTCATTCGCATTTAAAATTGAGAAAACACAAATAGGTACGTGGCTTTCGGAGCAATTTAGTGGCTAAAATTGAAAAAAATATACTAAACAGCCTCCTAGAGATTTCCGCCCCGGGCCCCTGTAGGTGTTGTTCCGCGTGTGAGGACGAAGAGCAAAAAAAAAAAATATTCGACTCAGCCCTCAAAAGCGCTATTCTGAAGGCTCAAAATAAGAAAAATCGCGCCTTCTGTTGGTAACATCGCGTTTAAAATAAAGAAAATAATCTGATCCCCTGTCGCATCAGGTCCTTATCAAGCGGATAAAACTGAGAAGGCGCACTAATATGCTGTTCTAGGGGTAAGTACGCAGTTTTCGTGACTTAAACTGCGAAAAAGGGTTCATTCTTTGTTTCTCGATGCTACTTCTAAGACAAAAATTAAGAAAAAATCGCTGCTTCGTTGGGTATAGAGACCACTTTGCGACCTAAATGTAGAAAAATTGACTATTCTTCTGTAATTTGTCCTTGCCCGCGACTAAAATGGAGAAAAGCATTAATTTGCTAATAGAATATAGAAAAAACGTTAATTCGCGGATGCAAATGACAAAAATTGCGAATACGTAGCGAAAATTGAAAGAAAAATACTAATCCACAGAAAAAAAAAAGATAATGCGGAGCAAAATGTTTAAAACCGCTAATTTGCGGCCAACATCGGGAAAAATCACATCACAAATTAGTACGGCTAAAATTAAGAAAAAACACTAGTTCGTGACTAAAACAAGATAGAAAAAACGTTAAATTCTAAATTTTTGCGAAAAACACAAATTGACGACTGAAATTTAGAAAAATTGCTAATTAGCAGCAAAAAATTA
This sequence comes from Corythucha ciliata, assembly GCA_038030265.1. Classification (NCBI taxonomy): domain Eukaryota; kingdom Metazoa; phylum Arthropoda; class Insecta; order Hemiptera; family Tingidae; genus Corythucha; species Corythucha ciliata. The sequence goes on from CM075941.1 coordinate 45,507,370, forward strand.
CGACACACGCTAAATTCAAGGCGAAAATTGAGAAAAATCACTAATGAAATGCTCATAAAATTGAATCAAACTGTCAAAAAGCGTTAACTAGCGATTAAAATTTGGACAAACGGTCATAGCCACCAAAATGGAAAGAATCGCTAATTGATTGGTGGCTGAAATGAAAAAAAAACGCTGCGAATTATCGAACAATGCCTTATTATTTCGACTGTGGGTTTATTATTCATCGATGTAGTCAAATCCGGCTTGAAATTACATGAAAATCGACACCCCACACCCCTATGATCCCAAATCCTTTGAAAATCCCCATTTTGGACCCGCTTTTGGCCAATAAAACCCCAGGGAGTTATTTGATCAAACTGATCAGATGTTAGGACCAACTAGACCCCAAATGGAGTCTATGTGCGAAAGAACGAGTTTTTTCGAGCAATCCTAGGGCAAGATATGGCCCGGACGGCGGACGGACATTTTTTTTTATTGCAGATTTGGATTCTACGCACTTTGAAACGTAAAACTACAAATTTTGAGGGGGGTTCAAAAAATTTTTTTTGCGATACGATTACAAAGACTTATTATTGAGAAATAATAAGTCAAAAGAGGCTTATTCATGGAAGAAATTGGGGAAAAGCGCTAATTCGTGGATACGCGTTAGGACAATTTGTGATGGCAGGGCAAGGGGCGAAGGAGTACCCCCTCCCCTAGCTATGTGGAAAGAACCAAGGTTCTTCCAATCACATCGGGTGACGATACGTCGACAACACTCCATGGATGACCTGGTTGACGAAAAATCGACGACCTGAAAGGTCGGTAATGTAAAATTTACCCGGTCGTGAATGAAATAAAAAGGGCTATTAGCTGTTAAGAGTGAGGGTGACTTCACTCTCGTCGGACGGAGGCCGCGTAGGGACGGTAAAGAGGCCCGGAAACGTATTAAAATGGCCCAAAGGGGGACGCAAAAGGGAAGTCCAAACGGGGTTTAGAGGTTGATTCGAGAGAGAGAGAATCGAGATGTAGGAAATGCGTAGGAAGAGGGAAGAGGAAAGGGCTATGCGGGTGGATAGCGATAGGCGAACGGGATCGCACAATCCTCCTCCAGAAGCGAAGCGCCCCACAAAAAGGGTCAGAGAAGAGGCGGGGGCGGTATCGCAAACTCAAGCCGGAGCTGAAACGGTGAGCCAGGAGAAGAGAGCGAAAGTGCCCATACAGGCGCGGGGTGGGCCATCAGGAAGGTGGATGTGGCGCCGTTTAGAGTGGACGAGGCGTTGGAGCTGAGAGACTTCACCATGGAGGCGATGTTGGACAGCGGTAAGCCGATTTATGGATTCGGGGCTACTGGAGAATAGCAAGATTTACTTGTTTACTTGTGGAGTCGGCGAAAAGATTTGTGGAGTGCCTAAAAGAACCGGGCAGGCAGAAGAGGGGTTGAATGTATATGGCTACCTAGTGACATATCGACGCCTACTTAAGGGGTGTTGTCACACGTATGAGGCAGGCAAAGGAGAAGGTATTGAGGTTCATGAAACTGGTTGACCAGGATCTGGGCCTCGACATAGGATTCTGGCAGTTGGTAGGATTTCGTACCCACCGATCTAACACATCTCGTCGCTAGTAAATCCTCGGCCCGCCGTTTCTTGAGCTTCGCCAACGCGTGGTGCAGTCGGAGAGGAACTGGCCCAGACATCGGCCAACCACGAGTGCCACTGGCTACCCAGAATACCGACAACTAGACCTCCGCGACCAACCACCTCTACCGACACCCTCAAACGTCTTCTACAAGGAACAGCTCGCCGGTAGCATCATGCGCTCATCGTACGGGTATCTCTCCTCGCCCCTACTTTACCACCTGTAAAACTCCCCACTGCCAAGCGGTCCACACCTGTTGTGTCCCGGATGATAAAATACCATTGCACTGTAGAGAACTTATATATATTTCCAAAACTAGACTACATGATTCATCTCAAAAAGAAACACAAAAGGAACTCTCAACTTACATGATTGATAATGAATACATAGTTAGACAGGGAGAGAATGAAGCGGTAATGAGGGGGGGAGAGGAGCGCTAAAATCAAAGAAGCAGGTCTACGGGTAGCTAGCGCTGCTAACACTACAAACTCTCCCACGCGTAATCGCTGAGATACCCTGGAGGGCGACGTTGGCGTTGAGGTCGCCCCTCGACCAAAACTCCATTTTGGTCGGCCAAGCCACCAACTGGGGGCTGTTCTTGATGGTGTGGTGGCTGATTCGGAATGCCATCATTAACGCAGGCGTCGGGCCACTGGTTTCCCATAGGAATTGCTATTGGTAGCAGAGGGGTACGTGGGCCTTGCCTTGCGGGGGCGGCCACAGAGTGTCGATCTTCTTCAAAGGAAACCTTCTTCTCCGACGGCGTTTTCGACAGCGGTGGTTGCGTTGGTGTGACTAGCGTACTTCGCATTTGATCGATGTGCCTCTTTAGCGTAAGGCCAGTGTCGAGGCGTACGATGTAATGGAGACGACCAACTCGCTCCTTTATTACGCCGAACTTCCATGTTGGTTTTTTGTTATAATACCAGCTCACCTGAACGCGTTCTCCCACGCGGAGTTGTCGGTGTCCAGGTAACGGAATGGGCCGTTTGGGGGAGGCTCGAGTGTGTCCCGGGGACATGATGGCGAGGCGCGTTCGAAGGTTTCGGCCGAGGTAAAGTTCGGCAGGCGTCTTCCCACAGGCAAGTGGCGTGGCGCGGTATCGGAAGAGGATTTCTCGTACCATGTCTCGGAGAGGCAGATGGGTGTGCGAATGTGACATTCGAAGTAGTTTTTTTTTTATTGTTTGCACGGAACGCTCCGCTAAGCCGTTAGTGGCGGGGTGTCCGGGAGCCTGTGAATTTTTGCTCTATGCCACGATATTCGCAGTGTTTTTGGAATACTGAGCTTTTAAAGATTGTTGCGTTATCCGTGACGAGGACTCGGGGATAGCCATGAAAACTGAATGTGTCTTCCAGCTGGTTCATGGTCAGTTCCGATGTAGGAACGGATTTTGAAACTTTTACCTCGAGCCACTTTGACTTGGCATCCACGAGTATTAGGAAGTGGAGTCCGAGGAATTCACCCGCATAGTCAACTTGAATGCGCTCAAAATTCTCCACTGGGTCGTCCCAAGAGTGACTCGGTTCTTTAGAGGGACTCTTTTGAGCTAATGCACAAGCTTCGCATGATTTTGCAAGTTTTTCGATGTCACGGTCGATGGTTGCCCAGTAGCAATATCGGCGAGCCAATTGTTTCATTTTAACGATACCCACATGGGTGTGGTGGAGTTCGTCTAAGACGGTGGAACGTAGACGAGCCAGAATAATGACACGATAGCCTTTGAAAAGAATATCGTTGTTCACACTTAAATCCGGATCCATCCGCTTTCCAGTACGCAGATCCTTAATTAATTGGGCTAGCTCTGAATCCCTCGCAGTTGCGGTGGCGATCAAGCCACTCGAGAGAGAGACGGTAGAAATTTGGTTTAGAGTTTGGTCCTGCATGTCTGTGACTTCTTTGCTCAAGGCTTCACTGACGCCACGGGAAGGCAAATTATGAGCATGTAGGTGCCTGGAAAAATAATCGACGTTTTGGTGTTTACTTGCTTCTCTGTACCGTATTTTGTAATTGAAACCGTTCAGAAAAACGGCGTAGCGCAGTAGGCGTGTTGCCGTCATAGCCGGAAGTTTCGAACTTTGGTGGAAGATTCTAGTCAAAGGCTTGTTGTCGGTGATCAGTGTAAATTCACGCCCGTACACGTACATGTAGAATTTTTCCACGGTGAAGACTATCGCAAGAGCTTCGCGGTCGAGCTGACTGTAATTTCTTTCCGACGGAGTCAGTGCTCGAGAGACAAAAGCTACAGGGTGTTCATGTCCATCCAAAACATGAGACATAACGCCGGCTATGCCTGTAGGGCTGGCGTCGCAAGCAACGACGACCGGTAGCGTTGGATCGTAGGGAGTGAGCACTCGGTCGCTGCTGATTTCGAGTTTAAGTTTGGTGAAGGCTGACTCACATGTGGAAGACCAGAGGAATTTTTGGTTCTTTTCGAGTAACCGACGTAACGGGTGGGAAATGCTTGAGAGGTTTGGTATAAACCGGGCGTAGAACGTTACCATGCCGAGGAAACGACGGAGTTCTTCCACATTGGTAGGCCTGCGTAAATTCTGTATCATTTTTACTTTCTGAGGGCACTTACTAATTTTGTTTCGGCGTATGACGTACCCAAGGTAGGAGATTTCTTCCTGAAAAAAGGTGCATTTTTGCCGATTTAGATGCAGGTTGTTTTGCTGCAAACGTTCGAGACACTTAAGAAGGCGTAACTTGCACTCCTCGAACGAGTCGCCAAAAATAATGATATCATCAAAATATGACAGGACACCGTCAAGTCCCGTGAGTATTTGATCGAGGATTCTATTAAATTCACTGGGAGCCGTCTTCACTCCGAAGGAGAGGCGATTTACGAGATATGTACCTCGATGGGTCGAAATCGTTTGTATTTGTTTGCTCGTGTCGTCCACTGGTACATGTAGGTAGGTACATGTCAGTATGTCGTCAATCCGGCGAATAGGGTAATGTGCCCCCTGCAATTGGGGGTTAACGCCGACTTTATAGTCGACGCACAACCTAACTTTCCCGTCCGGTTTGGGAATAACCACCAAAGGTGAGCCCCAATCGCTCATTTCGGCTTTTGTAATAATGTTGTCTCGCTCGAGTTCCGCAGGGCCGAACGAAGGTCTTCTCCAAACCTTTTCCCTCGTGCCTTCCGGCCATCCACCTACTTCCCCTGTTACCCCTGCTAGTTTCATCAGAGACCTCTCCAAGTCGGTAATCAGGCCAGTGGCCCGGTTTGGAAAAGAAATGGGGCATGAAGGTGCTTCAGGCTAATTTGCAGGGCTAAATTTTGTAATTATGGATATTAGAAACATGCCCACGTTTGTGACTCGGAGTCGGAGTGAGGTGATTGATTCTACATTCTGCTCTGGGGGGCGTAATAACTGGATGGAGGGTGTGTAATGATATTTCCTCTGATCACAGGCCAAATTAAATTCGAGGTTGGAACGAAGCCGTTGGCGGTGAGGCCGGTTAGAAACCCCAGGCGAGTGGACTGGGATAAATTTGAGAGGAAGCAACAGCAACAACAAGCTGGGGAACAGGAGGATAGCGTCGAACTTAAAGAAAGCAAGCTGACTAGATCGAGTTGAAGGACGAGAGGGGAACCCCACATGGCTCCTGCTCTGGTGTTCGGTCATACGAGTTTTGGAGTGAGAGGGTATGTATTGCCAGGATGATGGGGTGATATTGGTGAGAGGAAGGACTTGAGCACTTTGTGCGGTCTCATGAATCAGGCTGTTCACGTGATGAATAACTGGTGTGCAGTTAGAGGACTTGCGATAGACCCTAAAAAAGCCAAGCTTATACTCTTTACGAAGAAGAGGAGCTTGGCATGGTGGGGACCAATTAAGATGAATGGTAGAGAAATAGTATACAAAGGGTGACAGAAGCTAAATATTTGGGGGTGACCCTGAACGGTAAACAGTCGTAGAGGACCCACTTGGACAATATGTGTAAACGAGCGGTAAGGACATTTCATCAATGTAGGCGAGTCGTGGGGAGTATCTGGGGCCTAACCCCTCAACGAATACTGTGGTTGTACACAGGTATAATTAGGCCCAGAATATTGCATGGGGCTTTGGCTTGATGGAAATCTGTGGAGTGGTCCTGGGGGCGGCAGTTGCTCGGCAGAGTCTAGCGTCCGGCGACTCTGGGGGCCTTTAGGACGACTCCAACAGCAGCAATGGAAATGTTGCTTCGGCTGCGACCCCTATATTTGGAGGCCAAGATGCGCGCAATGGAAACATGTTATGGGTTAAAGGTTCATGGGAAAAGGGTGGTTAGGGGGAGAGATTTGGGACACAGGGAAGTAGCGACTGAGCTCCAGAGGGCAGCGCCTGCCACCCAGATGAGGAGCGACGAAACCGTAAAGCGATTGGACTTGGGAAGGAAGATACGGATTCGAGTCAGTATGAGAGAGGAATTCAGGGGGGGGGGCAAGAGGGAACCATGAATTGTTTCACGGATGGGTCCAAGTTGGAATCGGGGATCACAGGATCTGGGTTCTGGATACCGGAGTTTGAAGGTGGGGATTGTAGGCCCCTAAGAAAGTTTGCTATGGTTTTTTAAGGTTGCAGAGGCCACAGCGATTTCAGGCAGAGCCCTGGAGCTAATTAGGAAACTTGTAAGGTTTAGGGAGGTGATGATCTACTCGGACAGCCGCGCAGCCCTGAGGGGGGGGGGTGGCTGGGCCGGTGGTAGAGTCGGCCTTGGTGGCGGACATTCGGCGGGGCATCACAAGGCTGCAGGGAATGGGTGATGAAGTGATGAATGGGACAGGAAGGCGACGATTTGGCTGCTATCAGCATGCGGAGAGTTGTAGTTTTAGGGATTTTTACGAGCCGCTATGCGCTACGTAATGGGAATGGTGGCAGACCCGATGAGTCGGGGCTGCGAGTTGGAAAAGGAATCGGCTATGCCCTTTGTAGGGGAGTTTTAGAGGCATGCGGCTACTCGTTTTGCATTTTCGGGACAGATAGGTTGCCAGGCATCACATTCTCGGGGGCCGAGGGGGGTCTGAGTCCTTCAGTTTGTGAATGCCGTAGATGGGTTTGCGGATCCGCATTAGGTCTTGACGAGTCTGACCCTGAGGGCATGGCGTATTTTGCCGGGAACGGCTTAAGCGCTTCAGGCTCAGCTAGGCCGGGCGCTGGCCCACTGCATAATAATGAAAAAATGATAACATCCTATCCGCCAATTAGCCCTAATGACCAATTTAAGCCACAAATTGGTGAATTTTCTCAACTTTAGCCGCGAAAAAGCGCTTTTTGTGACTTTTACCCGCGAATTACTACTTTTCTAAATTTTGACTTTGGAATTTTGAATTTGGACTTTGATTTTGGTGTCTACGACCGTGAGTTGCTGGCAATTTATGTCGCCGTCCGTCATTTCCGCTTCTCGAAGCTCGTCCCTTTGTAATTTTTACAGACCACAAACCTCTGGTCCTTGCGTTTTTTTCAGAAAGTTGACTCAGCGTCCCCTCGACGCATTCGTCACCTTAACTTCATCAGCGAATTCACCACTGATATTCGTCACGTGGCCGGTGAAAGGTTTGGAGAAGAAATGGGGCATGAAGGTGCTTCAGGCTAATTTGCAGGGCTAAATTTTGTAATTATGGATATTAGAAACATGCCCACGTTTGTGATTCGGAGTCGGAGTAATAACGTAACGCGTAATAACTGGATGGAGGGTGTGTAATGATATTTCCTCTGATCACAGGCCAAATTAAATTCGAGGTTGGGGCGAAGCCGTTGGCGGTGAGGCCGGTTAGAAACCCCAGGCGAGTGGACTGGGATAAATTTGAGAGGAAGCTACAGCAACAACAAGCTGGGGAACAGGAGGATAGCGTCGAACTTAAAGAACGCAAGCTGACTAGATCGAGTTGAAGGACGAGAGGGGAACCCCACATGGCTCCTGCTCTGGTGTTTGGTCATACGAGTTTTGGTGTGAGTGGGTATGTATTGCCAGTTCTTTGCGGATGATGGGGTGATATTGGTGAGGGGAAGGACTTGAGCACTTTGTGCGGTCTCATGAATCAGGCTGTTCACGTGATGAATAACTGGTATGCAGGCAGAGGACTTGCGGTAGACCCTGAAAAAGCCAAGCTTATACTCTTTACGAAGAAGAGGAGCTTGGCATGGTGGGGACCAATTAAGATGAATGGTGGAGAAATAGTATACAAAGGGTGACAGAAGCTAAATATTTGGTGGTGACCCTGAACGGTAAACAGTCGTAGAGGACCCAATATGTGTAGGCGAGTCGTGGGGAGTATCTGGGGCCTAACCCCTCAACGAATGCTGTGGTTGTACACAGGTATAATTAGGCCCAGAATATTGTATGGGGCTTTGGCTTGATGGAAATCTGTGGAGTGGTCCTGGGGGCGGCCGTTGCTCGGCAGAGTCTAGCGTCTGGCGACTCTGGGGGCCTTTCAGACGACTCCAACAGCAGCAATGGAAATGTTGCTTCGGCTGCGACCCCTATATTTGGAGGCCAAGATGCGCGCAATGGAAACATGTTATGGGTTAAAGGTTCATGGGAAAAGGGCAGTTAGGGGGAGAGATTTGGGACACAGGGAAGTAGCGACTGAGCTCCAGAGGGCGGCGCCTGCCACCCAGATGAGGAGGTGGTGATGATCTACTCGGACAGCCGCGCAGCCCTGGGGGGGGGGGGTGGCTGGGCCGGTGGTAGAGTCGGCCTTGGTGGCGGACATTCGGCGGGGCATCACAAGGCTGCAGGGAATGGGTGATGAAGTGATGAATGGGACAGGAAGGCGACGATTTGGCTGCTATCAGCATGCGGAGAGTTGTAGTTTTAGGGATTTTTACGAGCCGCTATGCGCTACGTAATGGGAATGGTGGCAGACCCGATGAGTCGGGGCTGCGAGTTGGAAAAGGAATCGGCTATGCACTTTGTAGGGGAGTTTGAGAGGCATGCGGCTACTCGTTTTACATTTTCGGGACACATAGGTTGCCAGGCATCACATTCTCGAGGGCCGAGGGGGGTCCGAGTCCTTCAGTTTGTGAATGCCGTAGATGGGTTTGCGGATCCGCATTAGGTCTTGACGAGTCTGACCCTGAGGGCATGGCGTATTTTGCCGGGAATGGCTTAAGCGCTTCAGGCTCAGCTAGGCCGGGCGCTGGCCCACTGCATAATAATGAAAAAATGATAACATCCTATCCGCCAATTAGCCCTAATGACCAATTTAAGCCACAAATTGGTGAATTTTCTCGACTTTAGCCGCGAAAAAGCGCTTTTTGTGAATTTTACCCGCGAATTACTACTTTTCTAAATTTTGACTGCGAGTAAACGTTCATATCAATTCTAGTCCGTGATTTAGCGAGTTTGTTCCATCCTATTGCCTTGAATTTGCTCCTTTTCTCAATTACAGTGTAGCAGCAGGCGGCGTTTTCTCTAGACACAGCGCCACACGGTCCAAGGGGTACATATACAGAAGATAACAATTATGGTTATTCATTCCTCGTTGTCGGCTTGCTCGCGTTAATAAAATAGTTCGTTATGTACAATAAATATTATTTCTCTTTCACTCTCGTGTTGACTTACTGACTTCCCAAATAACTCAGTAAATTGGTGACCCCGTACTTTACTTGCGTCTTTTCTTAAAGTTCCGTGTTTCTTTTTCGCGCCCACGGCATTAAAACGCCCAACGAGGGTGGACAGGCGGACGACGCTTCAAAAGAAGATTTTCCTCTTCTACGTTCCTTCAATGAACTCGGCGCCGTGCACAGCGTCTCGGAACGTTTACCTCGTTTTTGGAAGCAGGATCCCGAAATGTGGTTTCTTCAAGCAGACGCTATTTTTGCTTCCGCCCGAATTTCGACTTCTAAACGCAAATTTGAAGACACCGTAGCGAAACTAGATTATGAGATCCTGAAGCAGGTGGCTGATCTAGTACGCAATCCTTCGGATACGCCATATGAACGCCTCGAAGACAAGCAGCTAGGTGATCAAAAACCCTCGCAATTTCTTCGTGAAATTACTTTGTTAGCAGATACTACGGTCTCGCAAGACCTTTTGAAGAACCTATGGCTTCGCGGATTACCTCGCCGCATGCAGGACATCTTAGTGGCTGTTGATCCCAAAGATTAGGACAAAATGGCGTGTGTCGCTGACCGTCTCGCTGAGGCCTACGAGCCCTCCGGCATAAATGAAGTTACTGCCTCCTCAGGTCGGCCAAATTCACGTACGTCAAAGCCGCCCCCGGCTGAATCTACCTCACAATTCGAGGAACTCTTTTCAATGGTGCGTCAACTGACTGCCGAAGTCGCCGCTCTCCGCGTTCAGAGGTCCAGAAGCTCTTCTCGTACTCGGTCCAACTTCTCGGACCCATCGACACAGACACGTACGTTTTGCTTTTACCATAGAAAATTTGAGGCACGAGCCAAAAAGTGCTCAAAACCGTGTGATTGGGAGGAGAGGCCCAGTCAGTCGTCAAACTAGAAGGAGCGACGGCTGAGGCGGGTGCCGTCGCTGACAACGCCAACCGCCGCTTGTTTGTCAGCGAATACAATACGGGGCAAACATTTTTGGTCGATACTGGCGCCGCCGAATCTGTATTCCCCGTTCGTAAACGTTCTTCTCGGACTCAACCAGCCAAATACTCGCTCTACGCAGCAAATGGCAGCAAAATCGACACGTATGGTGAACGAAAACTTACGCTTGATCTTGGATTACGACGACCCTACTCATGGACGTTCATTTTAGCCGACGTTACAAAACCGATTATCGGCGCTGATCTCCTTTATCACTGTGGTCTCTTAGTCGATCTCCGCGAGAGAAGACTCATCGATCGGGAAACTGGCCTTAGCCAAAAAGGCCACCTGGTGACCTCTCCTGTTGAGTCGATTCAGGTTACCCCAGCTTCTCTCTGGTGCGCAGATTTTCTCACGAAGTTCCCTCTTGTCACCCGACCGTCGCCTGTACTCAAAGAACCTAAGCACTCCGTACAGCACTTCATTGAGACCAAAGGTTCTCCGGTCACCTCACGTGCTCGTCGTCTACCGCCTGATAAGTTCAATGCCGTCCGAAACATTTTTTGTCAAATGGTCTCCGAAGGTATCTGTCGTCCATCTAAAAGCCCTTGGGCTAGCCCCTTTCACGTCGTGTACAAGAAAAACTGCGAAATACGCCCTTGTGGGGACTACCGTGCTTTAAATGACAAAACGGTGCCTGATCGTTACGTAGTGCCAAATCTTCTTGATTTTCAAAACAACCTTCACGGCAAAAATATTTTCAGCACTTTAGACCTTAACCGTGCGTATTATCAGATCCCAATTAACGAACAGGACGTACCCAAAACGGCTCTCATAACCCCGTTTGGTTTATTCGAGTTTACTCGAATGTGTTTCGGCCTCCGCAACAGCAGCCAAACTTTCCAAAGGTTCATGGATGCCCTGTTCCGTGACCTCAATTACGTATACGTTTTCGTCGACGACATTTTAATCGCCTCTTTGGACGAAGAAGAGCATAAACTTCATCTTCACGAAGTTCTCCGACGTTTGGACGACGCAGGCATCACAATCAATTTAGATAAGTGCGTTTTCGCGCAGCCAGTCTTAGATTTCCTCGGCTACCACATAACGCCTCAAGGAATCAGACCTAAAAACGATCGTGTTCAGGCTATTGTCTCTTTCCCTCGTCCATCCACAATCCGGATATTGAAGAGATTCATAGGCATGTTCAATTTTTATCATCGGTGCATTTCAAAGTCATCTCAAATTCAGCAACCACTCAATGACATGCTGAAAGGCAAACCAGTCGCATCCAAAATTCCTCTAAACTGGACAGACGAGGCCACTAAATCTTTCGAAAACTGCAAAAAAGCAATAGCGGACTGCACCATTCTCGATCACCCTGCTTTCGACTTCACTGCTTTCGAATCTCACTAGCTTGTGACGCTTCCGACACACACGTTGGTGCTGTTTTACAGCAGCTGGATGGCGATCTATGGAAACCCTTAGGGTTTTTTCAGCAAAGCCCTCACACCGACGCAGCAGCGTTACTGTGTCTACGACCGTGAGTTGCTGGCAATTTATCTCGCCGTCCGTCATTTCCAGCCGCTTCTCGAAGCTCGTTCCTTTGTAATTTTTACAGACCACAAACCTCTGGTCCTTGCGTTTTTTTCAGAAAGTTGAATCAGCGTCCCCTCGACGCATTCGTCACCTTAACTTCATCAGCGAATTCGTCACGTGGCCGGTGAACAAAATCAAGTCGCCGATGCGTTCTCGCGCATTGAAGCACTCGATCTATCCGACGATCTCCGTCTTCTCGTAGATGAGCAAGAAAATGACGAGTCAATTCGTGACGTAGTCAAAAACGGCTCTTTAAAATTCGAAAAAATCGATCTACCTTTTCACGGCAAGCCACTTCTCTGTGAGCGCTCGACCTTACCTTCCACCGTCGACTCGCCGAACAGTCTTTCAACGACTTCATGGCCTTAGCCATCCCGGCGTCAGAGCTACCCGAAAATTAATCACTCAGCGATACTTTTGGCCCAGTAAGAACCGTGACATCGTTCAATGGACTCGCTCGTGCATTCAGTGGCAACGTGCTAAAGTCCAACGTCACACCGTCTCGTCGCCAGGAACTTTCGCGCCCGTCGGTCGTTTCGAACAGGTCCATCTCGGTCTCGTGGGTCCTTTGCCACCGTCGAACGGCATGAGATATTGCCTTACCATCATTGACCGAGCTTCTCGCTGGCCAGAAGCCTACCCCATCGCGGACATCACCGCAGAAACCGTGGCTGAGGCGTTCTATACAAACTGGATCCCTCGTTTTGGTGTACCGGCTAGGATGACAACCGATCAAGGCAGGCAGTTCGAGTCCTGTCTTTTTGCTAGTCTGGCCAAGCTCCTTGGAATCCAACGGTGTCGAACAACGGCTTACCACCCTCAAGCCAACGGGTGCGTGGAGCGCTGGCACCGCCGATTATGGCTCATCTCGACGGCACGAACTGGACACGGGTATTACCAGCCGTTCTTCTCGGACTACGATCTACAATAAGAGAAGACACGAACACGAGTTGTGCTGAAGTTGTTTATGGCCAACCCCTTTGCCTCCCTGGCGAATTTTTGGGTCCTTCGGTCGCTCAGCCCCTCACTGAGGAGATTGTAAGACAGTTCGCTGAAGCCTTGTCTACCGTTCGTCCAGCTATCTTTCGTGCTAGCTCAAAGACTTGGTTCCGGCATAAAAATCTCGACACTTCGTCTCACGTTTTTTTGCGCCGAGACCACGTGTCTCCACCCTTGACTCCGCCCTACACTGGTCCGCACCGAGTCATTGAGCGTGGTCCAAAAACATGTTGGATCCAGCTGCAGGATAGACAAGCAGTAGTGTCTACGGATCGATTGAAACCAGCTTTCATCCTTCACGACCCTATCTCGACGTCTCCGACTACCGCCGCTACGGAAAATCTACCAGCTCTCAGTTCGCCGCTTCCTGGTTCTAATGGCGTCACCCCTCAACCGATCTCTCGGAAAAACTCGCTCTGGTCGGATCGTGCGCCCTACGGTACGCTTTTGCGACGCCATCGAGGGGGAGTGATGTAGCAGCAGGCGGCGTTTTCTCTAGACACAGCGCCACACGGTCCAAGGGGTACATAATACAGAAGATAACAATTATGGTTATTCATTCCTCGTTGTCGGCTTGCTCGCGTTAGTAAAATAGTTCGTTATGTACAATAAATATTATTTCTCTTTCACTCTCGTGTTGACTTACTGACTTCCCAAATAACTCAGTAAAACAGCCACAAAGTTGCCTTCAGAAGCCATGAACTGGCGTATTTTTCAATAACAGCCGCGAACTAGCTCTTTCTCTCAATAATTTTAGCAGCATTCGTTAGGGTTCAGGTCACTCACATAGCGATTTCCATACAACGCATTACACAAGTGTAGTGCCGCGTCCTTTCCACATACATTTATGTTTCAATTCAGAGAGGACGGGCGGAAAAACTTACACCGCTCTAGTGTATTGCATTGAATGGAAAACGGTATCAAAAATAAGCCAATTTTGGTCTGACTCCTTTCAAATACAAAATTCGCATCGTTGACTCATTCACAAAAAGCAATTTCAAAGGGAAAGTTACGGAAAGCATAGAAAGAGGGAAAAATGAAATTGAACTTCGCACTCCATAATCTTTGGGAGTACCAGGTCCCTTACTCCCTTCAGCAGCCCGACGGGCATCACTGGGGGGCCGCCAGCTCCGTTTTTAAAAGTTGAACGCGCCTTATCAAAGCGCGGAAGTTGTCACGCAAAGTCCTCTCGCCCCTCACCGCACTCCTCACAATCATTGGGTGAGCCGATGGTTTCCACTAGACCGTGAATCCTTGTGCGTGATCAACCCTTTCTTGAAGAGATTTTTCACTTTTTTTTTTTTTTTCAAGAGCACCTCTTTTGTGTTATTATTTAGTCTAAAGAAACACGGAGCATATTTACGGCTGCCCCCCCCCCTTCTTTAACCATACAGAGAATAATTAAAAATCACGGAAGATGATACGATTATAATACTCGGAGGGGGTCATTGTTTCCGTCGTTTGAATTACAAAAGCAGAAAACGTGACTCACATAACTAGGAAATACCTCTAATAAATTTATAAGACAAAGAGCGATTCATTCCTTGAAAACTCCTGCAGTCGGCCGTTTATTCAACGATGTGGGGGTATAAATTATAGGAAAGTCCACCGTTATGAAATGATCCATCATATACAACCAACACGAATTTTCAGTTTTTGTGTTTCATGTTTGTTTTTTTATTCTGAAGACTCCCTCCCCTCCACCCCCACTACATCAAAATATCTGTTCATTAAGACTTCAAAATAAAAAAAATTATCTCTCCTTTCTGGAGTTATTCAAGTGTTGAAGAGTGTTCATCGCATTTCCACGCCGCAGGAATGACAGAATTGGTATTGGACGGCGTTGAAATCAGTTCTCTCTACTGTGTAGCGTTATTTTATTAAAGACTTGAAGTGGTTGGAAAGGTCATAAGGTGATTCGAACATTCGAGAGCAGTTTTCAAGTGGCGTCTCTCTCGTTAAAGCCTGAGCCTTTGAACTAAAGGTGATGGTGAGGGGTGGTGGAGGTTGGGTGGGAATGTCCGTGTCGAGTGAGCAGGTGGGGTACGGTCGACGCCTGTGGTAGCTTGATGAGGGTGAAAGAGAGGAATAAGATTCGGTGGGAGGGGGGGACAAAAACGTTTTGAATCCAAATAGGTAATCCAATAGATTCAGCAGACTATAATTATCTTCATGTATACGTATCCGTCAAAAATAATCAATTATCCCTCTTAGTCCTTCGGACTAGAAAGTCTGAGTAAACTTCTGAAACTGATCATTCAGCAAGAAACTGAAAATTTTACTCTCAAAGGCTGCATTTTCTGCCCAAAAACTGGTAACATTGACGGCTATCTGGCCTATAGTGGAGTCTCGGTAAAGGGGGCTAAATCCCGCGGTGCCGACGAGATTTCAGCTCTGCGTCTGATTGGGCGGTAAACCGTGCTTTGGGTCATTTCTCGAGTCCTTTTGGATGGATAAAGAGTTGTTTCAATGAAATACACGCGTATTCGGGTTCAGCTGGTTAGCAGCTGGATGAATGGGCCGCTCTAAAAGCTCTTTCGCTGCTAAACACGAGAAAATGCAGCAATTCGTGCGGTTTCGCGGTGCAAAGTCCAGGCAAAAATCAAGAAAAGCCGCCTTTTGCATGGCTATAAAATTGGGTAAAATGGCTCGTTCTGAATTGTGAAAAAGCAGTAGTTTTTGTGGCTAAATTTTAGGAAAAACGTGCCCCTCCCTCACCCATCATTGAGACAAACTCTGAATCCGTGCCTGGAGGTAAGATGGAGTCAGCCCTGTTTGGTGAGGTTACGAAGACCGTAAGTTTATCGTTTATAAGGCACGAAAAGTCCGACCATAATTTTAGGGGCGTGAATAGCCAATTTGGCCATTTTTGGAGGCTTGCGTATAAGTTGCGCCATCTGTGAGGCTGAAATTTCTTTGAAAAATCTGAGTGCCTGCCATTCTTTAGGATTGCCAGTTTGCCACTATAATATAGAGCGTGAATAGCCAGTTTCGATATTTAAATGCTGCGGCAAGTTTTGTCCGGCAAGCCATTTGCATGGTGCCAAGTGCTAGTTGGCCCATTTTTCTACCTTGTCTTTTAGCCATTTTCTGTTCTGCGGATAAAATTACGGGGGGGGGGACGAGTTAGGATGGTTCTGCGATTTAGAATTCTGAGAACCACGACTTGGACTGCTCCGGTGCTAAAATTTGGAAAAAAAATAATAATAATAATAAATAAATAAATAAGAAAAACACTAAATTTTAGCCAAAATCACTAACTCACGGCTGAAATGAAGAAAAACGTCAGTTCGCGGTTACAATGGATAAAAAACCAACTTGCTGCTTCTGAAGGCAACAGTGTGCCTAAAATTGAGAAAAATGGCTAATTTACGGGTAAAATTGAGATAAATCACTAAATCACGGCTAAAATTGCGAGAAAGTCCTAAAAGACGGCTAAAAAAGTGTAAAACGCTACAATTTATTATCTAAATTTGAGGAAAATCGCTAATCAGCGGGTAAATTAAGATACTGTGCTAATTCGCAGAAAGCTAATAAATGCGGCTAAAATTGAGAAAAACGCCAATTCACGGCTAAAATTGAAAAAAAAAAAACACAAACTCGCTGCTCCTGAAGGTGATTTTGTGACGGAAATTGAGAAAAAGCGCTAGTTGGTGGAACAAATTGAAATAATTAGCCAATTCACGGATAAAATTGAGTAACTCATTAATTCGTGGCTAAAATTGAGGGACGCGCTGTTTTAATCGGCGCGGTTAAAACAGAGAAAAACGCTAATTCATGGCTGAAATCGAGAAAAATCGCTAATGAGCGGATGTATTAAGAAAAAGAGCCGATTCCCGAATCGCGTTTTGTGGAAAAACACAGATAAACTGCTAAAATTGAGAAAAACGTCGATTCGCGGCTAAAGTGAAAAAAAAAAACACCAATTTCGCGGTTTCTGAAGGCAGGATTTGTTGCTAAAATTAAATAAAAAGCTAATTCATGGCTCGAATTGGAAAATATTGCAATTGAGACAAATTACTCATCCGCGTTTCATTAGGCGTTTAACAGGAGGCTGAAATTGAGAAGGCATGCAAAATATTTAAACGCTTAATATTCGTGGCTGAAATCGTAGAAAAGCGCTGACTCGCGGAAAAAAGCCGGATAATTGAAATCGGCTAAAAATGAGAACCGCTCTGCAGGCTCAGCCGATATTGATAGAAAACGCCTATTCGGCGTATTCGTGGTTTCTCAAGGCCACTTCGTGACTAAAATTGAGAAAAACCGTTACTTTGCGATTTGCGTGCGATAAACAAGAAAAAAAAACGCTAAATAAGGTGAAATCGCTAAGAAAATTGAGGATAAGCACTAATTCGCGGAGGGGGGGGGGCGTCCTGGATTGAATCAGACATGGATATTTTCGAACTTAAAGTAAAAGTGGTACTTTGCGGCTAAAAGTAGGAAATAATTCGCGGCTAAAAATTGAGAAAAAACTGCCAATTCACGGATCTATGCGGGAAACCAGTAAACCTGAGAAAACCAGCTAATTCCTGGCTAAAATTAAAACAAAGCGCTCTCTCGCGGGTAAGATGAAGAAGAACACTAATTCGTGAATCACATAGAGACAATTTATACGAATTCGCTGCAATTGAGTAAAAACGATAATTCTTGCATAAATTTGAGAAAGAATTCTCATATTCATGGCTAATATAAAAGCTCTAATTCGTGGCAATAATTGAGGAAAATGTCTTGATTAGCTAAAAAAATTGAGAACTATTCGCGGTTCTTATAGACAAGCTAAAAATTTCTATATTTATCATCTCCCTCATCACGGACCACCCACCCCTAAGAGAGGAGTAGCGACTGCTATATTTTGGAAACAGTGTCGGCGCTACCGTGCAAGTGTCGTATACACGAAATTCGGGCCTCGAAAGAGGCCAACCCACGGAATGGCTTGTTTGTCAAACCTTAGTTAGAAGGCCACAAACAGGACTGTCCACACCAATCCATACCGCAACTTGGCTCCATTGTTGGACTTGGTTGGATACGCCCCTGATAAACCGGCCGGGGATGGTTCCGCACGATACTACCACTTCGCTGGCAACATAAAACACTGGTCGCCGGGCAGACTCTCTTGATTGTAATCCAGTAAAAACTTTACTGGAGCGTTTGCTAACGATGGGAGGGTAATTGAGCTCTGGACGGTCATCATTGGCGATGCTGCGGAGCACGTCAGCTATATAGTTACGCCCCCCCCCTCCAGCCATCACACAACTCGCTCGTGCTCGAACTAGTAACGTAGTTCTAAGGCCCGCCGCAAATTGAGCTCAAGCGTGGGTCACCCAAGCTAAAAAAAAAAAACAGTTAAAAGACTGTCCATTTTCAACTGTTTTTTTTAATTGTGTGACCCACGCGTGGGCTCAATTTGCGGCGGGCCTAAACATTGTTGACGGGTGGTGGTGATGGGTCGGGGGTGTTTGTAACGTGGTTCTGACGAAATATCGAACAGAAAAAGTCTTCGAATTATGACATTAACCGTGGGAATGGGTCGGACTCAGAAATGATATTCCGTGTGTATATGTATAGGGGTTAATTATGCCGCCTGTTTGAAGAATTTTGGAATGCTATGAAACACATAAAAAAAAAAAAAAAACTACTCCTTTTTCTTCTCCGACACAGTCAGATAAGGTAGTGCGATCGTAAAAACAAAAATTGTCCTTCCGAAACTTTCAAAACACATAAGATGCTCTGGATTGATAGCGAGGGGGACCCTTTTGTAACTATAAAATCGTTAAATTATGTTGTTGAAAACGTAACGTTTGCTCGAACTTCTTCATATTCGGCAATTGACGCCTTCCGGCGTCTTGACATCGTCTGATATGACCTTCCGTGGCCAACTCCAAGTCATGTGAAGGCTGATGAATGGTTCAATGTTCCTTTTTCCCATTTTTCAAGCGTATACGGTGGGGTCGCTCCGATAATGGCGAGACCCAGACGCACATGCGCAGAGAAATCCAGAATCCCTCCACGGAAATGCGATATTTGTACACGTGTGACCACGTGATCGCTCGTTAAGTCATTTAGTCTCATTTCAGGAGTGGTGTTACACTGTCCCTGCTGATTATCACCAAGGGAAGTAATGAGCAACGAAAAGTGCGTCCAGCGCAGCCTACGACCTCATGCCACACGTGTCACACAACGGCGGTATAGGCCCGCTGTTTGTGATGACATCGAGTAGAACAAAAGGATTAAGACCTAGGAAAATATTGTACGACGTAAATAACGTCTAAATTAAATAAATGTCCTTGAGAAATGATCGTGCTAAGATGATAAATCGCCACTATTTATCAAGACGGAAAATTGATTGTACGATGGTATAAGGAATAACGGTGAGGGGGGTGTATGTACGTCACAGCCCGGCATTAATTCGTCAAACAGAGAGCCGCCTCCCCCTCCTTTTCTTTCCTCTTCGTCGTCGTCGTCGTCTTCTTCTTCTTCTTCTTCTTCGAATGAAGCCTCGAAGTTACGCTGTTTGTCTTGGGAGAGATTTATCTAAATAGAAGAAACGTGCTGGTTCGCCTGTGCTTGAGTCGTGCTCGTACATTTTGTGTCTCCATACTTATGATACTGCAAAATGGCATAGTTTTGTTATTTATTCTAGAAAAAAAAAAATAGTGGGAATGAAGACGCCTGAAGAACGAGCTGGCTGTTTCCTTGAACGGAAAATTAAAAATCAAAACAGCGTCAATGAATCGTAGCCGACCACGGTAACTAGAGCTCCAGGTTCGGCGCAATTTGATTAAATGATAATTAGTTAATAAATCTTTAGCCCCCCCCCCATACAACAGCCCTAGCCACTATTTAAGCTCTAACCCGTACGATAAAAGTCGAGCGCTTTTGGCCTGAGAAAATTAATGAGCAAACTAGTGTGGTATAGACTCTGAAGCCTTCAGCTTATTTGTTATACGAGCATGGGGGCCCCCTTACAATGATCAACCGACGCATTCCTTATTTTAAAACGTTTTCGGGCTTTAAAAAAAATAACTATACGAGTGAGAGGAAGAAAAAAAAAAGGAAACCGAAAAAACAAGCGCTGCCCTACAAGCACTCACTCGACGCTTGATTTACTGCCCTCATTATTAAAATGTCTCCCGGCCACTAGATTCCACGCGGCTATTTAGGAACTGGATTTTGTTTTTATTCATTTCAAATCGTTATCTCCTCAGGGAGAAGGACGTGTTGATGGCGTTCGCCCATTCATGGCGCTGAACTGAAGGGAAGCCCTCTGAAGTTAACAAAACGTGCGCTATCAGCAATTACACGACCCCCCCCCCCACTCACTCCCACGATTCACCGTGCAATTCCCGATGTTATCCCCTGGGGGGTTCTGCGAACAATTATAAACACGATTGAGAGTGCGCTATTTCAATTTTTGAAAAGGTGTGGAGTTATCTGGTGGTGGTTAGTGGGGGAGGGGGAGTGAAATGCTAAAAAAAAGGGTTTCGCTATACAGGCATGGGTGAAAGACAGAAGGGAATGTAATTGCAATTTCGTTTAATCTGCGCTCCCCCCCTCACCCCCCACAATCTAAACCTTAACTCCTTTAATTTCATCACTCGAGATCGTGCTCGGTCTCCTGGTCTAAAACGGTCCATTTGATTTGATTGCGTGTCGTCCTAAGGTATAGCAGCGACGGAAAGGAGCGCTGTAATTTAAAACTGGAGAGAATTCTAGCACCGTCGATGCTGTGGGAGAGGGGTTGGGGGAGGTTGGTATAGCCAATTTAATTAAGGTAATGCCACCCACCCCTCCCCGACTAACACTTCCTTATCCTCGCCAATATTCCACCTATCCAACGCAAACCTTCGCCCATCATAGTTATTAAGCTTTGATGTTTCACTTCTCGAGTGTATTTGCTTCTTCTCAAAGATAATAAACTTTGATAACATTAATTTGTCTTTCTACGTTAATTATATTCATAGCGAGTCACTTTACAGTGGTATCGCTTAAAATGCCCTCGAGGGAGGACGAAAGGTTATATTCGAATGATCTTAATAGACAGAAAGGGTGGTCCCCCCACCCACCGCAACCGTCACAACTCTGGAACTCGCTCCCTGCCACGGCCCATAATGAACTCAAAGTTTAATTGATGACCTTCTTCCCCCCCCCCCCGTAGGCAAACAATGGTAATTATGGAATTGGGAACGCAAACTCTCGGCGTATAGCTTTTGAGTGCTGTAAAGTATATAGCGAAAATCAAGGAACGTGCAGACCGTTTGATACTGGGTTACATTTGGAACAGATTTGTATAGTTTTGCAACATATGGGTCCCTCCTTCTACTCCTTTCAACAAGCATTCACCGCACTTGGTGGACCTACATCATACTGGGGCTCGGTGCTGTTAACTCTATGAGGCCCCTTGTAGTCTCAACGATTAACAAGAAATACATGTAATCATACAGCTATTTCCTAATTTTATAGCCAAGAATTGACATTATTTCTACACCCTATTCGCCAGCTAATTAGCGCTTATAATCAGTTTAAGTCGTATATTGACGAATTTCTTATTTGAGCCGCAAATGACATGTTTTTTAAAGCTGTAGCCGTGCACTTGGAAAAAAACAGGGGCCAACCTAGGTGACTCGGTCACCATAATCGGTTGTAACCAACTATGCAGCCATGTAAACTAGGTCAAAATTTGACCCAATACTTGGCTGAATCAACCAATATGTCGGTAGCTATTTACTGATTGAGCAAGGTAACATATAACCGAGCACATATGCGCCAACCTATGTGACTCTGTTTAATTTTGACCGTTTATTTTGTCGTTTTTCTTTACCAAAGCGTGACAGACGTTCCGTAGTATTGATTTCTATAGCGTCTTCGGCAGAATATTTTCTTAAAAGGTTGTTTTTATTTTTTTTTCAAAGAAAAAACTCCGCCTTCAGAAGACGTTGGAAATGAATCCCACGAGGGTCGCGCAGAGGTATTGGCCCCGCAAAGATTCACCCCAGTGCAACTGGCGGATTCATTGCGAATTAACGTAGAGTAGACAGTAGACGGCGTGCGGGGTGCTTCATAACAAAATTTAAATAGCAACGGTTACTTAGTGATTTGTTATGCCGGGGTGAAGTGAATCACCTAATACATAGAGGAGGAATAACATGGAGGGAGTGTCTTCCAAAATCCTTGACCAAATTATAACTGAAGGAAAAAGTATCTTTTCAAGTGAAGCTACCCTTCCGGGTAACATGTCAAAGACGGAAACCTCTCATTTGACATTATTTATCCATGTTTTAATTTGAACCGTCTCGCAGTGAAGTGACTTTATTTTCACGTTTTCTCACTTAATTTCTTTTTTCGTAAACCCGGAAAAACGAAAATCTGTCCGGTGTGCCGAAGTAACAGTGCGTGTATTCAACATTCTTTTTAAAAGTGAGTATATTACCGTGCATAAATGAATGGCGTAGTCCATTGGTTTTCAGAAAATACACACCTCGAGTTCCTTGTTTTTTGTTATTCTTTCTAGTTTCTAGTTGATTTCATAAATAAACCAAACTTGACAGCCGGCCGGCGCGCGCCGGGAGAGCATATTCCACGTGACAGAACTAGAATTGTGGTTGTTTCATAGGCTTGCCCGCCGACAAAATCAGTAGATATGCAGTTAAATAAATGAAGTAGGTAACGAATCGATAAACTATAATTATTTCTGTTCTGTTTCTTCCCAATTAGATGACCTTCAGCAACAGTCAACATGGGGTACTGATCAACTTTCGGCTGTTATGATATGTGATCGGCTTGCCTTCAATGTACACAAACCCTTTCGTGCGCGCTTGTGAAGAATTATTAACTTCATCGACGGTCTGTCTGTACTACCCCTGGTCACTGACAGAGTTTTGGATTCTTAATCTAAACAACGCTACAACGTTGTATCATGGCTCGAGTGATGAAACTTGTGCGTAAGGCCAGACCCAACGATTCGGCGCCGACTGCGAATGTTGGTAAGGTGGGGTTGCTTCGCCCCATCATACCATTCGAATTGATTAAAATATAGTATAGCCTCTAATTGATACACTTCAGAATATTTTTGGAGTCGTGTATGCCCAACACTTTTCTCAGTTCATTTTCGGGGCGACCTCTCTCAGAAGCCAAGTCAGAACTTGGAGCCGTACGTAAGGAAGTGTCAAGGGGCACGTGCCCCGACATCAACCAGACAGTCGCAGCGCTTTGTTAAGTTATAGGGTGGTGGTGGGGGGCTTTTATCTCACTATGTCAATTAGCAGCCGAGAAACAGAGTGATGGGTCTCTAATGAGCGAACCCCCAGAAAATTCTATTTTTATGGATCCAAACCCACGAAATTGGTTTCTGTAAGTGACAGATCCGCTAAATTGCTGGAAGAGTCATGGCAGCGAAATTGGTAATTTTAATCAGCCGGCCCCCGCAAAATTGCTTTTAAGGTGGGTCAAAAGCAGAAATAATACAGTATTCGAGGTCTTGAGGGGGACGAGCTTGCGAAATTCTGTGTTGAAGGAGAAGGGAAAGTTGCAGGCCCTGCAATGCAGAGCATGAAATAGAAAGATATGTATCAAGTACGTGGAACCAGTTCTTTGAAGTTGTGACTTGTTGGTTGTCAAAGTTCTGCCTCTCGAAATTTCGTGTGCAAACTGTGATTCCATGTTAACCCCCCCCCCCCACCAATAGCAAGCCATACACGAACGGATTTTTTTGACAGGCCAGAACCGCAGCCCGGGCCCGCGGATTTTTCTAACGGGCCCGGCCTGCCTTGAACGTGAGAGGAGAATGACAGGCCAGAACCGCAGATTTAGATCGTGGGTTTTTCCAACAGGCCAAATCTGCGGGTTTTTAGCCTGTCGTTGCCCACTCACGTGCAGCCCTCGCCTTCGGGAAAACTTACCAACGGTTCAAATCCGTTCGTGTATGGTGAAACCCGCAGATTTTGAAAAACAAAATCCTCAGGTTGAACTGTCGAGCATGTCCCACAGATCAAAGGCAAAAGCGACGGATTTCGTATTTTTCTAAGGAAAGAGGTCAGCCATATGCGTCTTATGGGTCCACGGGCATGACTCGGTGGTGTAATGGATTCAATACTCGCTTCGCAAACCAGCGGGCCTGGGTTCCAATCCAGCTATTGCTCATTTGTTATAAGGCTGCAGCGAGCTGCGACACGGCTTCGTGTGTGTGTTCACGGCGGTCGGATGCGTATGACAAACTTCACACCGACCGAAACGCCCGCGCAGTACGAGTGTGAAGTGCACAGCTAGATCAGGGTATAACCAAGGGATAAATCAAAAAATATTTTTGTCGATCTACAACGTTTAATTTGGTGCGAAACCACGGTTTCAGCATCATCAGTCGCTCAGTCGTTGTCGTCAGCTCCAAGCTTTTACCCAATTTTATGCGTATGCTTTTTATTAATTTTAGTTTTTCCGTCCCCCCCCCCTGGCCCTTGACAGACCAATCTTTCGGATTTCAAAACCCGCGGGTCTAGAGTTCCGAGATCCGTCGGTCTCAACTGCACGTGTATGTTGATAAACAGGCCTGGCCTTCGGGTTTTGAAAGCTGATGGTCAAAACCGAAGTTTTTTCTTCTGCGCTAACACACAGACCAGGCCCGCGGGTTTCCCAAAAAAATCCGTTCGTGTATGGGCACCTAATTAGATTAATTAAAATAAAAATAATAAAATCGTTACATCACCTGTTGCAAGGTGCTGTCCTCTGCATACTGGACTATCTTGAGAGGCCAAGATTGGCAAAATTTGGTTCTCTTATTGGTTGGAGCACCAATAATCCATAAAATCGAGTACTTTAAAAACCTAAAGAAGCGGAATTGAATTCGCACGCACATCAGTAATGTGTGTGGATTATGAGAGGGAGTGATAGTCTTTATTGCCCACCCATCAGAAAACGCCCATGGGTGCAGCGACATCTGCGTGCATCGAACTCGAACCCCTGGGTCATCAAGTGAGCGGTCACAGTCCCCCCCCCACCTCACCCCGTAAAAACAGGTTTTGGATCCTGCTTTCTCTCGCTCTGTGATCTGTAGTTTTTAATTCGTGTCCCTCGCCCAGAATGTAGCGTGAAGCTAATCATTTGCGGCCTGGATTATGTCCCTTATTTCTCCCATAAAGCAGTGTAATAATGTTAAGCAGCTGAAGTATCCGTTTCTTGGCTCGATACCTTTTAGTTTCAGGCTAATAAAGTTCGTTTTCAAGTATGCATCGTCGGGATTTTTTGGTAAACAGCAATTTCTGGCCGTTAGTTTATGATGTACAATGCTGCAATGTGCTTGTACCACTGTGAGTGAATTGCCAGTTATTGGATCCAACGAAACTGACGATCCATTCAGGAAACCGTTGATTTAGACTCAAACTATAGAGTCTTGACCCTAGAAACTGACTGTTTAGCTTAATAGCGGGCACGCCCCGACTCGTGAATTGACAATTCAGGCATTCAAACTGAGTAATTAGCCTACCTAAAATAAATATCTTGAAAAGTCACAATTTTTCGACGAAACCTCCACAGAAACGGTGACACTTACTCGAAAGATTGATAATATCGCGCTAGAAGCTGACTATTAATGCAGAAAACTGGAATTTAGCCCCCAAGAACCAGACTCTTTCATTTCTAGACGCCCCGAAAATGGTCCAACTCACCATCTTGGACAATTTTGTGGCACAAAATGACCACTCATCCTGGGAAATGTTGATTTGTTATGTCAGGATGGTCATATCGTCCGGTTAAATACTCTAAAGCTTGAGGACTGATGATAATTCAATCAAGTCGATCCCGAGACCTGAACGAGCCAGTCAGTTTTGCCGTCCACACGCTCAAACTTTCCGTAGGGAAAGACTGGATTCGAGCTTTCCGTAGGGAGAGACTGGCCGTGTAACCGGGCCTTTAGACTGGAGTATCAAACCGGAATTGTAACGTGCGAACCCCAAAAGCTCCAATAGAGCAATGTGGGCTCGGGAGACGTCGGGAATTCGTCACGTGCTTTCATGTCTACTGAATCCGCTTACGGTCTGAGTTGGTGGTCCATAAATCGTCTACAGCAATCAAACACGAAAAGCAATCCAATTCCCTACAGTAAACCAATCAGTTTTCTATAAAATTGGTTCTCTTACCCACCGGCTTAGTTGAAAACAGATCGTCTTCGAATATGCCCTGACTACACTGGCATTAGAGGCGAGATGAGATGACAAAACGTCTGGGTATTGAGATTCATGTTATGAATAGATCGTGAAAAATGACAATGTTGGAGGTTCGCGGTCGTATCGTAATCTCACGTTCGTTTGATATTTGTTCAATGCTAATAAAAAATACAGGAAGACGATTACCTACTATTGACTATTACTGTCACGAACCACGTAGGCGCATTAAAAACGAAGTACCAAGGGACTTTACGAGCACAGTGTGTTAAAATTACCGTCAAAAATATTTCTATAATTTGATGTTCAAATTTCTTCCCAGACAAGAACGAAACATAATAAAGTTATATTTCAATAAAACAGAAAATAAGAAAACTTATCAATTTTGTTTACTACGTTTGTTTACATTGAGCAGGAAACTAGGGAAGTTCTGTGGCTGTTACCCTAAAAGCAACCTCTTTCGACAGCTGTAATCTTGGGGTCGTCCCCTTGAACCCCTCTTTCCATCAAGGCTCCCTCCATGTTATTACTCCTCTATGACCTAATATGTGAAGTGCTGATATAAATTATAATTGGGCATAATGATGTTGATGAATCATGACCAAGGACCTTCAACTAATAGGGTATCCAAATATTGCTGCGTGCCATAATGCAATAATTATGCTCTGAAGGGGATAACTTTTCATCATTTCCCAAAAGATCATAATCTGAGGAAAAAATGGGAGACACCTCTAAAAATGGAAAAACCGTCCTCAAAATCAATGGTCGTGTGTTCGAGTCATTTTACTGGACAGGACTATTTTCACGGTGGTAAGTAACATGAAAGTAGATTAACATATTCACGTATTTTCACAACGGAGTTTTTACGATATTCTCGCTTTTTGTCAGGAGGAAAACAGCGTAATAAACTCTTTCCACACGCTGTTCCTACTTCAAGAATACCAAAGTCAATGTCAGATACTGAACTTCCACCGCCTCAAAAACGTTTAATGAATGAAACAACAAGCGAGGTAAAGCGACGCAGGCTCCTTTTTACACGAATTTTAACCCTGAAAGTATTTATTTCTCCGCAGTATTCAGGCCACTAGTGAAGGATTTAGTCCTGAAACTTCCAGGGACACTCGACCTCGCCCCGTCCCTCTTAAAGGATTGCTCGATAAGGCCACTCAAGTCTGCCTGGTAGATCCAACGAAAGCTTCTGTCCATGATGTCGATAATTCCAGTTTAGCAGATCTTCTGAGCATGAGCAATAATCTGAATGAAAAAACTAGCCAGACAGGAAATAATGTCATCACTGGCCAGGAGCCTTCAAAAACGACCAACAAAATAATTGTGAAATTAACGGACATTATCAACTCAGATTCCAAACTTTTTACATTTACGGGAATTCATTCAATCGATCTTCTGGAAGGTTTAGTTGAATGTGTCTCTGACTTAGCACCCGAATCTTCAACGAACAAGAAATTGATCAGTCTCAAAGATAGAGTGATACTGACGATGGTTAAAATAAAAATGAATATGCGATTTTGTGCGATAGGAGTGCTGTTCGGTATAAGTCGACAGACATGCTCGAACTATTTTAAAAATATGTGCCCCATCCTTGCAAGAGTTCTGAAAATGATGATCCCGTGGCCGGAACAAAACTTTATCAGGGCCAACTTGCCCGTATCTTTTGCAAGCTTCAGGAGCACAAGAATTGTTCTAGACTGCGCTGAGACATGCAAATGTTTAAAGTGTAGGATTTTGACTTATTCTCAATATAAGAAAAAACACACCTTCAAATTTAATGTTGGTGTTACACCATCGGGGTTGATAACGGAGATCAGCCCTGCTTTCGGAGGCCGCGCGTCAGACAATCTTGGACAAACTAGACCCTTATGACGCTGTAATGGTTGACAAGGGATTTCGAATTGAAAATGAGTGTGCTCAAGTAACTGCTGACTGCTCCCTGCTTGAAATGTTGATAACTGTCTAATCTTTTTTCTTCTTCATTTCAGAGGAACATAAAACTACACCGGCCTCCCTTTTTAAAAAAAGACAGCCAAGGAAACAGGCAACTAAGCCACACAGACGCTATTGAAAATGCGTGTTGAGAGGATGATCCAACGGATGAGAGAATACAGTTTCCTCCGAGGCCCCATACCGTGGACGCTGGCAGGATACATTGACAATATTCTGGACATTGTTGGTGGTTTAACAAATTTGGGCCCCCCCATAATGAAGATTGACAAGTTCTTGCAGCAGTAGCATTCCCGTCTAAGTATTTTTTTTCAAGTGTTTTTTGTTTGTTCTTCTGTTACAATGATTGAAAAAAAAATAGTGCAGAGTAATAAAAAAAGTTTTTCAATTTTTTATTTAATTTATCCTTGAAAAAACACGTTGTCTTAATGATGAAAAGAAAAGTACAATATTATTATTATTACTACGAATTATTATTTAATTTAGGTCATCGCTCTGGGTCATTTGCCCCATAAATATTAGTAGGTATAACTAATAATAATGACATTACAGAATGAAGTTAACTCGAATGGGATTCTTTAATTTTCTGTTGACTCCTGATGAGCTTTAGCCATTCTTGGAAGAAATTCATCGAAATAAACATTTAAAAGCACACCACACATTTCCACAACATAATCCAAGTCAAATTCAATCCTTCTGCAGACAAAATCAGGCTTTTAAATTTTTCTGAAAGTGGCGATTATTTTCAACTTGGGCATCAAATTCGATGTTTTCGCGCTTAGGCGCAGTGAAATTCATCCGTAATTTTTGAATGGCGAGTGAAAAGTGAAAGTACTCGATGACCGTACAACTTTTCTCTCCCCCTTAAAATGATCATCACTTTCTTGCTTACGTCTTGAATAAACGTTTTACCGCCAACTCTACAATTTACCACCACCAAGATTACAGTTACACCAGTACTACTACTATAAACGATTACAACTTGTCAACCGTTTTATCCACTTCATCTCCATTGCTTTTGTCACTTCCGGTAGGTGCGAGACATAGACATCCTTTTGCTGACCGGCATGGCAAAGGGTACTCACTCTCTTTGGTTCATATTCTTCAAGAACTGATCTCCGCGCAGCTCCCCATTGTTGCTCTACATCTGTGCAACTCAGATCGTCTAGCTCCGACTCGTAAACGCTAAACGGAGAGTCAATCATCACAAGTTGAAAAAATAGAAGTGTAAATGTAGCCCAGCGTTGGTAACGTTAATTTACTTGGAAAGGTAAAGGGCCACAGCAATGATGTGTTTGCACTTTCCCGATAGGTCCGCTGGACATTCACTTTTAATGGATTGATCATCAATCAATATTCTTTCCCCGAATTCCTAAGAGACGTCAATTCGAAGGTCCACATGGTAAGGCAGCTCAGAATTCACCCCCGACGTCCGAAGGACAAGAGCTTCGACGTGGATCACACCGTTTTGTTCGCCACTTCTCTTGCCCACCGAAACAATTAATTTGCTTCGCAAGACCTCTTCACCTTCCCTCATGGGTCTCACGAATCCCGCGCTGATTTTCATTGCGTCAATTACAGACAGCATAACGATAAAATTCGAGAAAAAAAGAATAGACAAGTTTTGTGTAGCTTCAAACTGCTTGAAACAAAACCACCAGAAGACAACCATAAACAATGCCGTAACAACAGCAACCAGTAACTATTTTGTTTGTCTACTCTACGAATGTTCATTCAGGCGCCACCAAGGGCGGTCGCGTAATCTTTGCGGGGCCAATAGAAAATGACAGAATATAAGGGTCAATATTAAAAAGATCCACGTAGGTTTGCGCAGCTATGCCCGCCTGTGCTTAATTATATTTAACCCTGCACGATTTATTAACACGATTTATTTCGAGAATCCGCGAAGAATCGATTGAGCTCGTTATGAGCGCCGACGAAATTCGTAGCATTATCGCTGAATAACTCAACGCAAAAACCGCGACGCGAAACGAAGCGATCCAATGCCGCTAAAAATGCTTTAGTAGATAAATCCGAGACTACTTCGATATGACAAGCTTTAGTTTCCATGCAAATAAATAGGCGTAAATACGCCTTCGATTGCGGCGCCTTTCTCAAATGCGAAGATTTAATTACGAATGGTCCAGCGAAATCCAAACCTGTCTTGAAAAATGCACGGACTCCTTGCACTCGACTTTCGGGGAGGTTACCTATTTTGGGTTCCAGACATTTGGGCTTAGCCCGGAAACAAAGTACACAATGAAAAATCACTGACCTAATAATGCGCCTCGCATTAAAGATCCAAAATTTCCTTTGGGCGAGGGCTTGTAATTGAGTGGGCCCTAAATGCCCGAATGTAGCGTGGTAAAATAAAACGATCAGTCGCGACAAATGTGACGAATAGGGAAGGACCATAGGATGTTTAGCATCATTAGGCAGGCCCGAATGTTCCAGACGGCCTCCCACTCGAATGATACCCTCGGAGTCGATGAACGGGTCTAGTTTCGACAATCCCTGTGGACAATTTTGCTTTTTATTCAAGCATTGTAACGCATCCGAAAATCCGATAAGTTGTTCATGACGAACCCAAAACTTAAGCGACCTCGACATTTCAGAAGTACACACTGGCCCTGATTGACGATATTTCGGACAAACCCGGAAACAGTTGGACGTTATCCTTAAAAGTTTGGTGTAACTTGAACAAGACTTTAACAATGATGAAAATTCCGAAACTTTTACTGTGAGAAAACTAACCTTCGGTGGGACGGCCTTTCTCTCTTCTACATCCGACGACGAAAATGTCTTGGATGGCACACTGTCAGGCCAGAGGCTTTCCGACAAAATCCACTTTGGACCATGAAACCAATCTGAACAAGATAAAAACTGGTCACAATCAAGGCCCCGTGATGCTATGTCCGCCACGTTTCCCGTTGATGGAACATGACTCCACCACGCCGCATCGGTCAGTTCTTGCACTAAGCTGATTCGATTAGCGACAAAAGTTTGCCATTTATTCGGCGTTGATTTGATCCAATGAAGGACGATGCTAGAATCAGTCCAACAACAGAAACGAGACACGGGAATTCTAGACCGAAAAATCTCCGAAACGAAATGAAATAATTGTGCTAAGAGCACAGCTCCACAAAGTTCCAATCGAGGTATCGACAAAACCTTTTTTGTTGGAGCGATACGAGTTTTCGCGATAATCAAAAAACTATTAGGCAATGAATTTTCGAATTTAGGGACGAGGTAGACAGCAGCAGCGTATACAACACTACTGGCGTCGCAAAATCCGTGGAGTTCATATTGATTGGGTTGTTCCATGGTATACATTGGACGAGGGATTTCAATGCTCCTTAATTTAGGGAGCGATGAATGAAACTGTTGCCACTGTTCAAGCAACTCGATCGGCAAAGATTCATCCCAATCCAAATTTAAATTCCACAATTGCTGGATCAAGAGTTTAGCTGGAACTATGACAGGGGCGAGCCAACCCAACGGATCATATACCCGCGCTATACATGACAATATGCCTCGTTTAGTGGGCACGAATTCGGAAAAATTAACCCTATACGTAAAATAGTCTTGAAAAGGGTCCCAATTCAATCCTAAAACCTTAAAGAACTGAGTATAACTGTCTAATTCCAACGTGTTGAAGCCCCGTCTGTCATTTTCACTGACACCTGACAGCACTTGAGCTTCATTTGAAGCCCACTTTTTTATTTCGAAGCAATATTTTGCAAGAATTTTCGACAAATCTTCTCGTAATTTGATACCTTCTGTCACATTGCAAACTGAGGTCAAACAGTCATCGACATAAAAGTCTTCGAGCAAGACTCGAGAGGCTAAGGGGAACAAACTCCCTTCGTCCATACACAATTGTCGGAGGGTACGGAGCGCCAAAACCAAACGGCACAGTAGATAGCCGATAAACCGAGACTGGCAAATCTGGACGATCCCGCCACAATACTTTCAAAAAATCCCGATCTTCATCTGGTATTTGGATCTGGCAATACATTTTTTTTATATCGCCAACTAAGGCAATTGGTTTGAGACGAAACCGAATCAAAATATCGACAATGTCAGTTTGCAACTTTGGCCCTGGCAATAGACAATCATTCAATGATCTTCCATTTTCCGATCGAGCGGCTCCATCGAAAAAAATTCGAAGACTTGTGGAAGTACTTTCTTTCAAAACACCATGATGGGGTAAACAATAAGTCGATACACCCGATTTGGAGGGGAGAATTTGAGTGTTATTTGGAAAGTGGAATGGGATTGAGCGTAAACTATACAAGATGACGATTTTTCTGTCAAAAACGAACATTTCACAGCATTTTTGTGGGGCAAAACTTTACTAGAAGGTTTGACCTCTTTTTTGAGGGATCTCGAATGACTCAAACCTGTGTGTTTCAATGCTCGAATCCTTCTTTCCAAGAAATCCAAAACGGTTGTGAGCGTGGGCATTTCGACTGTGTTGTACTGCTCGAAAGCATCCCTTGTACGAGCGTCCAATTTGCGAAGGACGATGACCGACAACAAAAAATTCCAGTCCTCAACTGGGAGTTCCAAAACTTTCAGTGCTTCGACATTTGCCGAAATAAACGAAATGAACTTTTCCGACGAAATGAACTTCCGAGGCGAGACTGAGATCCAGCTCGTTGGTTCTCGAAGAGATATACAAAATGACAAATATAAAATATACATATAAAAAAGCAAAAAAAAGAACGAAAAAAGAAATAAATAAACTCACGAATCTATATACTTAAGATCCGATTCGGTCGTATTTTATTATTTGATATATTTGCTCTCTCGGGATGAAATCGAGGGGCCCCTCCGTGTAGCAGAATACCCGTTAGAGCTTTACGTTGAGATGTGCGAGTGCCCGAATTAATTAACGACGACAACGCGAAAACGAATAAACTCTCCGAACAAACTTTGATAGAAGTAACACACTAAAAGTCTATAAAGAACGAATTTAAACAGTACACATGGCACGTTACACGTTATTCACAAAAACTCGAATAGAACTACCAAGAAAATTAGAGTCAGCACTTTTTTTCTTTTTTTTCCGGCCGCATCGCGCGGAAACCATCTTCTTTTAGTAACCTACCGTTGATATGAGCGGCACATCGATTTTAAAATTAATTGGATCAAAAACAAACAAAAAACATAACAAAAAAAGAACAAAACAAAAAAGAACAAAACAAAAAAGAACAAAACAAAAAAGAACAAAATAAAACAGAACTATTTAAAAATTAAACTTGTACAGCTTGATCAACCAGAGGGAGTGTATTAATAGAAAATGTAATGCAAGATATGTCTCAATTCCCCCTCTCTTAGTATCCAGTTTAGGGAGAAAATAAAGTGTTGGATGAGGTTTCCCGTAAATTTTTTTTTTACTAATTTGAAGCTTATCTTCCGCAGATAAAACTTTCAGCTGTCAATTCTGTTTTACCCTTCAGCAAAAGCAGCAGTTTTTTTATTTAAATTCGTTTCCAAACTTCAATGCTTTGACTTGTATGATCGTTTCCAACAGTTTTCTCACCCCATTATTTGGACTCCTAAAGAAAGGGAAGCGTGCCCATTTTATTTGTTTACGTTCCCTCTATTATTTATCTGTGCTCACTGAATAAAAGGCATTCTCGATCAAATATGTACAATGTGCCTACCTTGAAATAACTAAAGGCCCATACATACGTTCCTGTCCTAGCTTCCTATCCTGACGAAAAAAAAGTAAGGAAAGGACGATCGGAACGTGTGTAGCACGTTAGGAAGCAAAAACGGCAGGACGTCCTAAGTAGGAAGGCAGGAAGGTCTCGACCGTCCTGTCTCCTAGCTCCCCACCACGCTGGAAACAGGATAGGAGCGTGCGTAGAGCAATCGGACGGTTCTTCCTAACTAAGTAGACCCCTCTCACACCCCCGCGCGAACCTACCCTTTTCGGAGGCTCTTTTTTTGTCTCTCTCTTGCTCCCACCTCCCACTTTCGTCAAGAACCCCCGAAATGATGCTTTCAGTCGGAACGAGTGTAGAGGAGCGTCCCAGCAAGGAGACAGGACGAATTTGACAGGATAGGACGTTAGGACAGGAACGTGTGTAGGGGCCTTAAGGAAAACGTGCTGGAATGATGAGTCGACAGGTGAGCAGGCATCTTCTTCATTCTACAGGCTATCGGGAACGGACACGAGATAAGAGTTGGGTTATATTACCTTTCCTGGTTACCCCAAATTTATTACAGTATTGAGTGATTTATTTATATTTACTTAATTTTAACGTTCCAAAAGTTGTTTTATGTTTTATGAGCTGAAATTTAGGTCTATTGTAAGCAATTGATCCACAGACGGTGATAGATTCTTCCGGTTTTCAGTCACTGAGGTAGAACAGAATGTGTATT
Source organism: Corythucha ciliata (assembly GCA_038030265.1). Classification (NCBI taxonomy): domain Eukaryota; kingdom Metazoa; phylum Arthropoda; class Insecta; order Hemiptera; family Tingidae; genus Corythucha; species Corythucha ciliata. The sequence continues at coordinate 45,541,583 of CM075941.1, forward strand.
CCTCACATCACTCGGCCAAGAAGTCTTGTTCCTACGTCACTTGGAAAATGAATTTTGACTAGAGAATCATCAAAACGTGTTCTTTTTATTGTATAATACACAAATGGCGTTTATTCGACCGATCCAAAAAGAACGAAATGCCGGTGAACTACACGTTTGTTGGGTGCTACTCGAGGGCTGGAAAGGACCGTGTATCCTTCTCTAGATTCTTTTCCAAGCATCAGGGTTAGGTAATCTTCTTCAGCGCTATAAAAGGAGCACGTGAACATTCTACGTTAAGCATTTCCCAACGCTCTTTTCACACTATCGCGGTTTCACGAGGCCCCCGCGTGTAATCCGCGTGAATGCCGCTGTCTCATCGAACCAAGTAATATGTACCGCACGTGTGTAAAGGTGTACGTGGTCACTTCGCGGCAGCCAAAACCGCGCCGCGTGAAACCTCGTATATGTGAAACGAGCCTAACGCGCTAGTTAAAAGTTAAGCCATTTCAAAATTGACGGGATGGCAACGTGAAAGGGTTTGAAATGAAACGATTGCTCTGGTCCGACTATAGTCACCCATTCGCATTTACGTTCCAGTACCGATAATAAATTGTCAACTGGCCTTTTTTCTTGAATAACAACGGAAAACTCACTCTTGTCATCACAAAGCCCTTGTCTCCGGCATTCCGAACTCCCGAAGTACTAACTAAGCCACTTCTGTCGACGTGTTGCGGTTCAAGTGATTTCAAATCGCGAAATTCCTCTTATGTGAATGCACTCACCACGTCAACGAGGTAATTTACATTATCCAAGCTCGACATCGCCGAGAAATGACGGGCGTCTGTCGAATTTCCACTAATGAATCTTTATACTAGAAAGGACACTATGATTGAAATAAGTTGCCCGATTTTTATTGATGACAAGATGATAAATGTTGAGCGATTGGATACTCACGAGCAAGGACCGGCACTGACTTATTTTCCTTTTTTTGTAGATAGCGGCGACCCTTCCTTCCATAATCCCCCAGCGTAGTCACTTAAGTTCCATTTTACGTAATTTTGATGCCTACAATGCCATCAAGACTGAGTTATTGAAAAAAAAGAACCGATTTGCAGCAAGCTTCCAATGTAGAACTTACATGAACGGGGCAACCCATGTAGGTATGAAGAGAGAGGAGGGAGCGATAGATGTAAAATCAAGTTAACGGGGTGAAGCCAACATACGCCACATTGGTAGTCCCGGAACGCATCAGGATTTGTGATGAGGACTACTTTATCACGACTGCTCCTTTGTTATCTACATCTAGAATATTAAGGCCGAGGGACCACCAATATGGCGAAAATCGGCGTCACCCTTTTCAACTTATGCTCCCTCCTCTCCTTTCCTTCCTCCATGGGGCAACCAGGAATAGATAAGAATGCAATGCCAACTCGATCGTAACCTGCCGTGACCTTTCCCGATAGAGAACGGACGGATGGAAATTCGGCTCCGGGGTTTCTGGGATGCGTCTGACTGCGCCCCGTTACAAGTGCGCCACAGTTCAACTACGCCACACTCAAGTGTGCCACACCGTGATAACTGACTGATAACGTTATGCGTCACAAACTTTTTAATTCCCCGCGTTTTTATTATAGGCACATGTGTCACTGTATACTTTACACTTTGCTACAGATTATGATCTATGACATCTCAGGAGAGCGAACGTGAGTGCTACAAGACATCGTTGTCGTACCAAACTCAATTGAAATATTGATGACCATCGGCGTTTGTTATTTATTGTTCCTAAACTTACAGCTCTTCCTCTAGAGCGATATTTTCCTTATCTTTGCTTGGTCCCCATCGGGAAGCGGTTTAATACTCTATAGAGAAGAATCTGAATAGGGAAAAAGTGAGGCCGATTTCGAGCGACGGTGGCGATCCAAGTGAATAGCGACCGAACCTTCGGTGGACCATGCGACGTATGGGGGGAAAATGCTGAACCCCCTTCCTCTCCTCCATTCACATTTGCCATCTCCCTTAATTTTCACTTTCGTATTCAGATATTTCAAGTTCAAATTGAATGATCCAATTTTTTTTTAATGGAAAACGCCTAAAAAATGATGAAATGCACTAATAAAATGTATGAGATGAATATTTTCCAGTCCAGCCTTGAAGATTCACAGAAATAGATAAATGAAAAACCAAAGTTTTGCTTGAATACCCATTTATTTCTTTAAAACTTGACTTCTCAGAGACACAAATAAATGTACGCGTTGTTAAAACCACAAACTTGCCGTCTAGATGTCGTCTAAATTTTAGAAAAATAATATCAGCGAACCTGCCATCCTTTGGAATTCGAAAAAAACCGGTCACGCCACCAGCTTCATACATCGATGAACATCCAGGAACGATACATTTTTCGTGGCCCATTTTGCCGAACAACAATATATTCGAAAAAAATAATTAAACAAAATATTTATAATCGAATTCGCTCAACTTCGCACACGTCTCAAAAGTGACAGCGTCAGCATGGAGTGGATATGCAAAGTTTCACAAATTTATTCGCCCAACTGATATTTATTGGGAGGAGGGCCGCGGGGTATCTTTAAAATGTAACTGTGGCGATACGATATCGTTTCTACGTCACTCTGACACATTTCCAGTTGTTTCTATCTATCCCAGACGCTGTTAATATGCGTCGGCGATGTCGAAACGATATCGTATTGCTCTAGTATGTTCGCCACCTTAGCGCTTCCCGTGAATGGCGACCAAACTAAACTTCGTTCCTCGGTTTTCTTACGTATAAGTTTCACTCCCGTGGTCCCCATTTAACGAAAAATCAATAAATTCACCAATTGTATCTCTAGTCCCATAAAAAAACACTGATAACACGGACCTTACGTCTTTCGGTTTTATTTGAAATACTTTGACAACTGATAGTGATTTCCATTCACCACACTACACAAGTGTAATGCCGCGTCCTCTCCATAAACATATGTTTCAATTCAGATAGGACGGGTGGAAAAACTTACACCACACGAGTGTATTGCATTGAATGGAAAACGCCATTAGTTTGATTTCAATGTTGTTAACGTTCGCTTAGCTGTGCGTAGAGTGCCATGTGGAAGGGGAACAATATTTTATGGAGCACTTAACGAACAAAGCCACACGTATGCGCTCGAATGGGATCATGAATTTCTTGTGTGACCTTGTGTCACGCTTTAACGTGATAACGTTGTCACTCGGTTATCACGTTGTGGCACAGTTGAACTGTGGCGCGGTTGTAATGTGACGTAGACGGTAACCACTTGTTTACAGAGCTCGAAATCAATAAGTGTGCCATTAGGAAAACTAAGAGAGAAGCATGGAAAGTTTTTTGTGAGGAGATTGTAACTGTCAGGCCCTGCGCATACCGACGCCGACGCGTGAGTCGGCGCCTTTTTTCTGCTAGTGTGCGCGGGACCTTAAGGAAGCGGCGAGGTTAAGCAGAATTATCCGAGATGGAACAGTGTGCCATTTAGGATCTATCACACTGCCCTCAGGTGGTGTACTGGTGAATAATGGGGAAATTTTGGGACATACGCTCAGTACTCATTTTCCAGGGTCGGAGAGGCAGCTAGTTTCTCGCTGTGGTGAGGGAAGGGCGAATGAAATGCGAGTGGAGCAGAGTCAACATTATCTGCATGAAAGAACGTTTCAAGTGGGCACTCTCGACGTTGGCGCAATATAAGGCGGCGGGTCATTATGGCCTGCCTGGCCACATTAGTTCCATGGGGGGGGGGGGGTTGCGTCCACATTACGTAGAAGTGAAACTACGAGCAATGGAGGCATGCTATAATTTGAAAACTTGGTAAGTGGGTTTCTACGGGGAGAGAGATGGGTCGTAGGAGGAAAGCAGCTGAGCTGCATGAAGCGGCGCCTACCACTCAGATGAAAAGTGATAGGATTGTGAAGCGTCTGGATCTAGGAAGATCGGTTCAGGTAAAGGTGTGTGCTACACGGATGGCTCGAAACTGGAAACGGGTGCAACGGGGTGTGGGGTCTGGATTCCACAGCTGGGAGTAGAGCGCTGTCGGCACCTCGGAAACTGGGCAACGGTGTTCCAGGCTGAGGTTGCAGTGATTCTGGATTGTCTCTAGGAGATTGTAAGGAAACATGTGAGGTTTAAAAACATTAAGGTGTACACGGACAGTCAGGTGGCTTTAGGGGCCATCGTAAAACTAGTCGTGGATTCAGCACTGGTGGCTGACTGTCGTCGTGTGATCTCAGACGTACATGAACTGGGGAACAGCGTTAGTCTAGCGTGGATTCGAGGCCATAGAGGTTTTGAAGATAACGAGACGGCGGAACATGCTGGCTAAAAGAGGAGCTTCACTTAGCAATGTGGGACCGGAGCCGTCCATTGCGGTTTCAAAGAAAGTAGGAAAGGGTCAGATAAAAAACTGGGCAGACGGTGTCGCGATTAGTGGTGCAGGGGATGCATAAGAAGTTGGGATAGGGGAGCAACAGCCTGGCTGTTGTCTCTACATAGGCGTAACACACGAAAAGCAGTGGGGATGTTTACGGGTCACTATGCCGTCCGTAGGCATCTATTCAAGATGGGCATAATGGCGGACCCGATGTGTAGGGAGTGTGAAGTGGAGGCGATGGCACACTTTGTTGGTAGCTGCGATAGGTTTGCGGCGTTCAGGTTCCAGGTTTTTGGAACGGACAGGCTATACCCGCCCTGGCATTCTCCAGAACCGAGGGGGTTTTGGAGTTTGTTAGGAGGGCGGCGAGGTTTGTGGGCCCGCTTAGAATCCGAGTTCATTAAAACAATTCATCCGCGAATTAGTGATTTCCTTCAGTTTCAGCCTCGAATCAGTGCTTTTTCACAATTTTATCTGCTTAACGATACATTTGTTTCCATTTTTAGCAGTGAATTATCCTTTTTTTTCAATTCGAGCTAAAAATTAGCTTTTCTTTTAATTTTAGGTGCAATAATTAGCAATTATTCAAATTTAGCCGCAAATTAGCTTGAGGTTTTAATATTTTAGCCCCTCATTACTTTGTTTTTGTCACTTTATTAACTACGGATGGAGCTTTTTCTCACTTTTAGCCACAAATAAATTGCCGGTGCCAAGAATTGGCGTATTTTCAATTTTAAATACATAGGTACTGTGTTGTCTCCATTTTAGCGGGGAATTAGCCCTTTTCTCGATTTGAATTGGGGAATGCGCCGATTTGTGGCGAAAATTGAGAAAACTCGCTTATTCATGAGAGATAAATTTTATCTCTAGCGCATTTTATCTTAGCGCATCCCCCAATTTTTTTTGCAGGGAATTAGCACTTTTTTTCAATTCGAGTTGGCACTTAGCGTTTTTCTTCATTTTAGCCGCGCTAATTAGTGGTTTTCTCAAAATTTGCCATGAATTAAAACATTTTAGCCCCGCTTTGGCAATTTTTTGCTAATTTCAGTTATGGATTAGCATTTTATTCTCCTTCAGAACCTACGGATTGGATTTTTATCAGTTTCGGTCACGAATAAGGTGATTTCTTTCATTTGTATCGGTGAATTAACGCCTTTTTTCCATTTTATCGACGAATTAAGCGATTTTTCTCTCAATTTTCGCCGCGATTTTTTTCACTGATACAGCACAATTTCCTAATCCTAGCGAGAAAGACGCAAATTTTCTCAATTTGAGCCATCAGAATAGCGCTTTCGTGGGCTCGATCGAATATTTAGCCGCACTATTTGCTGATCACCATCAGTAACGTTCTATTCTCAAGGTCGGATGGACTGAAAATCGTTGAAAGGAGCCGAATCGCTGTCCAATCGTTTGAGAAAACTCCTTTTCATGTACCTAAATCCATGAGCATAGAACCTAAAAATTTTCATTTTTACATATTTAAGCTTTTCGTTGGCCCCTATCTGAAAGAAGGCCCGGGGCGTTCCGCCCCCCTCGCCCCTTGCATCGGTACGTTACTAGTTCACCGTATCAATACAACCAATTCTCAAGTACACAGAGACCGACATTATTCAGGAATTGCCCCTATCAACTTTGTTGTTTTTGTTTGTTTGTCCTCTTGATGTGGGACTTACAAAAAAAAAAAAAAAAAAAAAATGGAGCGATTCATATTTCCGCCGACAAATAAACGCATACAAAAAAACTTGACTACTCCTCCTCTTGTTCCTCTTGTTTTAATGTGAACATAATGAAACCGGAATTCATATTATACGGCAATCAAGAAGAGAATGGATCCCCGATAGGGTGAGGCTAGTCCACGAGGTGGATGGTAATCAAGGGCCTTTTTTTGTACAAAAGAAAGTACACTGGGAGTGAGAGATACAGACATTGTTCGAAAAACGGAAGTGATTATGTAGTGAACTGTTCGAGGGGGGTGGAGGGGATTGTCTGTCGGACGATGGAGAAAAAAGGGTGAGTGAGAAAAAAAAAAGAAGAAGAATAGTGAAATGGTTGAGATGAGGAAGAAGAAGCTCTTTTTCATCCCACCAGGTAATGAAAGGAATGGAGGGGGCCGCGGTATTCGAGAAGTAAGTCATTAAGGCGTCGCCTCACTGTATACTTCTTGCGTGTCTCGCCTGGAAAATTATTTTTCCTCTTTAAAAACCACAAAACGCACCAATGCACAATCGTCGGCCGTGGAGATTTCAGACTCCCACCACGCACTTCCTCCGCAAGGGTTTTCTCACCGTCCGCAGCACTCTTTTGTCGAGGAGTTTAATTAAAAGACGCAGAAAGTTAAAAACAACTTTACTCTGAGCTTTTGCTTATTCGACTTTGCAAGTTCGCATCGAGATTACTGTTAGAAAGTTTCAATCCAGAAAACAAACTTAAATTCAACTGGTGCAACGCGAAAATCTTATACTATAGGGACGTGCCAACCAGACTGAGAGTGCACACAGCATGGAGAGGGGGTCGAGTCAAGATACCTCTCCAGCGTTTGCTCTGATTTCACGTTTGGCGCACCACGCAACCACTCCTTATTCATTCATTCCACTACAATATGCTGAGCTGTGTCGTGGATCCCAAAATATTAACTCATAAATGGAGATAATTGGCAATTGTGTGTAACCGCGATCATTGAGCTACGGGAGGGCAACTAGGATTTTTTAGGGTTGGGATAGAGTAAGGGTGGGCATACAAGGATAAAAATATTACTCATTTTCGTAACTTTAAGAGGGGAGGGGGTATATCACGTTGAATTGACTAGATCCGAGTGTCGTTTTCGTTTCAGTCGCCTTTGTATAAGCGGAGGGGGTTGGTTGAGGGCAATTTCTTGTACGAGAGGATTGGCATGGGCTGCAATAGAACGACGGTGTCTGTCACATGTATCTTGGATCACTGTGGTGACGTGAGGAACTTTTACGTCATTGTGTATCGTCTGATTCCGGACATACCAATGAGTCCCGGTCATTAGTCGAAGAATGTGGTTTTGGATGGTTTGCACCTTTTTGATCAGCGTGTCTGAGGCAGATGACCAAATAGCACAGCCATACTGCCAGATGGACCGGATTACCCCACGATGTAAACGAGGCTCTTAACGTCGAGGGGGATCGCTTTGCTCGTAAGAATATGTTTCAGAGCGTACATTCGATGTCCGGTCCGAGTTACGACGTGTTTTATGTGGGTGGCCCACATAAGTTTGTGGGCCACAAGTAATCCTAGATATCGCACTGACTGTGCCTTCGGCACGGGTTCACCTTGTAGTGGGATGGCTCGGTTCGTCCGTATATGACGGTAGGTGCATTGAACCACCTCTGATTTGGTCGGGTTTACACGGATCCTCCACTTGGCACACCACGTACTGACATCATTTGCGAATTCCTATAGCACGGCGTGAGCTTCTTCTTCCAATGCTCTCTGTGACATAATGACTACGTCGTCCGCGAATTGAGCTGTTTTAACATCCATGTTGGATGGAAAGTCGCTTGCAAAGACCAGGTATAGGATTGGCCCCAATACACCGCCTTGAGGTACTCCTGACGAGATCCCAAAGGGTTGTGAATGAGCATCTCCAAAGCGGACTGAGTAAGTACGGCTGGCGAGATAAGACCATACATATTTTTCTATAAAGGGTGTCGTTGAGGTGTGGTTTAAGTTTGAGGAAGTTCGGTGTCTATAAAGAGTCCGAGGCCAGAGGCGTAGGTAGATCTACATGTATGCGAACGAAGGGGCACTAGTACCAACGCTCTAAAGAGCCTCATAAAATCTCCAAAAATGAGCGTTTCTCGCTGAAGTTATGTTTAGCAGATTTCCTTGACTTCAAGCAGCCCGAAAAGGTCCGCGTGCGTCCACGCTTCCTTGGACTTCAGACCCAACGAAGTAGCGTACCGAGTTAGTGGCCTGGGGAGGGCGCGCCCGAAAAGCTTAAATACGTAAAAAAGAGGATTTTTAGGTTATCAACGGATGTAGGTATGTGAAAAGGTCTGACAATAGGACAGCGATTTGGCTTCTTTCTACAAATTCCTGTTTATCCGACCTGGAGAATATAACGTTGTAAGTGATATCAGCAAAGACAAAGACAGCAAAGCGCTATTCTGGTGACTCAAATCGAGAAAATTCACGATATCTTGAAGAAAATTCGCGGCTAAAAAGAGGAAATACACATTGTCCCCAGTTTCATTAGGTCCTTAAAGCCCAGTAAAAAGCTAATCGGCCAATTGCAACTTGCTGACGCGGCAAAAATTGAAAACATCGCTAATATTCGTGTCTATACCTGCGAAATAGCGCTGATTCGTGGTCTCGCGATGCAACTTCCAGACTGAAATTGAGGAAAAATCGCTGATTCGCGGTGCATGGAGGCCATTCTACGAATAAATTGTGGAAATCAACGCAAAAGTGTTGTTTTTGGGCCAACCCCGCGGTTAAAATTTAGAAAACACGCTATATTATTGACAAAAAAAAATACGCTTTCAGGTTAAAATTGGACAAAAATGGCAAATTCACAACTGAAATTGCGAAAAATCGCCCATTCGCGTATAAAACAGGGAAGAGATGCTAAATCGTCGCAAAATTAGCGTAAAACGCTATTCTCAGCTAAAAATGGAAAAAATGACTAATTTGCAACTTTAAATTGAGGAAAACACCAATTCTTGGCAAATATTGAGAGAAGTCGGTAATGCACGGGTTGGAAACGCTACGGTAGCTAAAATTTAGAAAAAGCGCCAATTCACTTCTAGAATTCAGGAATATCCCTAATTTTCGTATCGTGTGGTAAAATTTTCAATTCACGCGCCCTATTCTGAAGGCAACCTTGTGACTAAAATTCAGAAAAACCGCACATTCATGCTCGGTTATAAGTAAAAACAACGCTGATTCACGGGCTAGAACTGAGAAGAAGCAATAAGCTATACCTAAAAGTAACATCAAATTGCTAATACGGTGCTAAAATGTGAAAAGCCCGCTAATTTGCGGTTATTTTTTAGAAAATAATTAATTAGTCTTGCCAAAACTGAGAGATGTTAAAATTAAAGTTTAAGCCATTAAGCCATTTAATAACTACGCCATTCGCGGCTTCTGAATGCAATTTTTGAGGCAGAAATTGAGAAAAAGCGCGAATTCATGGCAATCGGCGAAAAAACTGCTAATGCGCGGGTAAAACTGAGAAAAATCGCTCATGCAGAGCATATGGTGAACCAAAAAAATCCTAATTTGTGAAAAGCCCTCTGTTTCGCGGCTAATTTTGAGGAAAACACTTGAGAATAACTATAATTTTCAGCTAAAACTGAGAAAAGTGCTAATCCCCTGCTAAGAAAATTGAAAAAATCGCCTACTTGCGCCTAAAATTCAGGAAAGCTCCAAAACTCGTAGAAAATTGAGAAACTCGGTCACGGGATAAATTCGCTACTTTGCTGCTGAAGTTGAGAAAATGCGCAAATTCATGGTTATGGGAGGGGAGACAAAACTGCTTATCCGCGGATGAAATTGAGAAGAACGATATATGTGGCCACCAACATTGAGAAAATAGCCGCTGATTTGCGGGTAAAGCTGACAAAAAGCACTCATTCATGGCTAAAATTGATAAATTCTCGGTTTAAACAGGTCATAAAGCGCTCATTGGCGGATAGAAAAGGCTAAGTTAAAATTATAAGTCTGTTCGCGAAAAAAAAGTGTAGTGTAGTGCAGGACAGAACACAAACAGCCGTGTTACCTTCTCTGTAACCTAAAGCCCCCTCTCACTCACCCTTCTCTACGGCCATCTTTACACCAGCCTGCAGGCTGGAGGTTGGTGCAGACTGGTGTAAAGATGGCCATAATGATGGGAGGGTGAGAGGGGGCTTTGATCTGAGCCCCTCCTAGGACAAATTCCTACCTACGCCTCTGTCCGAGGCAGACATTCTTTTTTTTATAAGTGCCCAATATTTCGTCAACAACTCTGTGTAGCTGATGTGGACAAGAATGCAGAGATCGGAATCCAAATTGGTTGTACCTACCACCAATTTGGTGGTTGTCCAAATTGGGTGAATGACTCGATGCGAGGGATGAGCCTAGATAGAAGTAGCCTCATGCTCAGCAGGCTTACTGGCCTGTCGCTATTCGGATCATCTCTCTTTTTCCCTGGTTTGGCTATCATGGTAATGATTTCGTCATGAAAACAATCTTGCTGAGCTGGGATTGGCATGAACTATGTTTGGAGGTGATTCGCAATAAGATTGACTGGTGGATTGCGATCGGCCATTCGCAAAGAGGGGTGGGGCTCCCGTGAACTGTTTGGTCAGTGATCGTGTTTTTTCCCATATCGAGCTATCGGAAGGGTCAAGTTGCAGGAGCTTCGCTTGCTTTATGCCATCATTGTGCTTTTCAAGCAAGATTTTGAGGTCTTCAATCGCCTTGTTGTACGCTGTTTTGTGTGGAGGATACCGACTTCTTTGCCACAGCGGTTTGCAGTGCTTCTTAGTAAGGATAAGTTATTGGATGTGGAGAGGAAGAGTTTCTTTGTGTGGGTGAGGATGTCTGTTTTTCGAGGCGCTATCTGTATAGCTCGAGTGATGTTCCCAACCGCTAAATCGACGTCGTTCTGATTCTTTAACGGAACCTTGGGACAAATCAGGGTGTCTATGGTGAATCTGTATGTATCCCGGTCAAATGGGTGATTAATGAGAGTACGTGGTTTTCCCCGGAGATTATGCTGGCTACATATGGTTAGATGGACAGGATAGTGGTCGGAACTTAACTCATACTTAACTGTCTAGTAGGAGCAGAGATGGAGGATATTCTTTCCAATGAATACGTCCAGAATGTCTGGGGCATGTTCAGCTTCAGAGTAGAAAGTTGGCTCGATGGGGAAAAGGTATTCCAGTTGGTGTTGATACCCTACTTGGTGAAACACTCCCACCGCGAGGATTGGCAACGTTGGACCCAATCCAACGATTCAAAGATTACGGAATCTGCCTTAATCCCGCAAAATGTGTTTTCGGTGTAGAAGAAATCGATTTTATCGGTTTTCGAATCACTCCGTCAGGCACCGCTCCTCTGCCTCAGTGCGTTCAGGCACTCATAGATGCCAGCCGACCGTCAACCTTCCGGGCCTTGCGTCGTTTTTTAGGTACAATCAATTTCTATTAGCGTTTTCTCCGTCGAGTGGCCTGGTCCCAAGTAAAACTTCACAATGCACTCAGAGATTGCAAAAACGACAACGCTCTCATCACCTGGAATTCCGATTTGAGTCAAGCATACGACGATTGTCTCAAAACCCTCGCCAACGCCACCCTTCTGGCTCATCCGAAGCCTGACTGTCCTTTACTCCTTCAAGTTGACGCTTCAGACATGGCAATCGGCTCTGTTCTTCAACAAAGCATTGACGGCTCCTCCCCACCTTAACTTTAACACAGTTAACCTCATAGTTCAACAGCTCCTAGTCAATCTTCTCCGGAAAGGTCTAGTGATTCTCACTCAAATTTATAACGCTGTCTTGAGAACAACACACTACCCAGGCAAGTGGGAGCATGCGATCATTACCATGATAGCCAAACCAGGGAAAAAGAGAGATGGTCCGAGTAGCGAGAGGCCAGTAAGCCTGCTGAGCGTCCTGTCGAAGGTTTTCGAGAGGCTACTTCTATCTAGGCTCATCCCTTGCATCGAGTCCATCACCCAATTCTCGTTATGGTGAGGGGAGAGGGTAATTTCACATTTTAGCCATCATTCCACCCAGCCTGCACACTCTGTCTGGCCCCATCATAGCCTTGCCCGAGAACAAAATTACTATTAATCCCTGATTCATCCAGACATTTCACAATTTTCTTTTCGATGAATCGTTCCGTTATGGAATGAGTTGAGTAGAGGCTAGTCTGCTAGTCTCATGAAGTTCTCCCGGATGCAGATCGACGAAGTTAATGATACGAGTGCAATGCAAACCCATACTTTTACCCAATTTAAGGGACAGTGCTGGCCACTCTATGATGTTGGGAAGGAAACCGCGTACGTTGGTCAATTGAGCATATCTCCACGGGACTCATACTTTCGGCTCAAATCGAAACACTCAGAAAAAATGACCCTTAAAATCTCTCAGTTGGGCGATTTTTAGAAGAAACGGCCAAAATTTAGAAATTGATGAAACCGCGTATCGTGGGGTCACTCGCGGACCTACACCTATCGGGGCCCAAACGCGAAAGAAAGGTGTAGTGTAGTGCAGGACAGAACACAAACAGCGTGTTATCTTCTCTGTAACCTAAAGCCCCCTCTGACCCTCCCTTCACTATGGTCATCTTTACACCAGCCTGCACCAACCTCCAGCCTGCAGGCTGGTGTAAAGATGGCCGTAGAGAAGGGTGAGTGAGTGGGGGCTTTAGGTTACAGAGAAGGTAACACGGCTGTTTTTGTTCTGTCCTGCACTACACTACACTGTTTTTTTCGCAAACAGACTTACAATTTTAACTTAGCCTTTTCTATCCGCCAATGAGCGCTTTATGACCTGTTTAAGCCGAGAATTTATCAATTTTAGCCATGAATGAGTGCTTTTTGTCAGCTTTACCCGCAAATCAGCGGCTATTTCCTCAATGTTGGTGGCCACATATATCGTTCTTCTCAATTTCATCCGCGGATAAGCAGTTTTGTCCCCCTCCCATAACCATGAATTTGCGTATTTTCTCAACTTCAGCAGCAAAGTAGTGAATTTATCCCGTGACCGAGTTTCACAATTTTCCACGAGTTTTGGAGCTTTCCTGAATTTTAGGCGCAAGTAGGCGATTTTTTTCAATTTTCTTAGCAGGGGATTAGCACTTTTCTAGTTTTAGCTGAAAATTATAGTTTTTCTCAAGTGTTTTCCTCAATATTAGCCGCGAAACAGAGGGCTTTTCACAATTTAGGATTTTTTTGGTTCACCATATGCTCTGCATGAGCGATTTTTCTCAGTTTTACCCGCGCATTAGCAGTTTTTTCGCCGATTGCCGTGAATTCGCGCTTTTTCTCAATTTCTGCCTCAAAAATTGCATTCAGAAGCCGCGAATGGCGTAGTTATTAAATGGCTTAATGGCTTAAAATTAAATTTTAAAATCTCTCAGTTTTGGCAAGACTAATTGATTATTTTCTAAAAAAATACCCGCAAATTAGCGGGTTTTTCACATTTTAGCACCGTATTAGCAATTTGATGTTACTTTTAGGTATAGCTAATTCCTTTTTCTCAGTTCTTGTCCGTGAATCAGCGTTGTTTTTACTTATAACCTTGCATGAATGTGCGGTTTTTCTGAATTTTAGCCACAAAGTTGCCTTCAGAATAAGGCGCGTGAATTAAAAATTTTACCACACTATACGAAAATTAGGGATGTTCCTGAATTTTAGAAGTGAATTGGCGCTTTTTCTAAATTTTAGCTACCGTAGCGTTTCCAACCCGTGCATTACCGACTTCTCTCAATATTTGCCAAGAATTGGTGTTTTCCTCAATTTAAAGTTGCAAATTAGTCATTTTTTCCATTTTTAGCTGAGAATTAGCACTTTTCCCCAATTTGAACTGAAAATTAGCGTTTTTCTCAAATTTAGCCGCGCTAATTAGTGATTTTTTTTTCAATTTTAGCCACGAATTAGTGATTTTCTTCATTTGCATACGCGAATTAAGGATTTTTCTCACCTGTATCCGCCAATTGCAAATTAGCGGGTTTTCCCGATTTCAGATGTGGAATAGCGTTTTACGCTAATTTTACGACGATTTAGCATCTCTTCTCTGTTTTATACGCGAATAGGCGATTTTTCGCAATTTCAGTTGTGAATTTGCCATTTTTGTCCAATTTTAACCTGAAAGCGTATTTTTTTTAGTCAATAATATAGCGTGTTTTCTAAATTTTAACCGCGGGGTTGGCCCAAAAACAACACTTTTGCGTTGATTTCCACAATTTATTCGTAGAATCGCCTCCATGCACCGCGAATCAGCGATTTTTCCTCAATTTCAGTCTGGAAGTTGCATCGCGAGACTACGAATCAGCGCTTTTTCGCAGGTATAGACACGAATATTGGCGATGTTTTCAATTTTTGCCGCGTCAGCAAGTTGCACTTGGCCGATTAGCACTTTACTGGGCTTTAAGGACCTAATGAAACTGGGGACACGGTGTACTTCCTCTTTTTAGCCACGAATTTTCTTCAAGTTATCGTGAATTTTCTCAATTAGAGTCACCAGAATAGCGCTTTCGGGGGCTCATTCGAATAATCGGCCCACAGTCTTTGCTGATATCACTTACAACGTTATATTCTCCTGGTCGGATAAACAGAAATTTGTAGAAAGAAGCCAAATCGCTGTCCTATTGTCAGACCTTTTCACATACCGACATTTGTGGATAACCCAAAAATCCTCATTTGTACGTATTTAAGCTTTTCGGGTGCGCCCTCCCCGGGCCACTGCCTCGGTACGCTACTTCGTGGGGTCTGAAGTCCAAGGAAGCATGGACGCACGCGGAATTTTTCGGGCTGCTTGAAGTCAAGGAAATCTGCTAAACATAACTTCAACGAGAAACGCTCATTTTTGGAGATTTTATGAGGCTCTTTAGAGCGTTGGTACTATAGTGCCCCTTCGTTCGAATACATGTAGATCTGGGGGGGGGGGTATATCCCTATATCCCCCCCCCCATACCTACGCCTCTCCTCGGACTCTTTATAGACACCGAACTTCCTCAAACTTAAACCACACCTCAACGACACCCTTTATAGAATTATATGGTCTTATCTCACCAACCGTACTTACTCAGTCCGCTATGGAGATGCTTATTCACAACCCTTTGGGATCTCGTCTGGAGTACCTCAAGGCAGTGTAATGGGGCCAATCCTATACCTGGTCTTTGCAAGCGACTTTCCATCCAACATGGATATTAAAACAGCTCAGTTCGCGGATGACTTAGTCATTATGTCACAGAGAGCATTGGAAGAAGAAGCTCACGCTGTGCTACAGGAATTCGCAAATGATGTCAGTACGTGGTGTGCCAAGTGGAGGATCCTGTTAACCCGACCAAATCAGAGGTGGTTAAATGCACCTACCGTCATATACGGACGAACCTAGCCATCCTTCTACAAGGCGAACCCGGGCCGAAGGGACAGTCAGTGCGATATCTAGGATTACTTCTGTACCACAAACTTGTGTGGGCCACCCACATAAAACACGTCGTAACTCGGACCGGACATCGAATGTACGCTCTGAAACATATTCTTACGAGCAAAGCGATCCCCCTCCACGTTAAGAGCCTAGTTTATATCGTGGTGTAATCCGGCTCATCTGGCAGTATGGCTGTGCTATTTGGTCATCTGCCCCAGATACGCTGATGAAAAAGGTGCAAACCATCCAAAACCACATTCTTCGACTCCTTGGTATGTATTTTGACCATGCAGTGATATCATTTTGTAATTTTATAAATATCTTCGTTTTTTGGGGATGGCTTCAAGTCTACAAAGAACATAGGAATTGGACGTTTTTTAAGAGGACTAGTAACATTTGGAGAGTTCAAACCCTAGTCCTTTGAGTTCGTTCATCATCTCATCTGGGTCGCACGAAGGGCCCCGAACTACAACTCGGAATGGTTTGTCCTTTTTCATTTGGAATGTATAGTATTCGGCTTACTTGTCGTCTAAAAAGGATATATTTTTGCGGTAGGCGTCGATGGTTTGTACGTTAAGTTTGATTTTGTTATCAAGAGATTCATATTTGAACTCTCCAACTTTAAGGTTGTTCAATTCTTTTATTAACGCATTCATGTTTTGGTGAATAAATATGGGTGGCGGAAGTTCTTCTTTTGGGTTAGAAGAGGCTTGAGGTGCTGCGCTTGTTGTATCCATCTGAAGGGGTGCGAATCGGTTGGAAGTTGTAAGCATCAAATGTCAAGTGATGAGTCGGGCTGTTTTCACTCATTTTCCAAGTGTGATGTGAAGCAGTTCTTGCAAATTTATATCTCGCGCACTGTTTTTTTTCCCTCTCCCCTATCCAACTCAAGAAAATGAATTTTAATCCGATGATTTCTCGAGCAATCACGTGCATATTGGTGCGTCTATATCAAACGTTCAATTAAACTTCGCTTTTCACCATTTTCGCAAATATTTAATTTCGCTCGAACGAAAAGACCCCCCCTCACCTCACCATCACCAACCCCACGAGGACGAGCGCTTCGTGATTCTGATCGCACCCTCTTTCTGTATACGATGTACGCGAATAAATATTTGCGATCAAAAGCTTTCCATCTGGGTAAACCGTGAACCACGCAGGGGGCTTTTTTTTCAATTATACAAAAGATTGCCATCCATTCACTTGTTTTTTATTTTGGTTTTCATTTCTCGACGCTATATTGAACACGATATACATATATATAAAAATAAACAGCTATCCTATTTCGCGGTTAACTTGGCAAGGGGGATGAAAATGGGAAGTAGGAACTCACGAGCAAATTGACTCAAAATCCACAAACTTCGTCATTGAGTTCTTAATAATGCAACGTATTTTTCATGCCACGGAAAAGATAACGTTGTAAGGAGAAACCGCGATTACATTTCAAGGGGAAACTTTTTAACGCCCCCACCCCTCCCCATCACCACCATCCTACTGCTTCACCCAGAGCTCGGTTCACTCACATAAGGAATATTTCATGACTTGTCTCTTTAATTTCATCGCAGGAGGGGAAAGAGAAAGCCTTTGCCCCCCCTTGCCCCCCTCCACTACCTGATTCTGAGGGGGTACAAAGCAGTGTTAAAAACCTGACTACTCCGCCTCTCATAAATGTTTCAAAATGCTGAGAAAGTGATATGGCGGGGATAACACAAAGGTATGTTTGGTGGTGATGATGACGAGGATGAGGGAGGAGGAGTGTTTGGGCTAGTAGAAGAACGGGCGAAAAGGCTGTGACGATGTTTTTAAGGTGTGGAGGAGTGGGGGAGGTGGTGGAGAAAGACAGAAACTTTGTTTACATACATTACATCAAGAGGTACAAGACTCCTAGCGATGTTTAGCCCTTGTGGGAAAGGGACTTCAAAGGCAGTCCTATAGTCTTGATTTGCATATGTGAATCAGCTGGAGAGACCCATGAGCAAAGAGAGAATGAGATCGTGTGTTCACAAAGGCTTTACCTTCATGCCAGAGTGCTACCAGGTTTTTTTAAATGCATATTGTGTTCCTTGAATAAAAATTCCCCATATTCCTATAAACTCGCCTCCCCCCCTCCCTCCATTCAGGAAACTCCACAGGTAAGGAAGACGAAGGCCACTAAAGAGAATCCATAAAACATCTAAGATGGTCGGTGGTGCGGTACTCGTCTACATATTTTGTACTTAAGGTTTCAGCGAAGAATAAAACTTTTTAAATGAGTTAATAATTGTTTTTATTGACCCGTAACTGCAATTATACAGGCAAGATGGACGGGTTTAAACAGAGATCTGATTTGGAGGCTGCGAAATCTTTTTTCTAAACCTCAATAACGATCAAAGTGGTTTTAAAATTTACGACCTGGGTGAAGCGTAATACAGGGTAAAGAGGGTAATATCTTATGCTTCATTTTGTTTCAATGGTAATAAAACGGAAGCTAATGGCTTTTACGTTCAGTCCCCGCAAAGGTGCATAAAAAGCAATTAGTGCACAGCGTTGAGATTCACCGCGCCTGTAACGAGCATCCCTTCCAGTTACATCGCAGTATGATGAATTATTTGAATTGTTTGGTCAAGAAACGAGAAAACAAGTGTTGGTGGTGGGAGGGGGGCTTTGATTGTTTGAATTCTATGAATGACCATTGCGGCATCGAGTGTGACCCACCTGCCCCCTCCCCATATCTGCACATCTTAGGTAAAGTAAACTCCCTCGTTAATCTGGGGGGGTCTAATTTTTCCGTTCTATCGCGTCAGCACTGGAAATTGGCAAAATTGTCCCTAAAAGCTGGCTATTCATTCCGCATGCATTGACAATCATTCCGCGTGAAATGTAAAGAGCTCGCCAATCGAGCGTCCCAAGCCCAAAATTGCTCGGCTAACTCTTCTTCTGTTACTAGTAATCACGAATGCATCAGGGAAACGAAGAAGAAACCAATGTCTCGTATTTGTGACACTAAAAAAGACGATGACTAGTATGCATAAACCCGAAGCTGATGCTTTTACTCCCGTAACTGTAGTACGTGCTGATTTCTATGCATACAAAGTAAATGCTGTAATAACTTGGGACTTCCGATTAAGCAACACACCAAAATCGCAGTGGAGAGGCAACGTCTTTTTTATTCTCTTGAATAATAACTCCACTACCTCGCCCCACACCCATCGAAGAAGCGGTGGGAACTATGAATCACCAAAAGAACTGTCTTTATTTATATAAATCAGATGTTGAACTATACTAATTATTATGACATCTTCCTTTCTTTGTTTAAAAATATTACGCTTAAGGGCGAGAAGGCCGTAAGAACCATTCATTTCTGCGGTAGACGGATCCATCAGATGATTTCCTCAACCTCTTCCATTGTGCGATCTTCTTGAACTGTCGGGCGGCTCGTTGGTCGCTGTTGAACAAATTTTTTAACCGGTTTCGGCACCATGTAATAGCTTGGGACTTCCGATTAAGCAACACACCAAAAGAACTGTCTTTGATATTGTTAGTATGGTCGCTTAGACTACGAGGGTTAGTAGGTAATGCATGCATGAAACTGTAGCCGTAGGAGCCTACGTTGTCTGTCTTCCCTCGTTGAGGTGCGTTAGAAACGAACCGGTTTCGGCTGTTCGCCATCTTCAGCGTCTGTTAGTTTCATGCATGCAGAACTGTCTTTATTTATATAAATCAGATGTTGAACTCTATTAATTATTATGACAAATGCTATAGCACTTGCGAATGTGAAGTGGATAAGTGATCACTTTATGGGCCCATAAACCGAAACGAGAGGTGGGGCGCTTTCGCCAGAACAAGAAATGAAAATTGCCCTCATATTCCAGTTTGGAGTGAGGGTGGGGGACGAATTTTTGGTGGCACCGAAGCAGTTTCTCGTGCAGTGGAATTCATCTCAAAAAGGGGCGTATATGTTGTATTTGTGGGCGTTTTAAATGAGTATCGAAATAAACGAACAGAAACTTTTATTAGCATATCGCACGAGAGAAACAGAAAAATCCAAAAAGCAAAAACTGAGATGGAAAACATAGGGAACAGGGAAGGAAGGTAATTGATGTATTCGTTAAGGGGATTCTGGGGAAAACAGGAAGAAGCTAAACGGATTGGGATACAACATCTCTTCCTCTCATAGTGAATTAAAGTAATTACAAAAAACAAATTATGAAGCGGTAAAAAGAAAGGAAACAAAAAAATTGATCAATGAGTGTTACGATGAATATCATAGTGGCGGCCGGGTCGCGCGCTTCGTTCTGCGCTGTAAAGTCCGACAAGGCGAACCTGAGACATTCGGCGGCGGCGTTCTCACCTCGGACGTCGATGGGCTTCCCGGTTGGGGTCTCCACGTCTGACAATTGAGAGCGCTCGTAGAAACGGACGCGTCTCTCTAGCTCAGGTGACCCTGGGGTAGCACGTTCGCCGAAAGGGATTTGCATTCCCGGCCCTTGATGCATTTGGTCGATATGCCGTTTGTACCGGACGTCCCGACACTCGATTTCATGGTGGAGATCGCCGAGCACGGCAGCGACTCGACCCTGAAGCCATTTAGGGGAAGACTTAGTAGTCCCGTAGCCTCGAAATAAAACAACGTCTCCTAATTGGAAGTGTCGAAAATTGTGGACTGATGGTATTTTCATTTTTCTTTTTTGTTGGAAATCCGGGAGAGCCAAATCCAGGCGTCCTCGGATGGTATGGTGTGGTACGCTTGTGGTATTTGACACCTTGCACCTTAAGAAAACCCGTGAAGTCGCTGGATGTAAACTGAGGCCCATAGTCAGTGACGGTAGTAGTAGGGGATCCATATGAAGAAAACAACTTTTCCAGAATCGCGGATGTCGACTCTGTTGTTGATGAGCGTGTGATCTCTACCTCCATCCATTTGCTGAAGGCGTCCACCACGATAAGCAGGTACAAACCATTCATCATAGGACCAGCATAATCCACATGGATTCGCTCCCATGGACGTGAAGGGTAGTCCCAACGGTGCTCTGTGAACTGCTCTGGTGCGTTTAAGTTTTGCCGGCACGCTGAACATGAGGCGGCAAAATTTTCCAGATCGCTGTTAATTCCAGGCCAGTACATGAACCCTCGCGCCAAGCCCTTCATCTTCGATATACCCATGTGCTCTGAATGTAGTTCCTCTAATATGAGGGGGCGAAGTTTAGCTGGGATGACTACTCGATTTTTGAACAATAAGCATCAACCATTCGAGTGCTTATACTCTCGTTCACCGCGCTTCCACTTGCCGAGATTGTGTCCTTGTAGAATGATTTGGAGAAGCGGACCAAGTTCCGGATCTGCCGCCGAGTGGAGCATGAATTCATCAAACTCGTCGGCCTCTCCAGGCGCAGGAAGCTTCGGTGGTCCCGGAATGGAACGTGACAGATAATCGGCATTATAGTGCTGAGCAGTCGGACGATATATAATCTTGTAACTGAAGTATGTCAAGAAATCAACATAATTGGCCATGCGTGAAATACATAATTTTGGGAGAGTTGTTGACGGATGAAATATTTGAGTTAACGGCTTGTGATCGGTAATTAAGGTAAACTGATGAGCGTAGAGGTAATGAAAGAATTTCTGGCAAGCCCATACTATTGCTAGAGCTTCTTTATCGATCTGAGGATATCGGCACTGTGTGGAAGTGAAAGCTTGACTGGCGTATGCGAAAGGACGTCCGGAACCATCTTCCAGGCGATGGGAAAGAACTGCACCCATTAGTGTCGGTCGCCAGGAGGAGCTTATCTAGATCTTATCTAGATGTATTTGAGATGGATATAATGAATATTTCTATCGCCGGAATTTTTAATTAATAAATTAATTAAACTGATGTTATCCGAACGACGATGGAAGGGCATAGCCCAACACAATTGGAGTTTCGAGAAAAAATGGCTCCCCGGCGGGATTTGAACCCGCAACCTCTGGATTACCAGTCCAGCACGCTGCCAATTGCGCCACGGAGACGCCTTTGGGAGTCGTACTCCGAGAGAAAAGTTATCCCTCGCTTATCCCTCGGATAGCTATCCCTCGGAGTACGACTCCCAAAGGCGTCTCCGTGGCGCAATTGGCAGCGTGCTGGACTGGTAATCCAGACGTTGCGGGTTCAAATCCCGCCGGGGAGCCATTTTTTCTCGAAACTCCAATTGTGTTGGGTTATGCCCTTCCATCGTCGTCCGGATAACATCAGTTTAATTAATTTATTAACCTTTAACATTTGTAGAGAGTCTCTAGCATGAACAAGAGTGTCGTCGTAGAAGTTGATAACGTTGGGAATCTCCGCCAACACTTTTTCCATCTATCTCTGCCACGTAGCCGGAACAAAGGCTGCACCGTAGACAGCACGAGTGGGACGTATTAAACCGTGAGTCGTGGTGTTAAGAGTAAGAATTTCGCTAGCCATCGGGCTTAGAACCAAGTGTGAATATGCATCTGTAACATCAAGGTGGCAGATAATTTTGGAGGTGCCGATTTGATTAAACAAATACTCGGCTTTTGGAATCGGGTGCCCGTTGATAACCATTAGCGGATTTACTGTTGGTTTGTAGTTTCCTGTAATGCGTAACTGACCATTATTTTTCGCAACCACATGTGTCGGCGAAGCCCACTGTGACGACGCGACGCGCACATACTGGCCCGATGCTAGTTTGCGGTCAATTTCGGCTGCGTAACGAGCCTTTAACGCATAAGGCACCTCAATGGGGCAAGCGAATACGGGTTTGGCATCTGGAATCAGTTTAATTGAAATAGGATCCGTTTTCAGGACACCTGCCATCTCATCGAACACATCGCTGAACTGTGCTAGTAGAGATTCAAACTCCGATGGACGGTTCTGCGCACTTAGTACTGTGTTCGTGTGAAGAATTTCTTGGAACGGAATGTAGTGAACAAATCTGGCAATCCATTGTCTGCCCATGAGGGTGGAAACAAATGTACGCATCTAAAGAGTCTTGTCTGCCATTGTAGGTGACGGGAAGTGTAATTTTTCCGATGCATTTGTTAGTATCACCGGAGTAGCTTTTAAATATCCTATCAGAAGGAGTTAAAAAAGAAGAAAAATTAGATATCAATTTTCGAATAGTATTAACACTCATCATGGAACAAGCAACTCCCATGTCAAGCTCCATTACTAATGGTTTATCGCTTATGGAGACAGTAAGCATAGGTCTCAGGCCCGGAGAATCAGCCACGAGAACGTGACCTAGGAAACTCACCGATGACACATTAGGCCCAAAATCAGAGAATTCCGAGACTTGATTATTTTTTGACTGGCGGCAAGCGCGTCCAATATGTCGTACTCGGCCACAATTGGAACATTTAGCGGTACGGAACTTACAGTCGGCACGCCGGTGGCCTGTTTCACCACACGAGTGACAAGAGGTCGATTTTTCTGTAGTAATCGATGCACGAGACCCTCTCGAACAGCTGTGACTGGGGGGGGGGGTGCCCGAGAATCACGGCGAGAACTCCGTCCCTGGCGACCACGCGATCAGGAAGACTTTTGGAACGTCTTTAGGGGGGCCGACTCATAGCCCCGCACGAGTCCCCTCCTGAAGCCCCAGATAGTCGGACGCAAAAGAGGTTGCCTCCATTTCGTACGCAATGGTTAAAGCCTCCTGGAAGGTTGTAGGTTTTCTTGAAAAGATTTCGTCGCGAATATCCCGTCGACGAATACCATGAAGGAACTGAGCAATCAACGCTCGATCCAGGTACTCCTTGAATTCGCAACATGCGGACGCAGCACGTAACCGCGCAGCGTAAGCCTTAAGAGTTTCAGAGGGTTCCTGCTTAACCGCTCGAAACTTTATCTCCTCCGCATACATGTTGACCGGGGGATCTAAATGATCGATCAGCATAGCCGTGATTTGATCGTAAGTCAGCGCATCGACAGAGTTGGGCTGCTGAAGATGCTCTAGGTGTGTGTTAAGGTACGATCCCATGTACACCAAAACAAGTTTAGCCTTCTCAACCGGAGTGGTGACCTGAGCAAGTTGCGGAGCTCGGCTGAAACGCTCGAAGTAAACCTTCACAGAAGGAAAACTGGCGGGCTCGTATTGTTCTAAATGATCGCGACGATGGTCGCTCGGAGCCTGAACTTTAGTACCCGATACCTCGATCTTCTGAAGTCTGCGAAGAATCTCCGTCTGCGTTTGTTGCATTTGCTGAATGAGCTGAGCCCGCAACACCTTCAACCATCGATAATTCTGACCGTGCTCACGAGGAAAAAGAACCAGCACGTATTAGTAGAAAAAGTGCATCACTTCTGACACCACTGTTGAATTTGTGGTCGTTTTAAATGAGTACCGAAATAAACGAACAGAAACTTTTATCAGCATATCGCACGAGAGAAACAGAAAAATCCACAGGGAACAGGGAAGGAAGGTAATTGATATATTCGTTACGGGAGTTCTGGGGAAAACAGGACGAAGCTAAACGGATTGGGATACAACAGTATATATAAAGACAGATGTGTGGATTATGTTTCCGAGAAATCAAGAAGAAATTTATGAAAATCAACGCGAATGGCAACTGTCTAAATCGTTTCCTATAGTTATCGGTGCCCTCAAGTGCACCATCATAAAAATAACTAAACTTAAAATTCACGGGGACGAATATGTGAACAGAATAGGCGTGGCTAGTATTTTAGTGATGGGATGTACCTAGGTTTATTTTTGGTACTTAGGTAGATATCCAGGTACATTTTTATTTCAAGCACCTGAAACAGAACCTAGGTACCGAAAAACTGGACGTTGGCCACGTGGGTAAGCCTGACAAATATACCAGTGTAGTCAGTAAAGCTAAATAATTGTGAGTGTGCAAGTTCGGGTCCAAATTTATGTGAAATTACAAGTTTCCTGATTGAATATTCGGGAAATTATAAGTTTCAGGTCTGTACATAGGCAAGCGAAATTGCAATATTCTTACCTTTATTTTCAATTTGAGTTTCAGCGCTAAGTATCTAAGTATTCGCGAAATTGCTTGTTTTTGGTCTTTATTTTCGCGAAATTGCAAGTTTCTGGGCTTCTTTTTATAGTGATTGTGGAATCATAGCCGCCCACGACAGTGCCCAAAGTACGAGTATTGGGAGTTAAATATGCGGGATTGAAAGCTTCCTGGCTGAATATTCAATTTGAAGTGTTGGCTATTTTCTCCTAATCCACCACCCACCAAGGGCTCAAGAGTGCGATTTTCAGGTCCATTTTCACCAGCCCTATCTGACAAAAACGTCTTTATAATGGTACGTTGTGCCTTGTTGGTTTTGGGCGATTTTTCTCGACTCAGAGTAGCCTCTGAGTGCAGTTCTTTTCTGTGAGAAAGTTTACAGGCAAGTCTACGCCTGAAATGGAATATGGCTAATTCCCAGTTTCTGTACGCCCTTAGGCGGCTAAAATTGAGAATGCACGTTAATTTGCTGTTTTGGGGCAATCACGCGGCAAAAATTTTAAAAAAATGTCTTAGCTGAAATAGCGAAAAAGCGCTTAGTCGTGGCTAAAATTGAAATAATGCGTCAATTCGTGGTTTCTGATACAACTTCCACGCCAAAATTGAGAAAAAAGGCTCTTGTGTAGTACTTCGGGAAAATTCGCGACTAACGATGAGATTGAGAACAAAGAACAACAAAGATGTGGGGGCATGACCCACCTTTTTTTTTTTTTTTTACTAAAATTAAGACATGCGCTAATTCCCAAACCCTCAAAGTTGTTCGTTCGGATAAACTAAGGATGATGAGAGACCTCGTATAGAGATTTCCTCAATACGGTCGATTTGTCTTGTCCCCCTCCCCCGGCTCTTACAATTTCTCAAATTTGGCCGCTTAAGGCTATAGCCCGGTAGCTCCCCCCCCCCCATGATCCGGCCCTGTGAACATGCAACATGTGAGGGTGCTGGGAGGTTCACCATTGTTGATATACGTTGGCTTGGTTATGTTCACGATTCTCGCATTTGGAGAATGAACGCAGCACACAGATTCTTGCGAGGTACCGAAAGCGCAGGCTCTAAAAGCTGAAAATTAAATTTCGTGGGTTTTAAGATTGCCGTAAACCCAATTTCATGGCCCCCAGGAAACAGTGAATTTCCGATTTTTCAATTATATCAATAATTGAGCGCTATTGACGATGATAATCTTTGTTCCCATGTTGGAAAAAAAATCTGAAGAATCCGGGGCCCCCCTATAGACGCCTAAAGACGGTGTGGCGTCATCTTTTTGTTTTCATTATATTTTGGTCATATGAATTAATAAAAACAGTCTTTGGGAGAAAATCGAAATAAAAAGTTTCTACCAGTTCTTGGACCAATTTTATCAACGGGACATCGAAACCCGTTAACGGCACTGATCCGACCTGGAGAATGGAACGTTACCAGGCGGCCAGGTGATGGACAAATAGCTTGACTGCAACCGCTTGACTACAAACGCTTATCGGAAGGCTCAAATTGTGAAGATTCTTGCCTTCTGGCGGTAGCTTCGCCGATAAAATTGAGAAGTCGCACCAAGGCGCTATTTTTGGCCTGTGGGTTCTGTGCTGAAGGAAGTACAGCACTAATTAAAGGAGTGTAAATGAAAAAGGAAAAAAATCGCGACTAAAATTGGGGGTGGAGCACGCTAATACCGGGCACAAATTGAGAATAATATGGCCAATTTGCAACTAAAATTTAAAAAATCAGTCATTTGTGCATGTATCAAAAGGAGAAAAAGCACTAATCAGCGGCGAAAAACGTTAATTCACGGCCAAAATTGAGAAAAATCGCTAATTAATAAACCACTGCTAAAATTGAGAAAAAGTGGACGCGACTAAAATCGGTCAAAAAGCTAATTCGTGGCTAAAGTTGAAAATAATCGCTAATTAATTCGCGACTGAAACAGAGAAAAATCGCTAATTCGTGGATTAAATTGAGAAAAAGTGTTCATTCGTGGATAAAGAGGAGGAGAAACGTTAATTCGTGGATACGAAACGCGCTAGTTCATTAAAAAAAAACCGCTAATTTCCGGGGAATATTGAGAAAATCGCTAATTAACTAGGCTAAAATTATGAAAAACACTCAAATTCCAACCAGCCAATTCGCAACTTTTGCAGCCAAAATCTTGGAAAAAGCGCAATTTCATGGCTATAGGTGAAAAAAGACTGTTTATTCACGGCAAAAATTAAGGAAAACGTTGCCTTGTGCCAAAAATTTGGAATAAACCAATTCATTTCAATTCGCGGGTAAAATTGAGAATATCGTCAATTTGTGGTTTAAATTGATCATAAAATTACGAAAAAGCCGTAATAAAGGAAAATGCAACGTAAAAAATATGTATTTCTTGTAATATAGAGGCTAAAGGGGCTTCACAGAGGTTTCCGCCCCGGGCCATGCGATATAGGTGAAGGTCCGTCTAGTGCCGGTTCAAATCCGCGGCTAAAATTTAAAAAAATGCTAATTCGACCAGTTCGCTGCTAAAATGGTGAAAATCACTAATTCAAAGATCAAATAGAGGAGAAAATTTTCAATTTTACCTTCAATGCCCAGGTAAAATTGAGAGAAATACATTCGAAATTGCAAGTTTTGGGCCTTTTTTTGGGTGGGCGTAAACCCGGGGCTAGCCAACCACGACAGCACCAAAAAGTCTGGCGAATACGGTCATAAAATTACATCCCACTGGACTAAATAAACGGCGGAATAGTCAGTTTTGGGTGACATTGTTAGTTTCTGGTATTTATTCGTTTGAAATCGTCAGTTTCTGGACTTAATTTCCATTCAATTTCGAGTTTCGGGAATCTTTCTCAGTGACGGTGGTCCGCGACAGTGCCCACAGCTCCCAGTCTTCAAATTTTGCAACTTGGAAACTGCCTGGCTGAATTTCTGCGATTACAGAGAGTTTCATGTCTCAATTACGGCCAAATTGAAAGTTTAGGGCATTTTTTTGCCGGCCAACCCCAACAGCGCTTTAATCCTGCGACGGATAGCCGTAAAATTGCAACGGCTGTTACAGTTTTAGGGTATTAATTAAAGCAAAATTGCAGTTTCGAAACCATTTTTTGTAGCGGTTGAGCCTGTGGCTAGCATGCCCTGTCTCAGGTCATAGCCTCTGACGATTACCCACGAAATTCGGGTCTTCATCTCATCAAAGTTGAAAGTTTTGGGTATTTAATTTAGGAGAGAAATTGCCAGTTTCGATGCTAGATCTCCATGAAATAGCAAATTTGCAATTGCTATTTTGTGGGCTATGACCCCGGGCTAGCCTGCCACGACGGATCGCGTTGAAGGCTGACGCGCGAGGCACATACGTAACGTATAACATTCAGGGGGCAAATATCTGTGAATTTGGACCCTTCCAGGCACAATTTCTGCGAAATTGCAAGTTTCAGGTCCTTATTTCACTTAAATTGCACGTTTCAGTGCCAGTTTTGTTTAGTGGCTGCTGGCTCTGGGCTAACCACCTTCGACTGCGCCCATATACACGATTAGCCGTTTAATGTGTAGAGGTAACTATTTGTGATTTTGCAAATTTGGGTCCCATAATTTGAGCAAAATTACAAGTTTTCTGGCTGAATGTCGCGTCTTTGGTGGTTAATTTAAGCGAAATTGCAAGACTGGAAATCCGTGAATAAATCCTCAACACTCTTACCCGTGAAAAATCGGTGAGTAAGCGCTTCCAAATGCACACACAACCCTCGAAACCCCGCCACAATTTCAAGGGGGCTCTCAATCTCCCAAAGGTATAATAAATCTTGATTTATGGGCTTATCTGAGTAGTTCATTACTTTCTCCCCCTCCCTCCACCGCAACTTTTCGATATATGTAAGCATTCTCTCGAGTGCTGGATGGTGTGGGCGCGGCGGGGGCATTAAGAAGAATAGGGGACGATGATGATGGAAAGAGGGGAGGGGGATGTAGGGATTTTGTCTGAAGTGGAGTTTCCTATAGTTGGGTCTGGTCTCTAGGGACGGGGAGTGGGTGGAGGGGGCGAGGTTGCTCGCCAAAGTGCACGCGTTCGAAGAAATCTGAATCTCGACAAAAGCCGAATTTAAGGACGTCCAGAGGTGGGGGTGAAGGAGGCAGCGAAAGAGTCAATTTAAAAGGAAAGAAAAATGTTGAATTTTGAATCATAAAAAAAAAATGTCGTTACCTTAAAATAATGTTTTTCCTGCTTCTTACCCTTTAGAGCAATTAAAAAAAAAAAGAATGACATGACATCGCTTAAAATTATTAATATTTACAAGTTTTTTAAGTGCGTGAAGTTCCTTTTACTCATGATGAAGAGACCATTTAATTAAACCATTCCTGAAGTGATTAATCGTACTGCCACCCCCCTCGCATGTTACTCCTTGAAATGGAACAACCCCCCTCCCTCTCTTCGATCATCCGCCAACAACATTGGAAAAAAAAAGTCCCCGCATTTATTATAATAATCAGTTTTTATTCCAGGTATGGAAGGGTAAGTTTATAAAAATTCAGTTAGAGCAGTAAATCTTCGAGCAATATAATAAATCCATAGTTTTCTATAAACGAATTAATTAAGACAATTTATCGATACTACAAATGCTTGGAAATGATTATGGTTGGGTGCGGATGGGTAATGTGTATGAGGGTGGGGGGGCAGTCATCTTGGACAAGCCATTAATCATTTCTTAGTGCATTAACGGACGAGACAGAATAAAATACAGGCAGGTTTAGTGATTTCTTCTTTTTTGTTTAAAACTAAAACCTCAGACCGCGCATTTAATTGTAGAAAATAAAAGAAAGAAAAAAAAAAATGAGAGGGAAATTAGCTCGACAGGGGACAAGGACGTTATTCAAAGGTTTTAAATAAATAAATAGTAGTGTGTGTGGACCGCCGACGGGGCGCCTCAGTTTTATAAAAGGCGAGCTAATTAGTTTGAAACAATGAAAAGTTGAATTTATTGACGTGATACTCACAATGGGGGCTTTGCTGGGATTAGTCGCTAGAGAGGGCTAATTTAGGGTTAGGCGTCAACATCTTGGGTAGCAGTGATAATAAGTCTTTTTCAATCCAATTACCAGGACTGTGAAGCCGAATAGTTGAATGTTCGCGCTAAGTTCTGAAATTACATGATTCGTGTTTTAATAATTCTTGTGAAAAAGCAACTTTCGGGTATTATTTTCAATCGAATTGCAATTTAGCGATCTTAATTTTGGAAAAAACTGTACACGTTTCGGGGCTAAAAATCTGTGAAATGGCTAGTTGTCAATTGTTTTTTGTTGGCTCCCGGACCACGGGCTAGCCATCCATGACCGACCGCGTCTTAGATTGACGAGGCCCATACGCCGCGCCATGCCATACCCCAACATTTTGGGCAAAAATATGTGAAATTATGTTTCCACGCACAATTTTCGCTAACTTGCAAGTTTCAATACGTCTACCACATTTTTTTTTTTTTTTAGCCATTTATTGGGATGCTTCATGGCCACGAAGCGCTGCGATCGTTCTAATCTAGTGAGGATTCAGTTATCAGTTCTGTGTAATTTCCACACAGGCTGGGTATGTTTTTACCAAAGTAATTAATTAAATTGTAAGGACTGAGTAATTTTTTGAACTGTTTGTTTCATATAGCTCCTGAATATTGTTAATTTATTTCCCAGCCATATCATACATCACACATGTTTGAGGAAGTATAAGAGAAAGAAGGCAAAAGGGCTCTCAACTCCAGCCGATTGCGTTATGTGCCCAAGTCCAAGTGTCACAATAGAGCTGGTATACGTACGCCGGACATTTCATTTCACTTTTTTCCCAAGAATCCGTTGGGCATAAAAAAATGGAAAATAATCCTGAGGACGGGGGAGTACCGGGAAGTAAATCCATAAATATGTGCAGTAGTATGTTCAAAGCATTTTCTTCCAGAAGACTTCAGTGACCAAGTGATTATTAATAGGTCTGTTCGCGAAACTACACAGGTTGCCCGAGGGTAGACTCGGGCGCCCGAAAAGCGTTCGTGAGCAGACGAGTGTAGCGAGAGTAGGGCGTTCGCGATGAGTTCAGAGCTACTCCGAGCTGCCCGAAGTTCCTCCAACTTTTTGTTATAAATTGATAACCCTTATCTAACATGCACAACGAGTGAGAAAGTATCACGACTGTTATGACTTTACGCTGGCTACTCTGAAAGCGTTCGCGTAACAAAACATTATTGCTGCCCTCGCCTGCACTAGCTACACCAACCTGCCCTACCCTACACTTTTTCTCCGCGAACAGACCTAACGTCACATGATCATGATCCGTGTTGTGCATGTAGCCCTGAGCCCAGAATGATTGACACAGGGGTCATGGCCCCTCTCTTGGAGTCGAGGTCATTCAGAAATGGTTGACGCTCAAATGAGGAATACAGCCGGTTCCTACCCAAAACTCAACAGATTGGCCGCCAGCCTACCTTCAAGCCACGGGCGTAACGATGTATTGCCCGTGATTCATCGTTTCCACGGAGACAAAACGGACAATTTTTGTGGGCCGTATTCATATAGCGTTCCCCATTTGCACAAAATTCTGCATTTGGGCAGTTCATTTCCACCCGTCTTCACTGAATTAAATCATATGTTAGTGGAGAAGACGGGTGGAAATGAATAGCCCCGTTGCAGAATTTGTGCAAATGGGGAACGCTAATAGACGTCACTCAAGCTGGATATTTGCTTAAGCGACTTCAAATCGGTTGTTTTAATTAGTGAATCATCTGTTATGAGTCGAAGTAAGCGAATACTCAGCCTGAATGATGACTATGAATACGGGCCTGAGTCTCATTTCTCTTCTTTCATGGCCGTCGTTACGTCAATGGCAATAACCCAAGGATTTCACCTCTAAACCCACATTTCGTGGGTTTGACCTTTCAAAGTCCGAACTTCACGGATTGCCGCACTCACAGAACCCAATCACGCGGGTTTTGCTCTCTTAAAGAAGCCAATTTCGCAAAATGGACGTCAAAAAGCCAATTTTTCGGGTTTGACTCATTCAAAAAAGCAATTCCATGGTTTCGGTTCCTTCAATAAGGTGATTACGTAGGGGAGGGGGGGGCTTTAAAAATCGAAATTTCGTTAATTTGACACTGACATAACCCAATTTCCTGGTTTTAGTTGCTTCAAGAACCAAATTTGCTCCTCCAAGAACAACATTCGCCCGTTTGTCTCTTGGAATAACGTAATTTTACGGACTGGCGTTTCAGAAACCCATTTCGAGGGGTTGAATTCCTTGCTATAGACCACTTCAAGGATTTCAGACTTTTTAAAAAATGAACATTTTCCGGGTGTTGCCTCATTTTAAAAAGGAATTTCCCGACTCAAAAACAAAATTGTGCTTATCAAAAACAAAATTTCGTAGATAAGTGGACCGTCGTGAGATTTAGCCGGATTTGGCCGGCAAAAATGGATATTTTTCAACTGTTTTTTGAGCTTGGGTGACCAGGGGTGGGCAAAATACTTTGAAAATGTATTTTAAATACAAAGCCCAAAATACTTTCAAAAATGTATTTTAAATACTGAAATACTAATACTTTTTGAATTGTATTTTGAATAAAATACAATTACAATTAAAATACTTTTCAAAAATTCGATTTCGACGGCAGATAGTGCGAAAAACACGAAAAATAAATAATTCAAAAATATCAGGTCCTTCAATAGACAAGTTGACAAAATGTAGCAGCGCGAAATGGCGCTGCGCCGCGATGCGCAAAGAAAAGTAGGCAAGTTGTCACGAAGTAATTAGTACGGAACCGGCGAGCACTGGTGGATCGTGAGCTGAAAAGGAGGTGAGGTCACTCCCTAGGCCTTTTCCTAATTTTAGCCACGGCCTTTTCCATATATTGTAGGCAAATTACCGCTATTTCCACAGTCTATCCGCTAAACAGCGCTTATGCCAAGTTTAAACTGCGAATTTCTCCATTTTAGCCGCGAATGAGTGCTTTTAGTCAACTTTAACAACAAATTAGCGCTTTTCGCCGCAAATTAGCAACTGATTAGCGGGGTAATCCCCCCCCCCCACAATAAAGACATAAATATGCGCTTTTCCCCAAATTTAGCAGCAAAGTAGATTTGGTATCCTGTGAATCAGCGATGTTTCTTCAACTTTCCTCGAGTTGGCGTTTTCCACAATTTTAGCTGCAAATTAGCGATTTTTTCTAGCGGTTTACTTAGTATGAGCTGAAAATTACTCAACGTTTGAAGTGCTTCTCTGGAAAGGTCCGAGCTGTTTAATTGGTGTATGAGTTTTGATTTTAATAAAACTAAATGAATTTCGCTCGGTAGTAAGCCATGTCCGAAAGAGAATACGCTCCTTTGAGCATTGCCTGCGTCCGGGCGTTGATAATAATAATAATAATAATAATAATAATAATAAACCGATTTATTGTAGAGACCCAAACGGGCATTACAACGTCAAATTTAAAATCACAGAGACAAAGGCTTCCACGAGCAAAGAGTGTCCTTCACCTCATCCACGGAGTAGCAGGCCTTTGCAAGAAACAGTCCTTTAAGCTTCCTGTTGAATGCTTTCGGAGGCTGCTGCGTTACTGATCCAGGCAGCATGTTATAGAGATCAATGCCAAGTTGGTGAAAGCTCTTATTAGTGAGTCTCAAACGGGTTCTATCTTTTATAAGCTTGTTGGCGTTCCGCGTCGAATAGACATGGACATCCGAGTGTGACTTGAACAGTTGTGAGTTAGACTTCACGTATTTCAAAACTTGGAGGGCAAAAGCAGAAGTGAGGGTGAGTATCCCAAGCGCAGTGAAAGCCTCCCTACACGAGTCCCTTGGCCTCAAACCCGCAAGAAGCCTCACAGCACGCTTCTGAAGCTGAAAGGCGCGACCAGCCTGATGTGAAGCGCCCCAAAGCAGAACCCCATAAAGAAGGTGGCAGTGAAAGTGTGCGTAATATACACTTCTCAGCGCAACCTCCGACACAGAGCCCCTGAGTCGCCGCAACAAAAATAGACTGCGAGAGAGCTTTCCGCAGACCATGTCAATGTGTGGTGTTCCCAATTGAATCTGCTATCCAGCCTGAATCCCAGGAAGTTGAGCGGCTCCTGCGGAGAAGGCGCCACCGATGACGCTGATGTCACCTCCAGGCACTGGGTCTTGCCAGAATTGAGGATGAGCTTATTTGCGCCACACCATGCCTCCAAAAACTCCAAAAACATCAAATCAGGGAGCGCAAATTGCACCGAGACGTCGTCTGCATATATGTCTGTAACAATTCTGAAGTTCCGCAAATCGAGGCAGGCTAGCCGGTAAGTCATTGTTGAAAACAGCACACAAGTCCGGCCCCAAGTGGGAGCCCTGCGGAACACCGTGTAGGACCGGACGAACAGACTATACCTCGGATCCAGTGGAGACTGTCTGGTAGCGATCCGACAAATATGATTTTATTAGGCGAAGAGAGCCATCCATGAAACCGTAGCCCTCCAGCTTCCGGCAAAGAATGTCATGAGGTATGACGTCGAACGCCCTTGTCATGTCAAACGACATGACGAGGGAGCGCCTACATGCTTCGAGCCCCTGGAGGCAGTCATTAACGAGCTGAATACCAGCCGTGACTGTTCCCCTACCAGCCCGGAAGCCATGCTGGCAGTCGGAATAAATTTTGTTGGCCTCAAGGAACATGGCAATATCCCTTCGCAGGAATGACTCAAACACCCTCCCCAAGTATGGCAATACTGCTATCGGCCGATAGTTCGCTGGTAGGCTGGGATTCCCTTTCTTATAAATTGGACGGACTTTTGAGTATTTGAAACACAGTGGAAAAATGCCAGCAGAGATACATTCGTTGAAAACGTGAGACAAAGGCTCACATATCAGATCAGCTACCGCTCTCAAAACAATGCTGTTCATGCCAAATATGTCCTCGCAACGAGATGGCTTCAAAGAGCGAAGCGCTTTGTACACCTCCTCCACAGTGACTCTACTGAACTTGAATGGCTGAGGATCTGTTTTACCCAAGCGAAAAAAGTCCCTCCAGTCTGCCCTCGGGAAATTGGCGAGAATGGGTCGAATAAGAGCTTCGGTATATTCCGCTGAGTCTTTGCCAAGAGCAAGCGCCACGCCAGCCAAGCCCATGAGTCCGCCTCTTGTCGTACTGCTTGTCTGATAGACAAGCAGTACGACAAGAGAAAGGCGGCGACTCTTGAGATTGAAAAAATTGTGAAAGAGTTTGTTGCCGTGAACAACACGGTTCAAATAAGGAAGCTCTTAAAAGTCTTGGGTACTGAATTCACCATGTCGCAGAATCAGAACTACAAAAGAGGCGGACTCATGGGCTTGGCTGGCGTGGCGCTTGCTCTTGGCAAAGACTCAGCGGAATATACCGAAGCTCTTATTCGACCCATTCTCGCCAATTTCACGGACAGCGAGGGTCGAATGCGTTATTTCGCTTGCGAGGCTCTTTTCAATGTGGTCAAAGTCGCTCGGGGAGCCGTCCTACCCTACTTCGCCGATATTTTTACAGGGTTGAGTCGCCTGGCTGCCGACAATGATCCAATGGTCAAGAACGCTTCCGAACATCTCAATAGATTGATGAAAGACATCGTCACCGAAAACGCCACGTTTGATCTAGTCGGTTTTATGCCTTTGCTGAGGGAAAGGCTTTATTCTAAAAATACTTTCGGTCGTCAGTACATCATATCGTGGGTTTCTGTATTGTACGCTGTTCCAGACATACAGCTCATCCTCTTTTTGCCTGAAATTCTCGATGGATTGTTTGTCATGCTACCTGACGCCAATGTCAAACTTATGTGTGAAAATGTTTTGTCGGAGTTTCTTAGAAGCATAAACAAAGATCCTTCTCAGTTGATTTTTCTAAAATGATCAATATTTTAATTAGTCATTCGCAAAACTCTGATGAAACGTTACAGCTGACGGCTTTGACTTGTATCAATGATTTCTTACGTCTATCAGGAGAAAACATGCTACCTCACACATCTGGCGTATTATCGGCAATTCTACCATGTTTAGCATATGAGAGTGACAGTAAAAGGAGTATTAAAGAATTAGCGAAGAGTGTAAATTCTAGTCTCATGGATCTAATTGTGCCTAGCCTGGATGGCGCCAGTCAAGAAAAAAACTCTTTGGACCTTCCATCTGTAGTTAGTGTACTGGAAAAACAGTTGAGTCATTTCTCAGTGAACACCAGAGTTGCTAGCCTAAAATGGATTCATCATTTGCATTCACGAGTCCCCCAAAGCATGCTAGCGCAAGTGGACGCTCTGTTTCCGTCCCTTCTAAACTCACTATCAGACAATGCTGACGAAGTTGTTCAACAGGCCTTAACTGTTCTGGCTCAGATAATATCACCCGACGCCCCAGCTCTGCCATCGTCCACTCAAAAAATGTCTCCTTATTTCGATAAATTCCTCGTTAGTTTAGTAAAATTATTTAGGGAGGATCGACAACTTCTTGAAGA